>OY740774.1:98004488-98604488 GCA_963513935.1 Aphrophora alni | reverse complement strand
TTAAGCGCCGTGGACATGTTCATGGCCCCCATCAAAACACGTTTTTAAATATACAATCTTGTTTTCAAAGAGAACATCCAAGACAAATAAAACACAATTTTTCTTTTGTAAATTCTAATTTATTTGGTTCAGTCTTGTAAGAGCCTCGTCAATGCCGTAACTGGCGAAGCCATGGTCGGCTAGACCAAATAAATTATAGAATTTACAAAAGAAAAATTGTGTTTTATTTGTTAAAATGGAATTCTATCAAGTACCGTCGGTCATCAGTGTAAACAATATAAAAGAACATCCAAGGTTCACTTTTAGACTTTCAACTATCGAACTGATGTTTCTGCTGACATATAGTTTTGGTTAGTTTTTATTTGGTTTTTGGTGAGTGAAATTTTGTTCAAAATGGCAACGTTTATTTTTAAAATTACATCTATATTACCCTTCTAACGACTTTTGCTGTGCACTATAGCTTTAAAAGTGAAAACTAGATTGATAAAGTTATATAAGCATATTTTTAGCATTTCTCTAACGTTTCCTTTCATGTAATAGAAACATATCAAACCAACACTAACCTAATGACAAAGTCAATTTGATCAAACAATCCGGTCATAATACTAATACAATAAACCGTGGTTAACTTAGTTAAACTCATGTCTTGCAATCAACAAATATTAAACAGCAACACAACTGTGGACACGGAATAAACAGAAGCACTTTAACAGTAAATATTAATCTGTCACAGTTTGTGTATCATTTAACTTTCAAAGCAAACAGCTGCAGATAGGAATCAGTTGTACTGTATACAGTTGTTTGTCCTTCGCCTGCATCTCAAAGATATACAAATATTGTGACACAAGGATAAACAATGAGTATCAAACTGAGTGGTATAGTACACTTATTCTTTAGGTAGTTATTGTGTACAACGTTCATGAGCACAATTACTACAGCAAAATTAGATTTATACAAAAGGAAAAATAACCTGAAGCTCTAAATTGTTAGAGGTGGTTTTGCGTACATCTGCTTTAACACTCAAATTAGTCGATTCTTCGATCGCTGTCCCCTTACTCATAGGACTTGTTAAATAATCTAGAAATGTTAGTTTAATCAAAACAAACAAAAGGGATAATTTAAAGATATTTCTCTGAATTTTTATTTTTTATTCCAATCCGATCAAAATTGGGTGAGTTTTGACTGCATAACGATATTTTCTTTATTTGTATATGCTCATTTTTGCATTTAAATAACTGAAATATTTCAAGTCTATTGGAAAATATCAAGAGAAATAAATATTTGTAAATTAAAAACCTTACAATTTAGTCATTTACTCTTTCTGATGCGATTAAATTGGTCTGGTTACAGCCATTTAAGATTATACATACATGATCATTGTTACTTTTGACTCCAAGGCAAAAATTATCCAAGTAAATTTAAAGATTACTAAATTTTCTATAAAAATATGTTCAATAAATTTTTGCAACACACATTTCAGACTGCTCGAGAAATAAATCGGAATATTCCTATGGAAATATCTTCTCCCCCCCCCCACGATCTTTCTTTTACACACAGAATGAAAAATTTAAAGCAGTTTAAAAGGTGTAGTTAATTTTTTAACTGCAGATAATAAAGTTGAAATAATTAAGTCTAAATTATCTTACAATTTGAAGTCCAGAAAATTTAAAAGACAATGGAAATCCGGTACTCCCAATAGTGATAGATTTTTACTTACAAAAACCACCTCCCGTCCTGTAAGTGCCCTTATCGAGTAGAACATGGATTCACGAATGATTTTCAATTTTAAAATCCGAACGTTATGTATCAACGTGAAGAGCGAGATTAAAAACCTGGCTGTGTCAAGTATAAACCTCGCAACAGACCATGCAGGATCCAAGGTTTGGGAAAGGAGTTGGCTGGTAAAGCCTCCCAACATCTTTCAGATTATCTGTGTATATTAAGGATGGGAGTCAACTTACTGTTAGTGAATTTATTAAGTACCTGCGTTACATGCAATGTCTTCTTCTACTGCCTACTCGAGACTGAAAAACGTCTGCAATGAAGTTGTTTCCTGTGTTTACTGTAGTCCTTTTGCTCCTGAAACAAAAATAATGAGCGGAAATGATTAGACAGAATGTTATGGGTTTTATTACTTGTGAGATCAAAGTTAGCTATATGTTAAGAACAGCGGCTGTCTGTGCTTATCTAATAGTGTGTTCTACCTCTCAAGTAACTGATTAGTTGGATCTTATTAATACTGCTCACTTTTTATTCATAAGATAATCCAGGATAACTATCTTGATGGTTTAAGTAAATTTCGATGTTACTCAGGATTGTAAGCTAAACCAATGACTACATAAATACTATAAGACACGGCATGTTAAATATTCTACGCTTATTCTTGAGTTGTCCAATACCCGCTAGGTCACTCTGCTAGAGAATCTGAAGTTGATGTGACTGGCGCTAGGTGGCTCTACGGTCAAACAATGTTTCAGGCGGGTAAGAGAAAACGCACTGATGCCACATATGGGACCAGATATGCGAGGGAAGGTCGAGAATCGCTTATCTCAGCGCACGAACTGACAACACTGACTATGCTGACGGAAGTAAGTGAGAAGGTTTGTGAGAGAGAGGTCAACAGTTGTACAGTCTCAACCAAGTGGGATGCGTACAGTCAAGCACCTGCTGCTAGCGCTTTCTGATAGCTGTGTGTCAAACTTGTGTCCCGTAAAGCGTAGACTATTTCCCTATCCTATGTCGTGTCTTATAGTATTTATGTAGTCATTGGCTAAACTAAGAAGGAGAGAGAGCGACGAGTGGAAGCGAAATCTAGTCAAGAAACTTACAACTACGGTGACGGGAATTCGAGTCCTGATCACTCAATAAAAACCTTCATAGCAGACCAAAATCTACGACGGGCTACCATAATGTATTATTTCCCAACCAAAACGCTCTTAAGCCTAATATTTTTCATCACTTAATTGAAAATATTCAACCTAGTAAATGTTTCGTTTTAATATAAATTATAAACCAAAACTCATATATGTAAACAATTTCATACTTTATGTGTTCGTTGAAAACTTAAAACCCTCGTGCTTCATTAAATAATTAAAGGATTACATCTATTCCACAAAGTTCAACAATACAATTACCTAATTAGCAATTCAAATGTTTTACTAAAAACAAATTTGAAATGTTTCTTTCATCGTTAATAACTACACGTAAACTTCGTAGGGGTGTCACGCAAAACACAAACGTATATTTACCTTTCACTGATTTTTATCACTGTTATTATAAAAATGTATTGGTAAAATCACATGTTGCGAGCATTTAATGGTTGTGTTATTTATATGAAAATTATACGTTCCAAGTGAATTTATGGATGAAAATAATGTCAGTGGATACTACGGACGTGTACAACACATAGAATAAACTTTCTTTTTCATCGTTTTATTTATATTCACACAATGAGTAATAGTTTTTAAAGAAGAAAATAAGTTGTGCAGAAATATTGCTCGAACTATCCAACACACCCATCCCAGAAAACACAAAAACCAACCAAAATTATTCGTCATCGAAATAGTTGGTTTGATAGTTATAAATAACAAAGTGAAAATGAACTATGGACGATGTCTTAGTAAATATATTACACATTGCCTAAAATTGCTTCCCTGCTTGTCATAAACGCGTCCTCAATGTGATAGTATTGTTTAATATTGAACTGTTAATGACGCAATAAAGGTTCTTTTTAGCAATTATTCCTAAACTGATAAATTTGGTTACTTGTGGTTTTGCACACAGGTTTAGGTCATTAATCTTCACATTTTACTAAAATATTAACAAAATCGGTAGATCAGATATTGAAAAATTACGTGTTTTTTATTTACCAATAAATAACGAACCAACAATTTTGTAGAGTTTTTGACCACGGCGTTTTATTGGGGTCTGCAGAGGCTACATTAGAGCAAAATCATTTCAGTCGAGTTTGATCAAAATCGTAATTTTGTAGTTTTTTCGTGAGTTAACACTTACCTATATTCAAAAATGGGATTCATTGTGCACACTAAAGCAAAAGAATAGTATGAAATTTATTTAAAATCAGCCATTTGGGCTGTAAAGGAAACCCCAAATTTGTAACGTGCCTAATAACTTTTTTATAAAGACAAAGATTTAATCATTTTAAGCCTCTACCAAGACGGATTCTGAAACATAGTTCTTAAGCAATTGCATTTAACTGCATTTAAAATGTTAAGCACGCCAAACAGCATAGAAACATTTCTATGCAGTTTGCAGACGCAGAAAACTCTAAACTCTTGCAAGATTTAATTAAGACATTTCGTGTGCACAGCAACAATTCTATTACCTGATTAGAAGTCTATCGTTTAAGTAAGAAAAAATTTAATGTTTGTTTTACCATTATTACCGTCACTTAAAACGTAATTTACTAGAAGACATGAAAATGTGGAAATACGTATAAATTTATTATTCCCTTAATATGCATACTAAATATAAAATTTTAGATTTGATCAAACTGTGTATATCAAAAGTAAGCAAAATCGATAAAACAGCGTATTATTTCTGGCCTACAAAACACTTCATACTTTCAGAGAAGCGCGAAAATAAACATCTGGAGAAGAGCAAAAAGTGTTTTTTTTTCTCAGAAATATATAAAATAACCATAAAATAATAGACAATACATAGTGGACGAGTGTAAGGATTATTAAAAAACAGAAATATAAATTAGGCTTTTATTCCATCACTGTGTATTTAAACGAATTATAACATCTAAACAAAGTCGTCGTAAAACTGATCTTGGTCGAAAAATCCTAAATCTGTTTCATATCTTGGTTGGACTCGTTATTTGAAGGTACGACAGACATACAACAGCAAAACGATGAAAGTTTTCCATATTTACATGCAAGCAATGAAGATTTAAGTTTCAGCAACATTCATTTTAATTTTAGACACATGTATTCAACAGAAAATTTAAAACAAGTTATTGGGACCATTATGATACTTACCCCCAATGCAATACAATGCAATACAAGCAAATACTCTAAATGAAATGTTCAAACGTTGTGTCTTGCAGGAAATACACCTATACGAATAATTTTGCCATTTTTCGTTGTAGAGTTGGTTCCGTTACATCCAGAAATAAAATCTGCAATTTTTTTTTTCTAAAGTCTGTTATAAGTTGACACGAAATATCAACATACGAGTAAAACTGTTTAATGCCCTTTATTTAAATTAGGTTTTTCTGAATAATTATTGAATATTATTCTAATTTTTAATTTATAATTTCAATATGGTTCTATAAGAGCGCACTGTACCAAATTACGTTTTTAATTTTTGTGACCGCTTTCGTCATAAACGAAGTGGCGAAAATGACTTTTACCGTTTTCCGAGACCAAAAACGTGAAGAAAGTTAAAATACTGAAGGAGAATTTTTTCCATTACTAAGCTTACCCTATATTTCCATTATTAGTATAGTAATGATTGTACTAAATACACATCTGTAGTTTTAATCATAAATTAATTATTTTTTTTTTTAATCTTAAATAAACCCATAAACTAAAAACCGTAAAAAATATATAAATATATTTGTAATAAAACTGTATAGTCTATTGTACATCACAAATGTAGATATATAGACATGCTTTCATACATAGAAATGTAGATATATCAAATCTATGCCTATAGTCACAGCGTATTGATTTCCTGTCAAAACATATCAGAAATACAATACCTTAGAGTCTACCTCTTTATTCACAGATATTTCATGTGGACATGACAAAAATAAATATGGGTTAAAATATATAAAAGAATTGATCAGATTTCATCTCATACAACTGTCGTACCTTTGGTTTATTTCAAAAATCATGAAACCCAAGGTTAATTAAATTATGTTTCAAACATGGAATTAAAATATTAAAGAAGAAATAAACAGAAGGACTAAAGGAATTTAAGGATAAAATAAAGCAAAAACTTAAAGTTTCAAATATTTTAATAATATAAATGAGCTACAAATAACTTTTGCTTTATTTTATCCTTGAATATGGAGTTTCAACAAGAAATATCTGCTATTACATTAAAGTTGTTTAAGTGAATTTAATTGAATAAATAACTTATAATGTACCTTAGAGTCCTTTCATTCAATAAACAATAAACGAATTAGAAATTTTATTTTAATATACAGGTCTACTTTCAATAAAAAGTGCAAAAACATTGTACAAACTTTCTCACCATTACTAGTGGTAGCCCTACAAAAGTGGTGTAATATAGATATTAGTCTTTAGTCGATCCTATTGGGATTGGTTAAGATGTTGATTTTATTTTGTTTGTTATTTGTAATTGTATTATGTAATAATAAATAAAATATATTGTGAAAAAATAAATAAATAAAATCTCACCCACCTTCAAAACTAAAATAAAAAATTATGTTCACCAAAAATGTCAATTTTGTAGATTTCAGTCAAATCGTGTAAATGAAATAAGGACGTCGTGTTTGAAAAAATATTGATGTGTTTAAATTGGGTCAGAATTTGTTTTAATTGTGTCATGTACTCTTCCTAAGCGCAAATCGTATTCAACTAAAATTATTCCTAAACCGTAATAAGCAATTAGTCTTCACAATTTAATAAAATTTTAATGAAATCGGTCAACCGAATTTGAGAAATTGCGTATTTTATTATGGCGCCTAATATTTAGTTTGAATTTTTATACATTGAGCTTAATTTGATCAAAGTCATTAGAACTGATTTCGATAAAATCATAGTTTTGGGTATTGTGGCACCTTCACATTATCAAAAAAAAATAAGGTGAAAAGTCCCGAAATGTGACAGAAATATGATGATGTCACTTGACTAGGGATCAAAAGTTGAAGTTGGATATATTCGATCTTAGTCCGTTTTATCTAATCGTAGAAAACAGATGATCGGAACTTGGGCCGTAGCTATGTTGAGCAAGCCAAGTTAATTGAACCGTCCTTACGCGAAATCCGACGTGGTATGAGAGTCTCGCAATAAGTTAGGCTGTTATATTTTTTTCCAGAGGTCTAATCCCCAAGTTGGAAGCATAATTATCTTAAGATAAACGAGACGAGAATGGGCAACCGCCAACTTCAGCTTTGTTCTCAATTAGTAATTGTGTTGTGTGAGTAAATATTAGTCCTATAATACGGTATAATGTGTTATTAAACTAGGTTAATCTCTTCAAATCTGGTTATCCTATTGTGCACGGGCAGAGTTGGTAAATAAAGTGTTTTAGACCTCTAAATGAGCATGGGGCTAAAGCAGCATCGCATTCCAAAATGTAGACCATAGACTGGGATTTAAAGATTATATTACCGTTACAATATTGATAGCAAACGCTACATCATATAACAAATCCTTTTGAGTTGTAAAGCACTGCGACAGAGATCATTCCAAAAACTTCATTTTGGTTTCAAGTGATCTGAAAACTGATATATCCGTAGAAAAACTCGACATTAATTTTTTACCTATCGCTTAATTTTCTCTATACCACCTACAAGTGCGAAACTAAAAACAATAATTTCAAATGAATATATATTTAAATAAAATAAAACACATGTAGATTGCTCACAACTACAGAGATAGAGTAAGAGAATGGGGTGGTATTGTATTACAGTACTTAAAAAATTGCTTCAAAGCATGTATGATTTAATTCTACTGAACTTAATTTTAATTTTAGACAAGTGTATAAAACGACAATGTGCTGTTTTCAATTACGTCAGCTAAAAATATATATGAATATCATTTTGAGTCACAACAAATTTAACTCTAAACTATTAAACCTAACTCGCCTTTTACATGTCATCTTTATATTTCGATACAAAAGTCTTTAGATTTCAGATCGTCCTGGTATATTAAGCAATGTGTGGTGCGAGAGTTATTGAGAGTCTAGAACAGAAATTCGTCAGGATAAATTCTGTAACAGAAAGTGTAAAAAGACACCGTGCTTCATATGTGCTCTTTAGAAAAGCAGGTGTTTGCTCACACGGGCGTTTTCCCATCTAATGTTTACCCGCAACTCGTAGGGGGATGAAACTGAGATCTGTGTATCATCAGCATAAACATAAAATGACGTAAACAAGACGTAACTGACTTTTTTTGTAAAATAAAAATGGACGAAATAATGAATATCTAGCATACTATGTAATACAACTGGAATAAATTCAACAATTAATTAATGATGTGGTTTCTTAATCTTTGATAAATTTAATTTTTAACCTAAATTAGTAGAAAAACGTGGGACAGGTTTTAGTCGAGAAAGAAATGGGAAAACGTCGTTTTATCAAAAATGTGTGAAAAAAAAATTACTGATTGTAATTTTGATTTTGTAGGATGTGAAAATAAGGTTATTATGCCTTTTTTATGACTTAAATTTACATTTAACTTCTGTTAACTGTGTTAAAAGAAGAAAAATAAATAAGTCTAATTTTAAACCATGTTAATTCATAAAAAAAAAGTATAATTTTGTAATAATATAAAGCCGAAACTCAAAAGTTTTACTTGCATCCATAAAATAATAAAATCGTATCAACCCGTGTGTAATAAAGCCTTTATAACTTTCAAAAACAATGAGTTAAAAATTCAAAATTAAATTTCCTCTGATTTATAGCTGACAATGTTGTGGTTAATACCCACAAGGAGTGACTACAAGGTCTAGTGGGGACAGAAAATTGTTCATACTGAAAAAACTGTTAGATAAATTGCACCGTTGACACACATTTTGTTTAGTTCACCTATATATAAATTGGTTAATCTTGTGGTTTGGAATTTCATGAGTTAGTTTGAATCATCAGTTTTGTTCTTAGGAGAACTAGTTTTATAGTAGGGTACATAAATTCCTTTTCTGCTTCTCATGTTCTAGGTTTATCATTTGTTAACGGCAGTTGACTCATACTTTCGAAATGTCGTGTGTTAACTTTTATATACACTACACAAATTACGACGGATCTTCAAGTAAATTATATAAGAAGTACGTCTTTATCCAATAACTTCAAAAACGAAATGAAAAATCAGTTTTCTCAGAATTCAATTAATGAGGACCACGCTATTTAAAATCGTTGTAATTATATCAACTTGTGGAGACGAGATAACGTTTATCAAACTCTAAAATCAATTTACCCACTTTTATGTGATACATTTTAAAATGGGCTGCAAATACACCTAGAAAGTATAAAAAATATAAAATTTAATAAAAATTATTTCAGTCGTTTGATTTGTAGAAACGATCGCAGATTTTGCAACATACTAACGTCCAAATACAATCGATGTTTTACGACTATGTTTTTTAATGAAATAAAATATCTCGATTCGTTGATACATTTTGTTTCTACACTACAATTTCCCAAAAACAGGAACATGTAATCCTAATGCAATTACGTTTAATCCAACCCTTAAATTGTAAAACATAATAATAGCCTAGGAACATTTCTATGCAATATGCGTTCTCAGAAAACTCAAAGGATTTAATAAGGATATTACGTGTGGAGACTTTACCTTGTTTAACAATTCCATTACTTGATTAGCAATTCAAATGTTTAACTAACACAAATTCGAATTTTCTTTTTTTAACAATTATTAGTAGCACTTTAAAATAATCAAAATAAGTTTATATTTAATTTAAGCTTTTAACGAAAGTGTATATTAAATATAAAGTTCAATAGTTGATCAACAACAGTCCAGAAGTGAATATAATTACTACAACGGTTTCTGATAATTCTCGTGTGTATATACACTACACAAATGTCTGTATAAATTATATGAACAATACATCATCAACTTCCACTCTTGTAAACCACCGTTTGTTTCTATCGAGCGGCACGGGACCCAATGAAAAGACACAGGATTCATTTCCACTACTGAAAAAAAAATGTAATTAATCTTTCTAAAATTGTAATTTCTTTCTAATTCAACTGGTTTATTGTTACTTACTAAATTCGTTAAATTAAAAACAAAGTTTTGGAGATGAGTAATCAAATTTGTTTTAGGGAAAAACCATAAATAAATTAATCATCACATTATCTTTCCTAAATACGACGTAAATCCTTAGGGAACATTAGTGGAAGATTCACCAGATGATGGAGGCCTAATCTAGAGAACTACAGTCACTTGATTTATCTCCCTTTACCAAGTGATAAACCTAGAACACGAGATAAGTTCTAGGTTTATCACTTGATAACGAGGGTGATTTATATTCGCGAAACGTTATTTATTTTATTTTATATAATAGCAAACATTTGTTTAAACAATGTTAATAATATGAACAATACATCGTTATTAAATAACCGTAAAACAATAATCATATAAAATATTACCTACAAGTAAGTTACGAAAGTTATTCTTAGTTTTGTGAATGGGTGTTCAAACAATTTACTGCAATGTTTTTGTACCCTTTAATGTGCCTGTGTGTTATTTAATTCCCAGCGCGTACGTAAACCGGATATTTGTCTCTGGAGGCAGCGTAATATTAGGACACATAAAAGAGCGATACATGAAATGAAGAAACAACCTTCCAACATGGGACAATGCACGCTTAGGGGTCAATAACCATTCTGGGCTATGGGTTGTGCTTTTACACTGGTTTTATTTTAATCAAACGCAATAACACTTTAAAGCTTTGAAGTTTGTGTAAACAGGACAATGTAGGTTTTTACTATCGTAATGACAAAAGGCATGTATTTAGTTTTCAAATATAAATACAACGTTTATATATATATATATATATATATATATATATATATATATATATATATATAAATATATATATATATATATATATATATATATATATATATATATGTGTGTGTGTGTGTGTGTGTGTGTGTGTGTGTGTGTGTGTGTGTGTGTGTGTGTGTGTGTGTGTGTGTGTGTGTGTGTGTGTGTGTGTGTGTGTGTGTGTGTAATCAAAAAGTCGTAACACCCAACCCACCTTTATTTTTTTAATATTTATAAAATGTAAAATTTATAACTCTTCTTTTTAGGTTAATTATATGTTGTACATCGGTCTCGGATTTTGCCATGATAAATTATGTAATCGTTAACTATTTACCTTATATCAAACAATCGATCATATTTCATTTCGGGAGACACTTTTAAAGTCACTAAATGCATCTCTTCTCTGTCAAATTAGACATTTAAAACAAAGTAATTCAGCTGTTGTTATTTTAATTTGAGGTTAGTTTACTAAGAAAGCAAATCAAGCTCTCGTTACTAATGCCTACGTTAATATTATGACTACGTTCGTCAAGTTAGTGAATGTGTCATCGCTCGATGTTTATTATTAACATAAAATGGTCTTGGTAAACAATTTTTGTTTTATTAGGTCTGGCTAGGTGTATATATAGTCACCTAGCCAGACCTAATAAAACAAGCTAACTTGATGAACGTAAGCAATCGTAACGTTAGCTGGATTTCGTACTTTTATATTTCTTATTTTCTACTAAAATAATTCATTTTGTGACTTGAAAATTGTCCTCCGAAATAAAATATCATAATAGTCTGTAATCATAATAGCAGTCATAAAAATTACGGCAGGAACATAAAATTTCGCATAAAGTATTATAATCTGTCCTTATGAAATTCCTCAAAATCGAATTAAAATTGTGAATATTTTAAACAGTTTTTATTCATATCTCGTATTATTGAATTTATAAAATGTACAGATTTCAATTCTGTATATAATGGTACCCACATCGCTACGATGACAAATAGCCATGTAATAAACTACCCAAGAATTTGTATTATTTGAATAGTTAAAAAAAACGAGTGGAGACTGTTTATTATATGTACACATCTGAAAAGCTCTTTAGAGTATGACATTTTGATTTACCAATACAAATTAACATTTCCTATAAGGGCAAATAAATCTACTCTGTGAGTTACATTTTGACGATATGCTTGTATTACTTTGTATAATGAGACTGGGTATGTACAATGATAACACCCAGTATCTGTTTGGGTTTGTTTATAGTTGTGTAAAAAATAGAGCTATGGTTTTGCACCATTTATTTTAAACACTACCTTATTATTGTTACACAAAATTGTAAATAAATAGAATTGCTTTACTCTCTCGGAAATTTCAAAAACTCTAAAATATGGAAACGTTTAAACAGAGTTGTGCATATCAGGGTGGTGCGACCCTTCCACAATAGGGTTGTAAAAGCTTTGTACTTAAAATAGGATAAAAGTGACTCTTGATTCTGCCTGAACGTATTTTCAGCTACGCGCTCTGATCCAAACTCGTACTGTTCTCAGAGACTTATGAATTTAAAATCACATCACGTTTTGTTTTCTAAATACTATGTAGTATAAATCCTTAGTGATTCTAGTCGGAATCTACACATTTTGTCATGTAGTCTTGTACTAGATCTCTCTCTCTCTCTCTCTCTCTCTCTCTCTCTCTCTCTCTCTCTCTCTCTCTCTCTCTCTCTCTCTCTCTCTCTCTCTCTCTCTCTCTCTCTCTCTCTCTCTCTCTCTCTCTCTCTCTCTCTCTCTCTCTCTCTCTCTCTCTCTCTCTCTCTCTCTCTCTCTCTCTCTCTCTCTCTCTCTCTCTCTCTCTCTCTCTCTCTCTCTCTCTCTCTCTCTCTCTCCTCTCTCTCTCTCTCTCTCTCTCTCTCTCTCTTCTCTCTCTCTCTTCTCTCTCTCTCTCTCTCTCTCTCTCTCTCTCTCTCTCTCTCTCTCTCTCTCTCTCTCTCTCTCTCTCTCTCTCTCTCTCACTCACTCACTCACTCACTCACTCACTCTCTCACTCACCTCTCTCTCTCTCTCTCTCCTCTCTCCTCTTTCCTCTTACCTTACTTACGCTTGTTCTCTTCCGACCTTGATGCCATTAGAGAATTCAGAGGCTAAGGTATTTATTTTATTATTTTCATCCTTTTTGGTTAAGGCAATGATCACCGACAAATTTTCGCCTTTAAACTGCATGAAAAATAGAAAAAAAAATTAAAAGTGAGCCATCATCATTCAATTCATTACTTACATATTTTTTTAATCTGTTTTTCCCGAAGTACGTTTCTAATCTTGTAGCACGTATTATCCGTCGTTCCTCATTCTCCCTTAGATACAGTTGTCCATTTTATAATTTAGCGATTATTTTTGCAACATTCTGTATGGACCCCTGAGTTACCTATTTAGTTTTTTACTATTTCCAAACATATCGTCACCTTTTCTTGCTGTATTCTTACGAAACTTAAATTTGATCGCAAATATTCTAAATCTGACTCTTCAGGTATACTCAAGTCTAAATCCTCAAACACAGCTTTTTCCTGCTCCCTACTTAAAACCATACAATTAAAACATAATTTTTTATTCTTTTAACAAGTATTACTGTAGCAATCTACTTAAAAACTATGGACGAGAAACTAAATTTGCAGATGCAGTCTTGCAATCTTTCTTGGACAATGCTGTTCACCTGACATCAGAGTTCAGGGTTGTTTTTAATGACGTGAACGCATTAGCGATGTACTTTTTTATAATATTCACTTAACGTGCAAGAGAAGATCTTAACGAACCAGCATAAGACGAAAAACTACGGTTGTCAGTTCAGGTTATCGTGGGGACCATTCGTTCTAACCCCGACGACCAATCCAGGAACCTCAAGGAACCTCCTGGTCCAGTAACTATTAAAACGGTAGTGCCTCGACATCTTGGTAGAAAAAAAAGTTGGTATTATCACCATAATTTCTTAAAGTTTAAAAACATAATCTCCAACTTCACTTTTTAAACGCCACCAATGACAGCGTCTTACAAAATAAAAACGATCCTAAACTAATCGTCACAAAAGTTCAATTTGGTGGTTTGTCAATCAAAAATGAAAATAAACCATTAAGTTTTATATTAAAAAAAGGGTCTAAATTTTTTCGCTTGTGTCATAAACATTTCCTCGGGGTAAATCGTATGTAAAATCGAGCTTACAATGACGGCATTTAAATGATTTTGTTTTTTAACAATTATTCCTGACCCGTAATATATTTTTATCTGTAACTCTCCACACAAATTTTGGTCATTAATCTTCACATCTTACTAAATATGAATGAAAAAAGTTAGAGTCGATTTGGATTATTTACCGGTACGTATTTTATAGTAACAACTCAATTACCGATTTGTTGTTTTTCCGATAACTCATGAACCACCATTTTTGAGAGATGACCGTTTCGAGAAAATCGTAATTTTTTAACAAAAAAAAAAAATAATAAAGCACCGAGACATGGAAAAATAGGCCCACATTGCAAATTTGATGAAAATCTATCACTACATACGATAGGACAGACATTATTTAAAAACAACTTGTTCGAACTCAAGTGACCTTGAATCGTATATTTGCACAAACAAATCTGCATCGTTTTTGACCCATCAAATAACTTTATATACGTTGTAGAGTTATGTGAGAAATTAAAACTCACCGTTACAATACAGACAACCCCAAATTATCATCCCGGCTCATAATTAATGAGTTTATATTGGGGTTATCTTCCAAATACAAAGATATCCCCGAACAACAGCAAGCTTCATCTGACTACATAATTTTCATCACGACTCCAGTTTCTCCTTTGTTTTCGTTTAGTAATATTTTTTTAAGACTAAAAACTCCGGTCAAGTCTTCAAATCAAGACAACGGTGCAACTTTAGTAAGTACTTTTTAGAGATTTCAAGTTCACACAATGTTTTTACTTACATTTCGTATAACATAATGAGCGACTAACAGTGCCTATATCCTTGCTCGTTACAGTGATTGGTCGACCACATTTATTTCAGCTGTACAAAACTTGTAGTCTAAAATTTAC
Organism: Aphrophora alni; assembly: GCA_963513935.1. Classification (NCBI taxonomy): domain Eukaryota; kingdom Metazoa; phylum Arthropoda; class Insecta; order Hemiptera; family Aphrophoridae; genus Aphrophora; species Aphrophora alni. The sequence goes on along the minus strand of OY740774.1, from coordinate 98,589,697 downwards.
CACTGACTTGGTTAATGGTTTGTCTTGATAGTGATTTTATTTCGAATGTTTTTTTCCATTTACTATTAACAACTTCAGAGTTTCCAAACTTCCCGTTGATCAAAGGTTAACTTTCCAATCATTTTTAAACAATTACTAACTCGGCATTACTAATTTGTTCTGGTTATGAAATTGTTTAATATTGAAGAATTGTGATTACTATTAATGTGGTTTAACGAACATTTCTCTTCATTTGCATCTATAAAATCTAACAAAGGATGTTTGGTGAATATAAATCAATTAGCACTTAAAGGAGAAAAACACTAGCATAGCCTAGTAGCCTACGGCCATGTTGGAAACTTAAACTAAATCTATAACCAAAGAAAAGAACTCAAACCTAAAACTAGCCCTGAGCAATCAAGTCTACTAATGAATCCAAATATGATCAGACAAAACCACACAGGCCTACACTACACAAAGTATGGCAAGCAACTGATTTTAAAGGAGAGGGCGAAGAGTTTAGTCTTCGATCGCGTCATGATTCGCATTAGTGTAATATGCAGAAAAATTTCAGCTTTGTTTTTAAAGTAGAAAAATTTATCTCTGATTTTTAAACCAGCTTTTATTAACGGAAGCCGCAATCGCCTTATTTATAAACTGGTTTGGCTGATGGGATTGTCAAAATAAAGCTATCGAATATAATTTTAAAGAATTCTTAGTTGCCTGTCAATCCGCTATATATATATATATATATATATATATATATATATATATATATATATATATAAACTTTATAATTTACAAAATATAAAAGAAATTGAATTTATATTAGATACAACTTCCAATGAGCTTTGTGGTTAATAAAATATGAAGGATGTAATCCCCAAACCACATTTAAAACACTAACACAACGTTCGAAAGTTTAATACAGAGAGTATAGGTTTATAGCTCTGTGATGATGGTAGTTATGTTACCGAAATGTACATAAGGGTTTATTAAACTTGCTAACGTTAATTGTTTTATTGTTTTATTTGCGTTTTGGGAATTCCTTCTTTCACATTTACATTTATTTGATAATTTTTTATTTTGTGGTACAAACCAAAACCTTTATTTCATCTATTTTTCAAAACGATGCCGTCGAATATTAAGCTTTCGTTTTTGAGATACAGAAGTTGTATTTTATACATATGATTTTTTTTCCATCCCAAACAAGTTTTAACTTTGAAATGTAGTATTGCTTCTATGTTACCATATTAAGTAATGTTAAGTTAAGGTTTAAGTTTAGCAATGTGCATACACATATGATGAATTCTTTTTTTGTAATAACATGGACAATAAATATCAAATTTAATATCTTAAAACTGTTAACTGTGCACAAAATTACAAGAGACAAAATTTTCCGCTATTAACGACAAATAAAACTATGCTTAAAATTTTGTTCTATACGTCAATGCAGAAAAATAAAGTTTTCAACAAAAAACCAAAATTTAATTTGTTTAATTGTCTAAACACCCAACATTTTCCTTAAAACAAGCAGTTAAGTTGTGGTTAAAAGAGGAAACTTTTTTTTCGTGTAAACAGTTGTCGAAATTTTAAACAATAAGCATTTTAAACGGCGCCCATTTTGAAAATATACCAAATAAAGTCTTTATTTTCAGTACCTACAATTTCAAAACTTAAAGTACAAACTGTCTGTACAAGTTCTAAACTCAATATCTATTTCCAAAGTTATAATGTTTTTATTTAAAAAAAAAAGAAAAAAAAAGTTTTCTACTTAGTAACTAATTGTTAGTAAACATTTTAAATATATAATAACTGTAATCACAAATTGTTTAATTTTTATAAGTGCAAACAGAAAGAATGTTTTTTAACTAATGTTTATTTTTCCAGGTAAGAAACAACAATACCTCGACAAGACTTACATATTGTAAGTATTTAGATGTAAAGATGTTCCAATTAACAAATAAACTTTTAGTTATGATTTTTAAATTCCTTGTTGGAAATTAAAAAACAGAATTTTTATTTAACAATTACTGTTAAAGCTAAATTTTTAACCGAAAAAGAAAGAACTGGCAAAGTTACTAACAATTTCAATAGTCTTCGAAATTCCGAGTTTTACCCATACCGACAAAAAAAACATGATTTTTGTTTTCATTCCAGGGTATTTATGTTTTTTGTTTTTTTTCTGGGTTATTTCTATGTATTTCACAACAATACTTAAAGCTGCGATGAGTGAAAATGATCTATAAATCTATCTAGCCGTTTTGGGCTGTAGATATGTATTGGCCTTCTTAATCACAGCTTCCAGCCAATTTTTTACAATCTACTCCATAAAAACAACAGGTTAAATGTTGATGAAATTTAACAAATATTTACAATGCCTTGAAGAGTACACAGGTAGAGTTTGGTGTGTATACCAATTATTGTTAAAAAAGATATCGTAAAGTATTACATATTAACCTCTTAAACTGAGATCCTCTGAACAATATGTTTATTTCTTATCATATGTTTTAAGTTAGGCTTATGAATGTTATAATATAAATCACATGTTTTAGTGTGGACAGATGATTAAATCTGAACACGTGTAAACTATGTATTGTAATACAAATCACATGTTTAGAATTTGGTTTCATTAGTTTTATAAAAAGACAATAGTTGATGTAGGAGTTAAATAGTTTTAAGTTAACTTAACATATCCCGAATAAAGACGTTGATTGGATTATTATTAAAACCATCATTCAATTATGATAGATTGTTAAAGATAAATAACAATAAAGATATAGTTTACTACCGAGACAAATTACGACTATGGAATTTAGCAAATGGAAACTGATAAATTTATTACTGATAGTATCTTATAATATCTGATAATATCAGATTGATAATTATCTACTTAACAAAGCGAACTACATAGTGTATTATAAATAACAATAGAAATAAACTAAATACATTTTACTATATTACATGCTCACAGTTCTGTTAGCCAAACGAGATTAAATTTTGAGGAATTTAAAATAATGTAGTACTTTAAACTTTGCTCCGATCATTTCCGCAAAACACTGACTAGTTTATGGATTTGGTCATATACATTATATTATTTTCTAATGTACAAAAACTGTGAAAATATTGCTCTAGTTACCAATAAAACAAAAAATAATATGTGTCTCTAACTTCCCTCATTGACAATACTACTGAGTTTTTGCCCATGATACAAGACTTGCTTAACAATACTTCTCAAAATATGTTTGAAATATATTTAAATCTTTATATAAGATGTGTTTATTGAAATTGATTTTTTAATTATGGCGGTCAAAATTCATTATCTTTACAATTGTAATAATTATTATTACTTAACTGTAATTTTGTTATACTTACATGCAAGTCCAAGATATTAATCCTAACATTATACAGAAACATTTTCTACACTATCGGTAAGCCCGATTTTATGAAATTAGATATTTTATAACAGCTTCTTGGGGGAGTTTTTTAACCCCCTTAGAAGCCTCATACAGTAATTTATAGCCGATTTTGTAAACATCTTTTTTTTAACTACACCCAAATTTCGAGTTATCGACAAAATTTTAAAATATATTTGGAGATCTTCCAAAAAATGTCTGCATGTCAAATCTTATCATAAAGATCTTTAACTTTGGGCTGCAGAGAACAGCACACATGACAATCTACAGACATCACTCCCAAAACCACTTTTTTGAGCTCAAAGTACCTCAAAATAGAGCATTGGGACATAGAATTTTTATCACAATATACTCTATACTAAAGTATATTTAAGTATTTAAAAAATCACCAACTATAATTTTTGTCTATTCTGTGTATTTCGTATTTCGATACTGAACAGCCCCTTCTTGTTGTACTAACCACAACCCCTCAGGGGCTCATTTATAGTGAGTACGGGTTGCAATCCCTTGGGAACCTAGCCCCTTCTACAACTTTTTCATGTAGTTCTAACTCTCTCTCTACCAATGCTTGTTCTTTTCCAACCCTGACGCTATCAGAGTATTTTCAAAGGCTATTTATTTTTAGTTGTATTCTTCTTTTTTTAAAAGGCAATGATACCGAGAGTTGTAAAACAGTAAGAAAAAAATCATTGTTATCGTAGCATGTATTAATTCTCATTGTTTTGACAAATAACATTTCCTTGAAAACACTATCTCGAGGATTTGACTACTATTTTAAAAATTAATTTCTTAATTAAATAAATTTACCTTAATAATCATCGCTAAGTTAGAAAACATCATGACGCCACCCACTAACTACTTTATTTAACTACGAGCAATAAAACTTAGCTTGTTAAAATAATATCCTCATACAAGAGTAACACGTGGAGGAAGTAACGTAAACACAAGTTCATTTCCATATTGGTTCTAGAATAAACTTCTGGAATAGTCGTGACGTCATCGCGAGTCGATATACTGTCTGTACTAATAAATTAGTTCCTGCTCTAGTTTCCTCTAACATTTCTCGGAAAATAATTACATTATTAACAAAACATCAGCTGTAAACACAAATTTTAAAAGGGTTTTTATGGTGTTTGCAATAAATCAAAAGGCAAAGAAATTATTGTGTGTGACTAATGAAAAATAACTTGTGCATTATTACTAGGTCGTCATCAAATTACTTGAACGTAAGCGGATCAAGTTTCTACATGGTGATTCACAAAGAAACTTTCAGGATAATTTTTTAGTTAGGGATTTAGAAGTCCAAAGCTACTCAACTTCCTGTCACTGCTCCAAATGGATCTTTTTGTGACTAACCAACTAATTTTATTTTAGACCCAGCCAAGATTTAAGTTTCCTAAGAATTTTTAAATGGTTTTGGGCGACATGATCATTACCTCTGCAGTGGTGGGGAATATAATACTGAGGTAAAGTATTCTTTTGTAGGTTAGAGATTTATATTCACACAACCAGTGTTCGGCTGTTTCTTTATGTGTCAGGCAGAAGCAGCATGTATCCACTGCAGCCTTCCCCATGTGTTTTAGATGTTAATTCACAGAACAGTGTCCGGGCAGTAGGTTAATAATCAGCCTAAGCTCCCTTTTATTGAGTTCCAGTATTTATTTCGCCTTTATCCTAGAAGAGACTATAAACTTTTTGGCTTAGGTTATTCAAGGGTGGGTGGTCCAATACTTGATCTTTTTATCTTCTTCCCAGGTTTTTATATCATGAAGATATAATTTAAGCATCCCAATGAATGGTTCGGACCCAACAAATCGCTTCTTTATTTCCTGATAGTCTTTTATGACCTGGCACCCAAAGTAAGGAGACTTTGTTGCCAGTTGATTAATTACTTGTAGACGTTCCCAGACCAATCTTGACTCAAAAATGTTGAATTTAGAGCCTTATTAACTGCCTAATTCGAGGATTAAATAAAGCAATAAAGCTAAAGTTGCCCGATGATGCCGTAACGCGAAACAATTGTAGCTCATTATATTATTAAAATAATTTTGAAACTTTAGCTTTATTGCTTTATTTAATCCTTGAGTATGGAGTTTCAACAAGAAATATCTGCTGTTACATTAAAAAACTGCCTAATTGTCTGACATGATATAGATATTCTGGGTCTTTTTTTTCTGGACCTTTTTTGATATTCTCTCTAGCACAGAGCTCTATTGCATATATCTCAGCAAATATGGATCGAGTTTTCTAAGGATTTGCTAAGGCAAAAATTTGGGCCTTTTATCCCCACATAATATTCTAGTGGTAAAAATAAAGAACAAAGTGCATGTAATCATAGGTGCAAATTGCTTAGTTTTCCCGTCTATCTGTCATTTTGTTTACATAAGAACTTTGTGAATAGATAGTATTTATTGATTTCAGATTTGGTTCGGCGTTTTTTATGTAGCGATTTACAAGTGTACCAAAAAACAAAGATTCTACTTTTTATATTTTCCGTTTTAAATATTTGAGTTCGAACATCTTGAAAACCGTTATATTCATGAAACGTTTACAAGAGATAAAATATTTACCTTTTATTGAAACCTTTTCTTAAAGGAGTTAAACTCCAGTAAACTTTGTTTACAAACTGTTTGTTGTTTTTATTAGTTTCTCGAAAAATGTTTCTATCCTCTAAATTCTTGAAACGAAGAATAATTCCTCAGTATTTTCCGTTTATAAGAAAATTAAGCGAAATAACGATTTATAAGTATATCTTTTATAAGTGCTCATAAACAAAACGAAATTAAGATCAAAATAAGATGTAGGAGGTGCAACAACCAAAACTTAAAATTATTTATTTAAAAAATTTTATTCCACTTGACTTTAATGAAATGCTCTTAAAATGTAGGCTTTAGAGTCCAAACAAAACGCATTAGTCACTATTTCACCAGAAATTCTATTTTCTATAATTCCGAGCAATGTCTGGTGAATTCTGAAAAAAAAATCCAAACCAATATGTCCAAACACAATTACGGATCGTTAGTAATTTTGAGATAAAGAAACCTGGTAACTGAGACACATTTCTCGGTTTTTAACGATTTTTTGAGAGAACGATGAACGAGTTTTTTATGCACCTTTATATTTTAGAAGATATTATTTAGGATTATTGAATTAATAGGTTTTTTTAAAAAAGTCTCGACATATGAATATATATATATATATCAAATTATGATTAAAATCTCACACTCTTTTGGAATTGCAGTGAGCTATAGAAATACAATACTGTAAAAACCATTTTTGAACACAGTATTTCAAAACGGATATTTCAATTTTCAACTCAAAATGGAATTTTTACCCATCACGTAACTTTTCCCGGGTATATACGATAAACTAAAATGACTAGATATAGTTATGTCATAAATGAAGGGAGAGCAGCTGGATCAGCTAATTTGCGTATAAATCTTGTAGCATTAGTCGTATAATGTTGTCATTCATCTTGTAGGTCTAGCTAGGACTTGGACATTTGTTTAAGTATGGTCACATGTTCCCAGAATAGTTATTCATTTTTTGATGGTTCCTAGGTTTACATTGTAATTTATTTTACTCGACAAATTAACGATTAAATGCACGATTTGGTACAATAAAATTAGATTTTTTTAAATTTAATTATAAAGATTAACTAACTATGGTAAGATAGTTTAAAATATTTCCCCTTATATATATATATATATATATATATATATATATATATATATATATATATATATATATATATAAAGCTTCTGTTCTCCTACGAGTCACTTTTTAAGGGGAAGGATGAAAGGGTTGAGAAATCTGTTTGTATTTATTTTATTTTACGTCACACATCTTGTAGCATCCAAATGTTTTCGTCCAAAAATATTTCAAAAAAGGGTGAAAATTTCAACCATTCTTAAAAACCAGAAAAAAGTGTTATAATAAGTATGGTAAAGGTTTTACGTTGATATAGCAGTCCATTTATATTGAGGTCCATCATCTCTTATTTTACATTCTGTATTGGAATAAAACAGTAATACAAGAGAACTAATACATGTGTAAAAACTTGATGAACAACTTAATAATTTTGTATTATTATACAATTGTATACTATAAAACCCCTTAAATAAGTCTCCATTGATTTGTTTAACAATTTTATTTTCAAATTTTCATTTAAATATACATTTTCAGATCAGGGCATGAACAGTGTCCTCTTTCCTATTTTAATTTATTATTTTTTTTTTTAAACAGTTTCCGTGTCATCTACTTAAGACCAAATGAAGTTTATACATTCTTACTAAGTTTTATAATTTTTGCAATTTTGTTACTGGCATCTTGTATTTGAGTCTTTTTAATGGCGTATTGCCATGCCGCCACCAAAAATTTATTTTCAGTAGTAGAGTATTTTTTTTTTCAAAATTATCTGCCTCCTTTCTACAACTATGTAAGGAAAACTATATGATTCGGGTAATATGTCTGTATCAGCAAATTTAATGTTTTAAACTATTTGTGACATATGATGTAAGTCTTTGATGTTCGACTTAATATTGGAACCCGTTTGTTCAGAAATAAAATACGATATTTATTCATTAAATCAGTCCTTATCAATTTTGTTCAAAGTTTACTCGTAGCTTCCAAATACTATAGCAAAATGTACTTGTAATAAATTTCTCTTGAATTATGAAGGTTAATAGACAAAACTTCTAATATATATATATATATATATATATATATATATATATACATATATATATATATAATTTTTTACTTTGAAAAACAGTATTTTTTAAAACATCACCACAGATACTGAAAACTCGATAATCTGTGGATATTTTAATACTTTGAATTCGTCTTGTAAAACCCGGTGGCTAGCAACGGAAGCAACACAGAAATGTTAGTGAACCCAGAAGAAATAATAAATAATACTAGAATTATAGTACATTTCAACGAACACGACACTCAAAGAGAAATAATAAAATTTGAATTGTTTATAAACTGCTTTCTTCTGGCATTGTGATTTACCAATTATTCAGATCACATTAGTAGTCAATATTATATGCTGTTCTCATCAACAAACAAAAACTCTGAAATGGTTATTACTTTTTCTGTAACCAACCATTATTACCACCAATAAACAATCCGACTTGCAAATTAAATGAAAATTGTAGAACGTTTTAGACGAAATCTCAGTCCTGTAGCCCTATAAAACTCAAAATTATTTTAATTCAAATAAATAAATCAACAAAAAATCGGAAGTTATAAAAGTTTAATATTTTGGAAGGAAGTTTTAGAAAACAGTTGAAATTTCCTTTCCTTTTGCCTCGTTCACTCCATTATGTTTAATACTTACGTACAGGCCCATGTCTCGTAACTAAGCAATCACTGTTTTAAATTACCACTATTAGATTTATTGAGTGTGACTACAGTCGGTACTCGGTGAAATTCCATAATAAGGCAAAACAAAAATGATAAGCACTTATAATTTCACAAAAAAAACAATTTATTGCTACAGCTGTTTCGCCGTTAGGCATCGTCAGACAACTAAGGACTAAAAACTAAAATACAGGTCAACTTAACACTAACATCTAGGAATGAAGGTGGGGATGAAAGCAGAGGTAGGGCAAATGACCTAGTATTACCTGAAAGGGACATGGATAACAGAAGGTTTTCAAACAATAGGTTTTAACAAAGGGGATGGGTTATTTACTCGTTCATTCAGGTTAGAAGCATGGCATTTCAAAACAGATCTGTTAATTTCTAAAATTTCCAAACTATTTAATTTCCTACTTTTCTGTTCTATGTGTAAAACTTTGACATTATCAATGGGTTTTGTTGTCAAACTAGATTCAGGCCATACATTTGATAACAGTTATAGTTTAGTTATTGCAGCTCATATAACACTGAAGATGACGACTTTATCGTTGAAACGAGTATGATTAAGTAAACGTAATTTTGTGAGATATTGTATTCGAGTTTTATTCTATCTAATATGATTTCACAATTCAGGCTCTATATTTATTTATAGATTGAATACACGTACAAAATTCGCGTCTTATCGTATCAGCTGTTTCCGACTTGCGATTTTATTAATGATCTGTATCACTCTAAACTTCTGAAAGCAACGTCAAAGATACAGTGTGTCTTTAAAGTTTTGACAGTTAATTAAACAAATTAAAAAATAACTAGTTTTCTTCTAACCTTGACTCTATTGGAGTATTTGAGAACTAGGAGGGATATTTTACTTTTCTTCCTTTTTTTTAAGGCGATGGTGACCGAAATGGCCTTTAAAAAAAATGAAAGGGGGAAAAGATTATTTTAGTTTAAATTTTTTTTTCATACGTGTACAATTTTCTTTCTCTCTTTTCTTTTATTTTCTTTTATTCTCTTTTCTCCCTTCCTTTTTTTAAGGCGATGGTGACCGAAATAGCCTTTAAAAAAATGAAGGGGGGAAAAATTATTTTAGTTTTTTAATTTTTTTTTTCATACGTGTACAATTTTCTTTCTCTCTTTTCTTTTATTGTTATGGCTGAAGGTGGTATTGTTCTGATACCAATAACAATTTTTAATTAAGTTTTTTAATTACTTGGTTATTTTTAAAAGTCCTTTCGAATGAATACCTTCCAACAGTTTGAATTTATTATAAATTTGCTAATACACGATAAAAATGAACCCAATTATAAAACACACACTTTCAAATCTTACTACGCCTGATCCTCGGATGATACTCGCATTGTCAGAGGAATTTCTGTTATTCTAATCATTCCTTGGTCCATTTATAGTATTTAATGGAGTTATAAATAACAGCACCATCTTGAAGGGGAAGTAGCACTGACAGTAATGGTGAAACATTTGTTTGGTGTTTAATGCACCGATGGATTGATATTACACACATTATTGTATGTTCACCATTCTCGTTCTCTAAGGTTTTCTCTATTATTTTATAATATTTTCTTCTACACATTTAATACTTATACCTCCCCCCTCCAATTATTGTGTGTGTAAAATGTACAAAAACTTGTTACAAGCTTATCTAACAACAACCTAAAATCAATTACATTGGATGGATCAGCTATTGTATACTATTTAGAGCATAAATCACATAAAAACAAATGTAAGTTATATTTTATATTTAATGTATGGAATATTATGCTACAAAATCAATTAAAGAGAAACTAAGAACAATATGATTATATAAAAATTCAATGATTGAATCAGATTAATGAAGATTTTAAAATATTCTAATCCAAGATTTAAAACACATTTCAAAATTTTTCACATTGGGTAGACCTAACCTAACCTAACCTAACCTAACCTAACCTAACCTAACCTAACCTAACCTAACCTAACCTAACCTAACCTAATCTATCTTCGTGTTAATTTTTTAAAAATAGCAGACTTAATAGGTCTCGTCGGGAAGTTTAGCTTAAAATCTATTACAAATTAGTACCGGACAGAAGATAAAATGTGTTAAAATAAAAGTATATGTCTATCTATTAAAATGTTTGTTAATAACCTTTATTTTTATTCAACTCTATCCCTTGATTTCTTTTATTTATTATTATTTATATGTAATTTATAAAGAATAGAAAAATAAATCTCATAATATATTTTTACTCACTTGCTACCTTTATTATTATATATATAATATATATATATATATATATATATATATATATATATATATATATATATAACCATCTATTTAGACATATGTTTTAATTGTCCGTCTTTAAAATTCATAAATCTAACTAAATTATAAAACTTTTATTTATATGCTTGCTTGTCTGTAATCGCCGTTAGTCACTGTGAACGATTTAGTTACATTATGTCTGTTTTAAAATAAAATTTAAGCCTGCCATAAGTTGAACTCTACAACTATTATGATAAAACGTGACGAAATATTTACTCGCTTGTTCGCAAACGTTTACCATAGACTGAACGCACCACCTCTCTGCAATAATAGTGCATTAAACAACAATTAAATTATATATTAAATGTTGAGCTAGACTTATGAGAAAAACTATACAGTATAATAAACACGCAGAACACAATTCTCACAAAAAAAAATACGCTTAAGTATCAGACGCGTTTCAACGACAAGGTCGTCCTCTTCAGTGATACACCAGCTACACCAACCAAACCACAACTCAACACAATTTGTTTTGGTCTGGTTGGTGTAGCTGGTGTATCACTGAAGAGGACGACCTTGTCGTTGAAACGCGTCTGATACTTAGGCGTATTTTTTTTTGTGAGAATTGTGTTCTGTGTGTTTATTATACTGAACAATTAAATTGACCCCAGTAAGTGTTACTAGTGAAAACCGTATTTTGAGTTAAATTATTAATATTCTCATTAACCATATCTGCCTAAATAATATATAAGACCCAATTGAGACTTTAATTATACGAGAGACGTTTGGAATGCGTAACGTCGAATTAATTTAAAGAATTTGTTAATAAAGGGAAACTGGACCCGTCAATAAAATGTGTACGTGCTTGCTGTAGAGGGTACTTTACCAAAATGCTACCAAGTGACCTCTATTTTCCCAATAAATGCTTCTGTTCCGAACTTAACATTCTACCTCGGGTGTCGTTTATGTAGTCTAGATATTTTCAAGTTAGACGTCACGTTTTCTATCGTAGTAAAAATAATTCATTATTGAAAACGAAGATATTTGTATCTTTAAATAATTAAATTTTACAAGTTTATTAATTTTTTTAATTAAAATAAAACTATTTATTATCTTATATATTTCTGTAAGGACTTAGATAATTAAGTACAATTTTAAGCTATTCCTAACCTTGTCACATTATTATTAGTTGATGCTCAGTTTGTTTTATACACCGTGTTTCGGAACTGCACGACAATCTATTGGAAAATGATTCTTAAGATAAAAAGTTTAAACATAGGTTCAAAAACCCAACGTTTGGTAGTTACGGCTTGCGAAATATTTCCCCCGGATTTCTGATCCACCTGCAATATGCGACCGTATCTTATGGTAGTTACGGCTAGCGAAATATTTCCCCTGGATTTCTGAACCACCTACAATATGCGACCATATCGTTTGGTAGTTACGGCTAACGAATTATTTCCCCTGGATTTCTGATCCACCAGTCAATTGATGCGACCATATCGTTTGGTAGTTACGGCTAGCGATATATTTCCCCTGGATTTCTGATCCACCTGCAATTGATGCGACTATATTGAATTTCACAGGATATAAATTACGATGCTAATTTTGTGGTCCTATACCTCTTGTAACCTGAAAAAAAATGTAATAAAATAGGTCCCAAAACCGAATTTCTTCTAGTTTTTGAGGGAATCTTGTAGTCTACAACCATAACTCCAAAAAAATAATTCTGAGGTCATCATTAATAAATATTTAGTTTGATTTGTGAGATAATATTAGATAGAATAAAACTCGAACACAAGATCTCACAAACGTTTACTTAATCCAATGCGTTTCAACGACAAAGTCGCCATCCTCAGTGATATATGAAATATTACTACACTATAACTGTGAGATAACTATATCATTTTTGTGAGATCTTGTGTTCGAGTTTTATTTTATCTGAGGTCAGCTATTTGAGTAGCCAATAAATTGATGTTAATCGAAGCCAATAAAAAACAAATACGATCCAAACAAGAAGTTTTTTTTTTAAATAAACTTAAAGACTAAAATTTAAAAAATAGATTTTGAGATAAATTTATCGGAATTCAAAAATGTTTTTGTTTGGAAAAAAACTTGTTTGTATCGTATTTGTTTTTTATTGGCTTCGATTAACATCGAGTTATTGGCTACTCAAATAGCTGACCTCAGATAAAATACAACTGGAACACAAGATCTCACAAAAATTAAATTCATCGGAATTCAAAAATGTTTTGTTTTTAGCCTTTTCACAAAAGGCTAGTTTTGTTTTTTATTAGCCTTGGTAATTCTTTTGTAGACAATTACCAAGAAATTAAAATTGTAGGTTTTTGTATATAACTTTGTTATATTTTGAGCTACAAGAAAGGAGGAAAACTTGCTTTTTGAGTTATTCGACATTAAGCATTTTAAACCCCCCCCCTCCATTTTAATGTATAAAATTAATTTTTCTTTTTCTTGAACCGATCTCTTACGTCAGTTTCCTCATCCGTCACTACAATCTATTCGAGCTTTCAGTCAACTTCTCTTATCCAAGGATCTTATGTAATTTTGTTTCTTGGTAGGAGAAGATATTTTTCGCAAGAATTCTAGCATTTATTAACATCTCAATAATTTGCTCATACTTTTCATATAGTTCCTAGTTAATTCTCAAATGATAGTTGAATTCGGACGGCACACTTTTCTTGGATACTAAATTTTTTCCCTTAAATTTTCTTTCTTTCTCTGATATTCATTTGTTCGACGTTGTTTCGGTCACATTCCGACTTAACCACCGTACTGTAGTACTTGTTCTTCACTTCATGAGTAAGCGACTTAGTTATGTAAGTATTCTGAACGCGGTTTGTATCTTCCTGGCTCTTTCTTCTGCCACTATTTTCTCGTTGTTATTTCAAATGATTCTCTTTTATTAAACAAAACATTTAAGATACTTTAATATAGATGACGATATATAAATTCAAAATGTAACTATTGTTTTCATCTTTAATACTCACTGCTTAAAATGATCAATTTTAAAACTATAAACCTATGAAATGGTGACTTGAAATATAATAAATTATATATTATTTCAATAACAATAAAATTATTCTTTAAATGCGTAATAATAAACTATAAATGAGTAAAGATAGTGGAAAATTACTCCTATGAGACATCTCTGTGCATATTTCAAAATCTCAGTTATCGTCGTTTTCAACGAAGATGATCATAAATAGAATTTAAATTTGAGACATTTCCTCTTATACAGGTGATTTCCTTATGTACCGTCATGAGGGAGTTCACAATAACTTATTTCCTTTTTTACAACATTTCTCAATTAATGGCTCTTTTCCTTTAATAAAAAGACCCACAATTCAAAAGATTTTAAACAAAGAAAATTCTACAAAAATTCAAAAGAAATTCATTACACCTGAGTAGAACAAGGAGTGGATAATTAATGCGAATGACCAGCACGCGAATAACAATGCGGTGAGCCGCCATGCTGCGGTGAAGGGGTAAGAGCCGTGATTTATTCTGACATTAACAACTAAATTAGGTAAGACAAGTAATCTAGGAACTTAACATCCCACATAGTTTTCTGTAAGGTGTTTGTCAAATTAATTACCTAAGGTCACTGTTTTGTCTTGTCTCTCATAACAATCTAACTCCTTTAAACAATAAATCGTTCATGAAGCATTCGACTAGTCTCTTGTATTTCAGTGCCAAAAAGATTTCTGTACATTTATAACTACTGAAGATGTTAACGTACTCAAAAGTTCCACTTTTATACCAAGTTTTCTCCTTTTCTATTGGATATATAGCAACGAATATTTTTGGTTTTGTAGATGAATGTGTAAGAAAGTTTCTTATGTTTATTTCGACTGCTTATTTATTTACTGGGTGTTTCCTATGAGATCTTCGAAGTTACATTCAAACACATTTTGATAGAAATTTATTTCTTAGACTTCTAAACTAAACTTAAACCAAAAATAATTGTCGCCATCTTCCCAAAATATCTACTACATACATGCGAGAAAAACAAAAAAAAAACGTGTTGAGTTTCCCCAAACTATTTCTTATGGGAGATTGGTTAGTAGGTTAGGTTAGATTAAAAGGTCCCTTGAAGGTTTGTGATTTAGAGGTCCCTCCTTATCAACTTCGGGCACGTTTTTATTTTTTATTTACAAGATATTTAAACACGCCCTATTTATTTCCCCTTAAACGTAGCCTAAATAGTATTTCATTGAAATTGATGATTACGTCACTCAAGGTTATTATTTTTTTTAATGTATATTGAAAATTACCTCAGCCATAATTTTTGTGTGAATTTGTACTGATTTGAGTCATTAAAAAACATCTTTTGCCAAATGTTTACTGAAATCAGTAAATCTGAATTTAAGACATTTCGTCTTTTATAACAGCTCCTATTTTAGTTTTTTATGTATAACTTTCCAAGCCGACTTTCTGTTCCTTTGAGAAAATTTGTTACATTTCAGCAAAATTTGATCAAAATCGTTTTGTTTTTGTTTTATGTCAATTTGGAGGTTATCGAAAAAAAAGAAAAAAGTTTGTCCAGGTAAGACTAATTTTATGGAAATGTATACACCCTTTAACCTGTACAACACTGTTTATATAAATAGACAGACGGGTAGATATAAAGAATCTACTTTTTGAGGAGACCTCGAACGGATATTTCCGCAAAAAATTTCACTTCCATTTTTTGACATTATTTAACATTCTCCGTACCACGTACGAAGAGGAAAAAAAACTAATATTATCAGCATAAAATCGTTCACTACAAACAAAATAACACACTATCTATTAGAATTACAATGCGATGAATATGTATAAAATTAGAATATATGAATATTTATCTCCTCCCCTTACTAAGTACGTGCCGATTATTTTCTAATTCCAATTGGAAATAAGTGACTTAACTTGGAACCCTTGGCTTTATTAAGTTTTGTCAGGAAATCTTCAAGTTATTTATAACCCCCTTTCAGCCTTACAAATTGCTTACTAAAAGTGTAAGATCCCTTTCCCTTGAAACGAAGAAGAGTAAATCTTCCTTGATTTATGGTAAGACTCTTCCATTCTTACTTTAGACAGAAGGAAATATGATGCAACAACGGAGGCTTTGTGGGATACAATGAGACCATTGTTGGGATATTGCAAAATGTTATTACATTTCTATAGTTTATTATTTAATTTATGACTTGATATTGTTTGCTAAATTATATATGCATTTACAAATTACTTCATTTTTTTTTCAGTTAAGATAAATCTTAACACCATTGTTTATATAAATGAATTATTACAAATTAATACGAGTAATTACTACCACTACTATTGAATGGTAAATCACAATCGCAATGCAAATAACATGCCACCATGGAGAATTAAACTTTATTATTTTATTATTTCTCCCTGAGTAGTGTCTTGTGTACAGTAACTGTTGCACTTTTCTTTATCGCAAGTAGGGCCATAATTCCAGCCCTGGTATTGCCTCTCACATCTGTAGCTTATTATGCACCCTCATTAACAGGTCATTTCCTTTTCAATCCAATCTCAGGTTTTGAGAAAATTGTGAATTATTTTCAATGATAATGTCCTGTTCTCCGATCGGTTTTCCACTCCAACTAGTACCTAAGGACACAATCCTTTTCCTGGTTAAAACTGGCCAGTCAAAAATTATGTACTGAGCTATTTCTTCAGATTCACCATTCAGAGTGTCTGATACCCCATCTTTTTAGATTACTACAGCACATCCAGTGGTCCGTCATAAATCCAAATACATTCCGTAGGTCTGATGTGTTCAACTTAAATACTTCATCTGTATTGAATCTTGAAGGATCTTTGACTATTCACTTAGACTGTCCATTAACTTCATTTCTCTCCCAATACATCCGCTGTTTCTTCAAGACCAATTGGGAGAAACACATACATACCAAAGTATAAGATACTCCACGTGCAGGTTCTACCCCGTTGTAGATGCATTCACCTCCTACTTTAGCGCACCTCTCTGCTTGTTCGTTCCCCTTAATGCCCTTATGTTTTGGAAACTTCGACAAATTTACATTGTTGGTTTTGCCAAATTGGAAGTATAATTGTGTTTGATCAAAACCAGAAGTGCTGCCTTGCTGTCGAAGTTTATATAGATGATATTTTCACTATTTACTATAGATCACATATCTATATTTTTCCTCACACATTTAGTCAGAGTAATTACTATTTACTCTTATTTCTTTACCTTTCAATATTGTCTTGTCTCGTCGCACGCTAGGCAGTACTTACATAAGCCTATATGAACGATTTATTGAATGCATTTAAATTTCCAATGAGCTTTTTCTAATGT
Source organism: Aphrophora alni (assembly GCA_963513935.1). Taxonomy (NCBI): domain Eukaryota; kingdom Metazoa; phylum Arthropoda; class Insecta; order Hemiptera; family Aphrophoridae; genus Aphrophora; species Aphrophora alni. Next base: position 98,572,329 of record OY740774.1, on the reverse strand, counting down.
TTACAAACTATGAACATATCTTCAGTACATAGTCTGTGAGACTTTCCTATACAAATAGTCATGTCTCATTTACAGCACGGGATTTGTGACTACGGATGGTATCGTGTCCTTTAATTCGTGGTATCCCGACACATTCCCCAACACTCTATTTTGTGAGCAACCTTAAGGTCAAGTAGATGTATTTCTAATACAATAAACTTGATAACTGAATGATTACTGAGGCTCTGTACATTTTGAACATTCTAAATATTTTACTGTAACTTTATCACTAGTTTGTTTATTCTTTTTTCAATTTCGAATTTCGCTCCTGATTTGTTTCATAGAGATACGATGACAAAAACGAATAATTTATTGAACGTAACATTACAAATGATAGTAATCATAGATGGCGAAATTCATTTCTTCAGCAAAACTATTGTCTGCGGCTTCCAATACACAGATTTGTTTTCTGTAACTTTGGAAATTTCAATTCCTTTTACTTGACGGTACAAGTAACGATTTAATAAATTGAATTCCTTCGTTCAGTTTGTCTTAGTTTTTTTATTATATTTATGTGTGTGTTGTTTTAAAGTTATATAGTAAATATTAAGATATGCCCATTTTTAGTAGACTTTTAACAGAACGTAATGACAGTGTGGTTCAAAAACGACAGATTCGTTAGCTTCAAGAAATTGTTAACACACACACACATACACACACACACACACACACATATATATATATATATATATATATATATATATATATATATATATACAGATAGATGAAACTATTAAATAAATTTAAAAAATACATTTCAACGTAAGTTAAAATTGGTAAATTTCTATCGAACGCAGATCATCTTCAGCCATAAAGGGATATACTTTTTATGATTCAGTTAAATACCTGTACACTCATTTTTAATTAATAAACATTTATTTATATTTAATATCTGTTACTTATTTCTAATTTCATCTTTTGACGACATCATATTTTATTAAACCCTTTGGAAAATTCATATTTCAAGATTATATATATGGAAAGAGAAGAGAGAGAGAGAGAGAGAGAGAGAGAGAGAGAGAGAGAGAGAGAGAGAGAGAGAGAGAGAGAGAGAGAGAGAGAGAGAGAGAGAGAGAGAGAGAGAGAGAGAGAGAGAGAGAGAGAGAGAGAGAGAGAGAGGGAGGGAGGGAGTTTTCACATTTATTAACATATGCATTGTGTAATGCTGTGTATGCAAAGCAGTATATTGGTATGTGTAGTTTACAAAAGTGTAAAACTGGAAATAATTCCAGTTGCGGTTTAAATTTCCCTCTTAGCGGTTTATTCTCCGTCAGAATAAACCTAAATATGCACGACAACAGAGCGATATAAAACCACAGACTAACAATATATACAAATGATTTTATAACAGTATGCGGGCTAACCTATTTTAATTACCCTAAACAGACAAAGTGCATGAAGACGTCTTTGTTTTTTGAATGACTTATAATTTATTTGATTCATTGAACATTCTTATTCGACTTTGAATTTAAATTATCAGTTTATAAATACCTGGCTTATTAAATCTTAACAATCTGAATGTTGTTGAAAACACTATAAAGTCGTTTCGCTGAACATTACCGACATCTTCAGGTGAGTTTCAATGTGGTTAAATGGTTGTTTTATGTAAGCACTGCTTACGTACGTCAAATAATTTCAGAAACAGGACAACATTGTAAGCCCTTCGAACCATGTATTAAAAATAATTTGTAAACTCCACCATGATCACAAAATAAAGCTACTGTCTTGACATGTGAGATAGGTTATTCAAATAATCAAGAGATAATTAAGTAAAGTTTAAACGAGATTTACTAAATTCTAATTCCTGTCTTGCTTGGTTGAACGTATCCCCTAAGCTTGTAATGCAACGAACTAAGTGCGAAAAGTTGAGGGTAGAGATAAAGCTCAATGATCTAAAGGTTGAGATACTGTAGGTCAAGTGAGATTAAAAATAAAACAACACAAAAACTAATAAGATTTAAATTAATCACTGCTGCCATAATTGAGCTATCCATGATATATATTTCTTTCTTTTTTTTTTTTTTTTGTTGTTTAAACCCAAACACGTCTTGGCTACCATTGCCTTATAACAAAAAGAAACAAATGAGAATAAAATAAAACTCCTAGCCCTCTGGAGAGTTGGTCCTGAAAACACTTAAGGAAAGATGAGAGGGCTATATCCTGAGACTACAAGAAGGAAGGTATACATCCAGGATAGGTTCCTATCTCACTAAAGCCCGTACTGACTAAATTGAGCTCCTGAGGGCCCTTAATGATATATAAATAAAACAAGTCGCTGAGTTTGCTTACCTAAGGCAAACAAATTTGTCGCTTGCAACCAACAGTTTTCAAGGTGTTCGACAAAACAGTAAACATCCACCATTTAGAAAATCTACAAAATCTGGTTGCTGATGTTACTTTACACTGATAAAAAGCTAGTATTCATTTGCAAAAGTATATTTTTTTAGAAAAAATACAAACACAAGAAGGAATACGAAACAATGGCATATGTTTATAAAACGTTTGTTTATTTTACAGATACAATATGTCTTGAAATTTAACTAGATTATTAAATTACCCTGTATTTATACTCTTTTACAATTATAAACCAAATTGACATATTTTCTATACAAGTTTAAAACAACACATACATTTAAATATAATAAAGGGAAAAAACAAATTGAACAAAGAAATTCTATTTATTAAATCTTTATATGTCACGTGAAAAATATATTACAAAAGCCACAGAGAACAAATAGGTGTATTGGAAGCCGCAGACAATAGCTTTGTTGAAGAAATAAAATTTGCCATTCTGTGATCACTATCATTTGTAATGTTACGTTCAATAGATTCCTCCCTATTAAAAAAGTTAGGGTTTTTCAAAGGATTTGTCATATCTAAAAATAATAGTCATGAAATTAATAAAGATAAGAAATACGTTAATTTAAATAACTATTTTGAATAATTGATTTGTTGACAAAGACGTATAAAAAGGTACAAGTGGAATTCAGTTTAGAGTGTAATTAATTTTACAACGACAAAGTTTTATTTTATGTATTAAAATAGTCTCATTTGACCTTAATATCAGCTGAGACAAGTTTAGTTACAAATAGAAACTGTAGTAAAGCTAATAGAACACGACGCCGTAGTCAAGAAATCCTCGTTTCTAAACCGACTACGCGTAGAAAAGTCTCATACGTCACGCCTATATATTTATATATAAGAAAAGAAGCCCTGTAGGATGCTGTGTATGTGAGTCTGACAGTTGTGTTCAATTCATAATGCGCCAATGTGGGATAAGTTGGATGATGCCATAAAGCAGGTACACTTGAAGTTATCAGAAGTGGGCCGGTACCGTTTTAGTCTCTTTTTTTAGAACTTTCAATCTTACCAGTGGAGATGGCTTAATGTTTTACATGTAAAATCAATTATAATACTATTAGTGACTATCCCTAAAACTGATAAAATTGAAGAAAGAATCTACGCGTTCTAAACAATGTAGAATTTTTCACGGGTGAAGATCGAACAACCAATTGAACGGGAGCTGAGGTTTATAGCAAATCAACCAAGGTGGAGTTTATTATATGCTTGTAAATATACGCAACATTATAATAAGAGGAAATGCTTGCAATGCTAAAATTCGCATAGTGAGAAAACATCCCAATAAGACTATCATTAGGAAGCAGTAAAGGCTCCAAGTTTACCATGAATGGTGATATTTACTCGTGTGGGAATTTCTACTTTAGATAAACTATTTATCATGACCCAGGTGGAGTTATGTTTGGTCCCTGGTTAGAGAGGAATCGAGGGAAATGAAAAGAGTAATAAGCTTAAAAGAGGGAGCTTAAACACCACCCATAGGACCGGAACCTGTTTGCAGCATAAGTAGAACTCTGGTACGAACTATCTTGAGAATTCTGGGTGATAAAAATAAGAAAATCATCTTAGTGGAATTCCAAATATGCTGCTGTATAGTTAAATAATGTTTTAATAAACCTATAATATTATAATTAAAAATAGAACGTATCAACATTGCTTTGTTTTGAAATATAAATACTAATTATAAATATACAGTATTGATTAATGGATAGAGGACTTAATTTCAAGATTGTGTGTTTTATAAATATTATCCACTTTTCCCAATCATTTAAAACGCATGCACAGAGAGACCGATGTTTCATTATTCAGTAGATATTACGATTAATTGTTTTAAATATTCATAGACCTATTTAAATCCATAATTTAACAGCTGATATCTAAAAAAACTGCTTTTAAAATTTTTTGAATCAATGCCATTAATTCAGAGGAAGCTTACCGTACTAATGTCGAGAGGGTGAGAATAAATCTCAGGTAATTAACCCTACATGTTACAGGGTTGGGACGGTAACACAACCCTTACTGACAGTTGTACCCAAGGGATTCCAGTATTTCGATTTATACTTGTACCAGAACTTTTCATTACAAATAAATTTTAAATGTTCGATCGTTAGGTACGAATAACTCCACATTATGGTGATAAATTGTACATACTCGCTAGAGAAAGATTGAATAAAAACGTAGTAAAAGCAAATGGTATTAAACTCTTTTTTTTCAATTCCATAAATTCATATTTATTAGAATGCAATAAGAGTATTATTAAACTATCAATGATTGTTTCTTTTTAACAACTCTGGGATGTTATTCAGGTTACAACAACCATAATCAATATTACTATCATCATCAAAAGAGCAGTGAATTGTAAATTGATTTCAAATTAATACTTTTCTAGTTATTTAGTTCCAAAAATGTGAAATGGGAGCCTTGTGGAAACATTTAGTACTAAATTATAGACTGTTGTAGTTAACTAATGATTAATGTTTTAAAATTAATACTTTTCTAGTTATTATGTGTCAAAAATATTCTATGGGTGCCCTGTGGAAACATTTTGTACATAATTATAGACTGTTGTAGTCACGTTATGATTAATGTTTTCGAATTAATACTTTTCTAGTTGTTAGGTGTCAAAATATCCTATGGGTGCCCTGTGGAAACATTTAGTACAAAATTATAGTCTGTTGTAGTCAAATTATGATTATAGTTTTCCAATTAATACTTTTCTAGTTAAGTTCCTAAAAACGTCATATTGGAGCCCTTTGGAATTCTTTTATGCAAAATTATAGACTGTTGTAGTCACGTTATGATTCATTTTTTACAAATTAATACTTTCCTAGTTATTCAGTTCCTAATAATGTCATATGAGAGCCTTTTAGAAACTTTTTATACAAAATTATAGACTGTTGTAGTCACGTTATGATTCATTTTTACAAATTAATACTTTTCTAGTTATTAAGTTCCTAATAATGTCATATGAGAGCCTTTTGGAAACTTTTTATACAAAACTACAGACTGTTGTAGTCACGTTATGATTTATATTTACGAATTAATACTTTTCTAGTTATTAAGTTCCTGGGAGCCCTTTGGAATTCTGTTATACAAAATTATAGACTGTTGTAGTCACGTTGAGTCATGTTTTGTTCTTCTTTTTTTATCATTATACACGTTGGACTAATAAAGATTGGTGAGACTTCCACTACATACGGAAAACCTAGCTCGAATTTACGCAATATTCGATATTTTACAAGTCTAAACTATCGCAAGCTACACATATACATTAACGAATTGAGCCACTTTCCTCTACCATCTTCTAGATGAGTTATATATTTATAAATATATTGGCTAGATATCTAAACTTCTTTAGATGATATATTTAAGAACAACACAAACCAACACAAAATGAAGCATTTCCCGACATGTGTTAGGAACTTGTTTATTTATGCCTATTGAACATATTACCAATCCCCCCCCCCTATCCAAATCTCTATGTATATTAAATACCTAAATTAAATACAGGCTAATATAATCACACGCATATGTCACAATTATACGTATTTAATATATAATGAGTAATCATCCCTTAATGTAGAGGAAAAAACAACAAGAGGGCAATTATTGTAACTGCTTGAAGTGATCACTAGCAGTAATTTAATAATCTTGAGAGGGAAATTCGTCTAATTAGGTTCAATTTCGTCCAATCATCTCAGCACTGGAAGGGTTCATGCTGGCGTTAGTTAAATTACAATATATGGGTGATTTATATTTTCTCTTTTATTGTCGATATTTAAAGTACATAAATTATTGATAATTTTTCGCTTACGGTATACAAATTACGTTATACTGTGCGCATAACTCGTTGTGTATTGTAATCTATTTAGTAATGATGATTTTAATTTAATTAGTTTACCGAAAATTAAATACTACTGAGCTCACAGCATTTTGATGCAAAAAGTTAATTACCTAAACTGTTAAATGATACAATGTATAAAAATAGTCCAGTCAAAAGTAAAAATCTATTCGGGGAATCGCTCTATATTCACGTTTTGAAAAAAAAAACCAGAATGAATTTTGACGAAATGTATAATAATTTTATATTTACATGCGAATTCAAGAACTGCTCTAATAATGTTAAATGAAGTTATTATGCTACCGTAGGTAGATGGTTAAATTCAATCTTTTAATAAATAAAATTTAATGAACCGTGCCGACGTAGGTTTCGCCAGATAAGGCATTATCGAAAGCAGCATACAAGTTTCAGTTTTTAAGTTACATTCGACAATGCCGTAGATGGCGAAACCTACGTCGTCACTGATTATTAAGTTTTTTGATTAAAATAAAAATTATTTTATTTATTATGAAGTTGTTATTGTAATTTCACTAATAATTTTGATTTTATTTTACAGATATGTAATCGTTAGTCGGTTTTGTATTGATTGGTTATGATAAAAAATACTTTAAGTAATCCAAATACTTTATATGGATATGTTTAAATAATATAAATAAAATGTAAATAAAAATGTTATACATTTGTTCATCATGTTTAAAATCTCTAAAATCACCGTTTTATTTTTTTCATAGACAAACTTCTCTACGTTTTATTAAAGATTGTCTAAATACAAAAAATGTTTAACTTAAATCACACTTCATGTATGATTTTTATTATTTTTTGAAAATTTATGATGTTCATTTACACCTTTAAAATTTTGATAATTTTTTCGGGGTTTTCCAGAACTTTTCGGAGATTGTCTATGTTTTCTATATGTCATAGAGGAAGTAAAGTTTTGTACATTGATTTTACACCTTTCTGAACTTGTCATATTTGACAACTTTTTATTTCTCCTTTCAACTTTTTAATCTTTTCTAACAGGTATACTCAGAACAAATGTTTTTGTTTGTTTTAAACGGCAAAGGTAAAACTTTCTTATTTCCCCTTAATTATTTAATGTAATTTTATATTCCGGATCATTTTTCACTCTTTATATAAAAATGTTTCTGTGAGATATGACATACAAAATTCAATAGCTATTAAAAGATGGAGTGTATTTTCATTGATTTATTTTTATTAAGGTCCATAGGTAAAACCAATAACCGTTATAATTTCACGCGCGCGTCTGTCTGGAAAATTTAAACTGCCAATTAAAAGACTTCGAATTTATAAGAATAAACACTGTCCCCATACGTCTACAGACCCTAAATCGTGTCTGTAGATTTATTTCTATTGATCGAATAAAGATATGTACATAAAATATAATTTTGTTTAACTTGAACCCATATGACTAGACTATATGTAATCGCTTCTAATATATAAAATAAATAAAGTTTATATATTACCTCCGGTTTATATTTTAATTAATCTCAGGGACATACCTTTATTCATTTAGTCTTCAGTTGCATCCCACTTTTTCACCGTTACTCTTCCGACCATGACTCTATGCGAGCTTTCCAACACTAGGAGCCCCTATTTACTGCTCATTGCTTCTTTTTTGTAAAGTGATGATGACGGCGAAGTTTTCACCTCTAAACGACAACGCATACGTAGGCCTATACTTTTAATACAACTACGGAATATACAGAATAAATTTTACAATTCTTAAAATACTAAACTTGATGTAAATGCTCAAAGCAATTTTATAAAATCAGGAAAAGTTATGATGGGTCAGTCTGAAGGAATAAGCAAGTTATGAATATATGTAAATTAAGCTATGAATCCTTCCATGTCAAATCTGACAGTAGGTTTAATCACGGTAGATTTATACAACCGTCGTTCATCTTGTATGGAAATAATTACCTTTATATCACTCTTACAGGAAAGGTGTTCAAAATTGTCATGTCAAACATGATACGGATTTAGCTCACCTCCTATGAATTATACATCTGAAAACATTTTAAATCTAAACATGTTTTTAACACAATTGTAGTAGTCAGTGAAATTGTTTTCAGATAATCTCTGTGTAAGTTTAAAACTTGTATGCAATTAAAGTTTTTCTTTTATTCAGACAGGTTAACAGATATTGCTAGGTACTTTATACTATCGAATCTCTAATGTAGAAATTCAATTTACGGCGTTATCCCTAAGGACACAATAGTACCCGAGACCTATATCAACCATTGTGTAACTGTTTTTATATAATTATTGACCAAACGTCATGTTTTAAACTTGACCATTTTAATGTAAGTTACGGAGGTACGAACAAACCCGCTTACTCATTGTTATTAAATTTAGAGATAATCTTCTTTGGAACTAAGCCGAGGTATATAATTACATGGAAAACTATTTAAAATTTAATTTTGATAAAACTATATGCATTTTACGTTAAGCAACAGAAATGCAGAACCAATACCCACTATAATGTCGGAAGATAACGTTGTAGAGGAGGTGGATTCTGTAAAATTTCTAGGTTTAGTCATTGATAATAGACTAACTTGGAGTTTCATGAGGATTACATATGGGAAAAAAAGATGTTAAGCAATTATCGTTTTAATAAATCTTAGGAGTTATTGTTGTTCATCCACACCTGAACTATGACATTATTTTATGGGGTAATTCATCAGTTCTCCAAGTGGAAAGCCTTTTTATATTGCAGAAAAAGTCATTACGACTTGTCGCTGGAGTAAATAACTGTGAAAATTGTAGTAATTCATTTCGGAAATTGGGTATATTGACACTTCAATGCATGTATATTTTTGAGATAATTTTATTTACAAACATTAAGTGTCGTTCTGAATAGAGATGTGCATGATTACAGACCATATTTGGGAGTTTTTTGTATTTTGCCAACACAGGTTAAGTAAATATAGGAAACTACCATCTCAAGCTGGTGTGGACCTGTACAATAAGCTTCCCCAACGTTTAAAAAATATTAAAAATCCTCAAACTTTTAAAAATAACCTTAGACATTTTTTAATGTCTGAATCTTTTTACTCTGTGGGGGAGTGCCTTGGCCATGGAAAGTTTAGGGGCTTCATTTATGCCTGAGACGTCTTTTACTGGTGAAGCAAATTATTTTATATACTTTATAATTAGAATGTTTGTATTTTTAGTACATGGAATAACTTTTATTTTAATTATGATAAATTATTCTGTCATGCAAAATTCGTTATTTCTTCAAATGTTATTTATTTTATTTAATATTTCTCTACTTTACATTCATTGTCTGATTCCCTTATTAGGATGAAAAACACATGAATGTTTTTTGTACTTTGTTTTATGTATTTGATGTAAAGGCGTAGACTTGTTGTATGCAATTGCATTGCCAACCACAACCAAATAAATGAAATATATGTACAAAGTAATTTTCTTTTTAAATTGCTGTCACTTAAAACTATCACTACACAGTTCCAAAACATGGGCGGGGTGGTCCAACTAGAAAAAATGTGTATTAAAACTCATTACATGTAATAATATGAAGTAGACAAACATTTAGGGGTTCTCTATACGGACGTGGCATCCAGAGTAGTCCTACATGATTCTACAACTTTTCAATGTAGTCTAGGGTTAGATCCCTTTCTTTCACCTTTCCTATCAGGTCCCTCTTGATCAACTATTGTTCTCTCTCTCTCGACCCTGACGCTATTAGAGTATTCAAGGGCTAAGGTTCTGTATTTCACGTTCCTTTCTTCCTTATTTTTATAAAACAGTGATGAACAGGTTTTTATCCTTTAACAAGAAAGGAAAAATGAATGAGACAACGATGAAATTTACTATTAAAAACGTCGAACAACAAAGTAAATTCAAACTGTTTTTTAAAACTTTGAAATATTGTAGTACTAATACCGAAGTATTAAACATAAAGAGGTATTATAATAGGTAATCGTACAAAATAAACTTCTAATAAAAAATGTAGTAAAACTAGTTTTTTTTCAAAACTTGCATGACTTTTTACCCGATCAGAAAAAAACACAATCTCGTTGTTTTCATTTATAAGAAATGTTTTTGATAATATTTACAGGTATATCTTCTTCTTCCAATGGCTCCTTTTGGCTCACGCCATCTTGGTTCTTGCCTCCCAATAAAGGGTTACAGGTATATGAAATTATTATTATTATTTGCATAACAGTCACGTTGTTTTATTTCCTCTAAAACTTGATAACTTTAGTATACCTTGTACCTTAAAGGGCTCAAATAAAGTGAATACAAGCTTAGCTACCTAGTTTGATCTACACATTTTTTTACGTATTCTTACGTTTGATCCCTCTTTTTCGTCTCTTTCTTGACCAACTCTTGTTCTTTTCAGACTCTGCTAATGAAGTATTCGAGCGCCGGGGTTCTTTATATATTATGTTCTTTTCATCATTTGTTTTATAAGACGATGATGACGTTTTTTCGGCTTTAAACAACAAGGGAATAATAATGTACCTTGTATACATGCATGATTGGATTAAAATATAATGTGGTCATTATTTAGATTGATTTCAATCTAACGAATTGGGCTTCCAATGATTGCGTTATCATCCGTTTTCAGATTAGGTAGTTTGTATACATTTGGGTACAGTGTTATATATATTTAATTTAACACTTTTACCAAGTGAAAGTCAAACGTTATGTAACGAGAAAAAAGAAAATACTGTTATAATCCACATTTTTTGTTTATAATCCACAGTTCTCAAGAACAGTTTGTACAGGGAGAATCTTCATTTAACTTACTCTAACAGCTCTTCCTAAAATCAGATTTCAAATTTAGGAGAATTTTTTATGTAGGACAATTAACACCAAAACCTAGAAAAGCTCTACTTACAGATATAGAACCAGCTTTCTATACAATACATCGTTGAAGACAAATACAACAAAATTGACAAATCCGGAGTATACAAGTTGAAGTTAATGATTGTGATGGCATTTACGGAGTTCAAACATGGTGAAAACATTTTTGTAAGACTCAATCCCTATTCACAAACAATCACACATTTACATTAGACAATTCTACCATTTCCGCCACTCAGAACAAAGATTTACGACTCACTTTTTCTAGAAAATTATAAAATATTAACATTTTTTTAAACCGAGTGAAAATATTGTTAATGAACAAGTTTTTTGTAAATACATCTCCCATTTTAGAGGACTTATTATAATTACATTTTCTTTCTCAAATGGAAGAGATAATGAAGTTATCTGAACTTCACAAAAAGAATTAACTATGAAACCCATTCAATCACATAAAAATGTGTCCAACTGAAACCTAATTCAATTTAAAAGTCCAATATCAAATGTATCAACTGTTACAAATTGAATCATCACTAAGTTAATAGAATTATTATTTATCAATTATTCACTCGTCAATGACATATAAAGATTGAAAACTGTAACAAAAATTGTGGATGTTATCAGTGTTTTCTTTTTTCCTGTTACGTAATATAATATTTACCGAATATATTATAGGTTAATTACCTTAATTTTTCTGTCAGATAATTGAAATTTTATCCTTGTGGATAACCGGTTTCGACGGTGAAACCGCCATCTTCAGATCCAAAACATCGTCGTTCAGCCATATGAAAGCGTCGTCCAATTAAAACTGGTCATTATTGTTGAGTACTATAACACGTGAAAAAATACTAATCAATTTTTTTTTAATTATAACGTTTTCCTATGCCTGAACGACTTCACGATGTTTTGGTACTGACGATGACGGTTTCGCCGTCGAAACCGGTTATCCTTAAAGATAAAACTTAATTGCCTGACATAAAAATTAAGGTAAATAAACCTATATTATACTCGTTGAATACACAATCCGGGAAGCTACACCAAACATGATGTTTATTTACTGCCAATTTGATATAAATATTTAGTAAATTACAATCACAATACAAATTATTGTTATCCTATCTTGTCAGTCCTTTAGCTAAATGGTGAATATGTTGTATTTAATAGATAAAACATTTTGTCTGTAGACGCAGCTATAATAAAAATGTACGTAATGTTTATCTCAAAAAAAACTGCATGAAAATCGGATACGCTGTATTCGAATTAAATACATACAGACAGAGAGACGTTGATTTTGACATTTGTATAATATATTGCATTAAGCTAGTGGCTTAAGTTTTTGGGTTTTTTCTTGTTGTTCAAGACGAGGAAACACCTCTCGGTCATCATGACTTTTTGAAAAAAATAAAGTTTCCAATTCTCAAATACTCTAATAGCATCAGTGTAGAAAGAGAACAAGAGTTAGACCTGATAGGGAAGATAAAAGAGGGGGATCTAACCCAAGACTACATGGGAAAAAAGTAGATCCAACTTGGATCCATATACGTATGCACTATAATTGAGCCCTCTGAGGATTTAGATTTCTTATGAATTAAAAAGTCATACAGAACTTTATATACTTTTAGTAAAAATAATCATCAACATGACTTTATGATATGATGTCAGTGAAATAAACACTAAAGGTGCTTAGCTAGCAACGTGTTTGACAGGGTGATTAAAGCAACGCTCATAAAAGGCGACATACAATCCTTTGAAAACGTATCTGACACTGTAGTTACAAAATATACAAATATTTCATCTGTTGAAAATGTCCAACGAGTTTATTTTCTACTATTCTTTCCTTCATTTTTCAGGTGAAAAACTTTTTTTCCTCTGTATTATTATTTACACTTGTTCTTTCCTCATTCAAAAAAATTCTCAGTGAATCGTTTGGAAAATAATATTTGTTTTGTTCACTGTTTGTATGAATTCTGTTTACCTACTTCTTTTATTTTCTGTCATATAAAAGTAGTAACCGTGGCACAGCCACAAGTGAGGGCAAGTTGGGGCATAAGCCTTAGAATGTTGGGCAAGTATTACAAATTAATTTAACTATTAATCAATTAAACTCCTAGGATATGGTTGACAGTGTTAATAAGGTACAAATATTGTTTTAAACATCTTCTGACAATTGTACATATTCCGGTCAATCTGAAATATTCGTGCAAAACTACTGACAGTTACAGAAGAAAACCACTTTCGAAGTTCAAACTTAGAAAGCACTTCATTTGTCAACATTCATGACTTAATTTTTATTTATTATCTAAGATTTTTAATCGAAATTTGTAGAAGCAAGCACAAATTTGATTTTTAAAACATTTCAAAGATGTTGTTTAAGAAAACATTTGCCACCATTTGTGAATATAAAAACTGATACACCACGTTTCGAGAGTATTAATCAACTTTCGTTTTCAAGTGATAAACCTAGAAAATAAAAAACGCCCATTAGGCTACTTTTCATTGTCTAAAAATTACGGAATGGGTCCCATACTTTTGAAACACCTGATATATATATATATATATATATATATATATATATAAAAGTTGAATTCATGTTTCTAAAATTAAAATTAAGGTTACCAGAAGTAATATTTTAATTTCTTCAGAGCGATTTTCCAGGTACTGTATTAGCAATGTACAAATCTATTCATCTTTTAAATGTTAAAATTTGTTATCATTTATTTCAATGACATTATATCAGACCAAAAACTAAATTCAACGTTTCAGAGCCCTATTTACTATTCTAGTCCATTCTATATCAAAACACCTAAACCTTGAACCTTCTCTTTACTATAACATTTCACACCGTGAACAAAGAGATGATATTGCAACTAATAACGTTATTGATTATGTAAGACACTCCAATGCTCGTAGCAATTAATCAGTGATCGTAAGAGGTCTTGCACAAGCTACAAGGTTTCTGATTGCACTTTAATAATTAGTATTGGTTCATAATTTGAGTCATTATTCAATAGCTACTTAAATGTAATTACATTCAGAGAGAAAATTAGAATGTCATGAACAGTAATGCAAGACTTGTATCAATTTTATTTAATATAATAATAAGTTTTTAACTTTCAGAGTATTCATTATTATTTTATTTCATTAATTTGCTTTTTAATTTTCCCCTCGTCACGTGTACTTCTGATACGTATTAAAACAAAATACTTGATTTTATGAAACTATCTGTTTTGACGTGTACTGAGTCTAAGAAATGTGGTTTACATCCAAAACAAAAAATGTAAGATTGTGTAGGCGATCTGGGAACAAAGAAAGACTCAACCCCCCACCCCTCCTCAAACGATTTACACGTACAGAGGCGGTACGATTGGGATGCTTTCATCGTCGATGAAAGAACTGACCTCGAATGGGTACGAATGTACTGAGAAACCATTCTTGAACCTGTGGTGCGTACATGCTGGTGCTAGAGTTCATCATTTCCGCCTCATGTACAACTCCACTCCACACATTGCAGGTCTGGTTTTCGATTTTAAGTTTTGGTCTGTCTAGAGCTGAATCCCATTGAATAAGCTTCAAAAAATCTCACTACTAATACGGCACGTGTCCAAAAGGCTGTAGATTTCCACGAGATCCTCCAACTGCACTGCCGTGCGCTCACACGATACGGGGTTCGCCACATCATCCTGAAGGATACGGACAGTCATCAACAGTAGAAGAGGATCTACTCTGCATTAAGGAACCCTGTATTTGTCCAATTTATTATTTTTTTTACGTTTACTGAATCATAAAAACAGCAAAAATATTTTTTCTGTGAAACTAAATCAACTGAAAAATAATTTTATTATTTTAATAAACGCTTTTGTTCAATCAAATTAAATTAATTCAATACCTATTTAAGTGTCTGAATGGAAAAACGTATTTAATTTGGGTCAATCGAAGAAGACGTTTTTACCCAAATTACTTATCTTATTTTGGGTAAATTAAAAAAAGCCACCAATTTCTCTTTTTAATTGTCACTAGACTTTTGGATATAGTATGTATAAAGTAGTACATATTTAGTCGTCACATCGTCTTAGTAAAATTCTTATAAACACACCACGACCATATTAGATCAGTTTCCAAGATGGAATATTCAATTATTAACCTGTGACATTATTGCATGTCGTCCATGTTGGGTTTAGTTAGTAACAGGATTATAATCGGATGAAGGTAAACAACAGCCGAGTAACATTTTAATCCTAAGAAACTTATTAGGTCTTATAACGTGTGATCCAAAAGTCACTTTACACCACTCGCCATTCTTAGTGACTGTACCAAATGGATATTGTTTTGAAACAGAATTTACTACTTGTAATAACGTACCTCTTCCGTTTAAGGATAGTTTCCCATAGCTACAAGAACACCCTTTTCAATTTAATATCTGGATGTAACACTCCAGATACGATAAAAATGGAATCCCAAAATCCTACTTTTCTTGTTAAATGGTCTTAATTTTTTTCTTAACAAAATGTCAAATTGGGAGATCATACATGCTGTTAAACTGATATCCTCTGAAATGACATTCAATCATTCATTTATCGGCGTGGCAGTTTCGAAGGATCTAGTTTGATCCTTCTTCTTACATGAAAGCATAAGTAGATCGAATTTGTATTTTCGACAAATGACAGTTTAAATGTTAAAAACAAATTCCCGCCTATTTACATCAGTATAAATTTTTCACTTCGAAGGGTGACTGGAAATTTTCAGATGCTGTAAGGATCATTTACATCTTGTTTGCAGAACCATAAATGATAAAAGATTGTAGAGATAAACTTCATAGACGAAAGGACTAAGTAAGTCATGTGTTCCTCTGACCCAGAACTCAAACTACAATTAGCCCTGTAAGTTTTATCTTGCTAATGATAAACTCCTGTCCGGTTAAAAATTACTCAAACTTTCTGACATACACATACTCAAAAACAAATTTCAATCAACGTCAAAACTTAACAGTGAAACCGCTGTAAAAAGCGATATTTATATGTTATAATCTACCCTACAGTATTTTAGGATATTTGAAACCTTTGATATATTGTTGTAAATAGAACCTATTCGCCAGGCTTTCAAGAAAGATATCGTGTTTTCTTAAACCTTACATTCAATTATTTTGAGAGTAAGATTTCATTTTATATTTTCTTTGTAATGGCGATACGATTGTTGTGATCTGTAGGTTTTGTTACAGAGATATATTTTTCTTAACGAATTTTGTGAGGAACGTGCAGTGTTTTGTTGATTATTCTAACAATGGATCAAACAAAAAACAGCGCACAATCTTTTTTACACTTCCCCTTCGGGACTCTCATTATAGTAAGGGTGTGACAATCCCAAGGGATCCTAACTGTATCTACACGTTTTTTTATGTTCTCTTTGGTTAGAAAACTTTTTTTTTTTACTCTGAGGTATCAATTGTTCAACTCTTTTCCTACAGTATTGGAGTGATCGATATCTTTATTTTATGTTCATTTCTTCCTTATTTTTATAAAGTGATGATGTTTTGTTTTAAACAACAGAGACAAACAATGTAAGTAATCCTATCAAAAAACAAATATTACCATCGAATCAAAATTTAAATGTTATCCGCCATATATCCTAAACTAAAAATTATAATTTTATCTAATTGGCTATAACGATTTTAATGAAATCTTTATGTATAGGCTTTAAAGGTAATAAGAAACTTAATGGTTACCATCTCTCAAAAAATCACAATTTTGAAGTTATAATTTAAAAGGGTAAAATAACTGTCATATGTTATAAACGAGACAGCGCAAGTGTTTAATAAAACTTTCTTTAAATATGAAAACTTAAAACCTAAACCAACGTATCTAATCTTAAATTCACGGTTCCTAATTATCTCACAAATCAAATTCATAAAAATTGGTTCACAAGTTTGGTCTGAAGTTGACTACATTTTTGGGGGCTCGAGATACCTCGATTGCCACCAAAATCTCAACATTGATGTTTTGATTCATCATTTCACTATCTAAACAATATTTATATTTTAAGAAGTAAATAGACATGAAAACACTTTTCAATGACTTTCTCGTACACACCTCCCCCTCACCTAAATTTCAAAAATAAAATTCGTCTCTATCTTCCAAAAAATATACTTGTAAAGAAGAAAAATAAAAGTAATTTTCTTTATTATTGAATTCTCCCCATTTATTTCCTATAAGAATTAAAAAAGGTTATTTTATCCTTATCACCATTTCTATGGATATTTGTTAATTATTATATATAAGGTTTTTATTTATTTCGCTTGTGTCATAAACGCGTTCTTGTTTGAATTTAGATTTATCTCATTGGCTAAGCAGGCAACCTAGATTATTTTTTCTATTTGGGCAGTCATTTCTGAAATGTAATATTTTTTGTATGGCTTGCTATTTTGCACGTGTTTAGACCATTATTATTCATATTTTACTAAATTGTGATCGAAATCGGTAGATCAATTGCTCCTTTTATATCTGCAACATATTCGTGTTTTTGTTTTACCAATAATTCACGAGCCAATTTCTTGGAACAGATTGTGACTAATAATAAATTCTCTGTTTGGGTTTTTAGAAGTTACGCTTGAACAAAACTAGTTTATAACTTGTAATTTTATGTTTCTGTTATATGTGAATTACTCACAAATTTTGCATATTTAACAAGTTGTCCCGAGATATAACGATATATATATATATATATATATACACGACAATCAAGATTCATTTCCATTATTTCCCAATTATCTCTAAACCGTTGTAACTTGAAATTTGGTTATCGGGATTGGATATGAGTCATAAAATTTAACCAAACTTTGAACAAAATCTGTAAGCAACTAAAATAAATTGTTTTTTTATAACTCCACAGACAATTTGCTTTATTATCTATACCAAAACCGGTATACGAGAAGAAATGTTAGGGTAATGGCGACCAATATATTCAGGCGCATAAAGAATACATTTTAACACAATTTAATCAAAATCATTAAAGCAGATTTTATAAAAATCAGAATTTTTAATTTTTATTTTATGTCTAGCTTGAAATTTTATCTTATAGATAAACATTTTTTTAAACTATCAATGATTGTTTCTTTTTAACAAACTCTCGGATGTTATTCAGGTTACAACAACCATAATCAATATTACTATCATCATCAAAAGAGCAGTGAATTGTAAATTGATTTCAAATTAATACTTTTCTAGTTATTTAGTTACAAAAATGTGAAATGGGAGCCTTGTGGAAACATTTTGTACAAAATTATAGTTTGTTGTAGTCACGTTATGATTAATGTTTTCCAATTAATACTTTTCTAGTTATTAGGTATCAAAATATCCTATGGGTGCCCTGTGGAAACATTTAGTACAAAATTATAGTCAGTTGTACTCAAATTATGATTATTGTTTTCTAATTAATACTTTTCTAGTTATTAGGTGTCAAAATATCCTATGGGTGCCCTGTGGAAACATTTTGTACTAAATTATAGTCTGTTGTAGTCAAATTATGATTAATGTTTTCTAATTAATACTTTTCTAGTTATTTCGTGTCAAAATATCCTATGGGTGCCCTGTGGAAACATTTAGTACAAAATTATAGTCTGTTGTAGTCAAATTATGATTATAGTTTTCTAATTATTACTTTTCTAGTTAAGTTCCTAAAAACGTCATATTGGAGCCCTTTGGAATTCTTTTATGCAAAATTATAGACTGTTGTAGTCACGTTATGATTCATTTTTACAAATTAATACTTTCCTAGTTATTCAGTTCCTAATAATGTCAGATGAGAGCCTTTTAGAAACTTTTTATACAAAATTATAGACTGTTGTAGTCACGTTATGGTTCATTTTTACAAATTAATACTTTCCTAGTTATTCAGTTCCTAATAATGTCAGATGAGAGCCTTTTAGAAACTTTTTATACAAAATTATAGACTGTTGTAGTCACGTTATGATTCATTTTTACAAATTAATACTTTCCTAGTTATTCAGTTCCTAATAATGTCAGATGAGAGCCTTTTAGAAACTTTTTATACAAAATTATAGACTGTTGTAGTCACGTTATGATTCATTTTTACAAATTAATACTTTCCTAGTTATTCAGTTCCTAATAATGTCAGATGAGAGCCTTTTAGAAACTTTTTATACAAAATTATAGACTGTTGTAGTCACGTTATGGTTCATTTTTACAAATTAATACTTTCCTAGTTATTCAGTTCCTAATAATGTCAGATGAGAGCCTTTTAGAAACTTTTTATACAAAATTATAGACTGTTGTAGTCACGTTATGATTCATTTTTACAAATTAATACTTTCCTAGTTATTCAGTTCCTAATAATGTCAGATGAGAGCCTTTTAGAAACTTTTTATACAAAATTATAGACTGTTGTAGTCACGTTATGATTCATTTTTACAAATTAATACTTTCCTAGTTATTCAGTTCCTAATAATGTCAGATGAGAGCCTTTTAGAAACTTTTTATACAAAATTATAGACTGTTGTAGTCACGTTATGGTTCATTTTTACAAATTAATACTTTCCTAGTTATTCAGTTCCTAATAATGTCAGATGAGAGCCTTTTAGAAACTTTTTATACAAAATTATAGACTGTTGTAGTCACGTTATGGTTCATTTTTACAAATTAATACTTTTCTAGTTATTAAGTTCCTAATAATGTCAGATGAGAGCCTTTTAGAAACTTTTTATACAAAATTATAGACTGTTGTAGTCACGTTATGATTCATTTTTACAAATTAATACTTTCCTAGTTATTAAGTTCCTAATAATGTCAGATGAGAGCCTTTTAGAAACTTTTTATACAAAATTATAGACTGTTGTAGTCACGTTATGGTTCATTTTTACAAATTAATACTTTCCTAGTTATTAAGTTCCTAATAATGTCAGATGAGAGCCTTTTAGAAACTTTTTATACAAAATTATAGACTGTTGTAGTCACGTTATGGTTCATTTTTACAAATTAATACTTTTCTAGTTATTAAGTTCCTAATAATGTCATATGAGAGCCTTTTGGAAACTTTTTATACAAAATTACAGACTGTTGTAGTCACGTTATGATTTATATTTACGAATTAATACTTTTCTAGTTATTAAGTTCCTGGGAGCCCTTTGGAATTCTGTTATACAAAATTATAGACTGTTGTAGTCACGTTGAGTCATGTTTTCTTCTTCTTTTTTTATCATTATACAAGTTGGACTAATGAAGATTGGTGGGACTTCCACTACATACGGAAAACCTAGCTCGAATTTACGCAATCTTCGATATTTTACAAGTCTAAACTATGGCAATCTACACCTATATATATATATATATATATATATATATATATATATATATATATATATATATATATATATATGTATATATATATATATATATATTAACGAATTGAGCCACATTCCTCCACCACCTTCTAGGTGAGTTATATATGTATAAATATATTGGCTAGATATTTAAACTTCTTTAGATGATATATTTAAGAACAACACAAACCGACACAAAATGAAGCATTTCCGGACATGTGTAAGGAACTTGTTTTTTATACCTATTGAACATATTACCAATTCCCCTCCTCCTCTCCAAATCTCTATGTATAATAAATACATAAATTAAATACAGGCTATAACTAATATAATCACACGCATATGTCACAATTATACGTATTTAATATATAATGAGTAATCATCTCTTAATGTGGGGGGAAAAAACAACAAGAGGGCAATTATTTTAACTGCTTGAAGTGATCACTAGCAGTAATTTAATAATCTTGAGAGGGAAATTCGTCTAATTAGGTTCAATTTCGTCCAATCATCTCAGCACTGGAAGGGTCCATGCTGGCGTTAGTTAAATTACAATATATGGCTGATTTATATTTTCTCTTCTATTGTCAAGAATTAAAATACATAAATTATTGATAATTTTCCGCTTACGGTATACAAATTACGTTATACTGTAAGCATAACTCTTTGTATATTGTAATCTATTTAGTAATGATGATTTTAAGTTAATTTGTTTACTGAAAATTAAATACTACTGAGCTCACAGCATTTTGATGCAAAAAGTTAATTACCTAAACTGTTAAATGATACAATGTATAAAAATAGTCCAGTCAAAAGTAAAAATCTATTCGACGAATCGCTCTATATTCACATTGTGAAAAAAAAACCAGAATCAATTTTGACGAAATGTATAATATAATTTTATATATTCATACGAATTCAAGAACTGCTCTAATAATGTTAAATGAAGTTATTATGCTACCGTAGGTAGATGGTTGAATTCAATCTTTTAATAAATAAAGTTTAATGAACCGTGCCGACGTAGGTTTCGCCAGATACGGCATTGTCGAAAGCAGCATACAAGCTTCAGTTTTTAAGTTACATTCGACAATGCCGTAGATGGCGAAACCTACATCGTCCCTGATTATTAAGTTTTTTGATTAAAATAAAAATTATTTTATTTATTATGAAGTTGTTATTGTAATTTCACTAATAATTTTGATTTTATTTTACAGATATGTAATCGTTAGTCGGTCTTGTATTGATTGGTTATGATAAAAAATACTTTAAGTAATCCAAATACTTTATAATATGGAAATGTTTAAATAATATAAATAAAATGTAAATAAAAATGTTATACATTTGTTCATCATGTTTAGAATCTCTAAAATCACCATTTTATTTTTTCATAGACAAACTTCTCTACGTTTTACTAAAGATTGTCTAAATACAAAAATTGTTTAACTTAAATCACACTTCATGTATGATTTTAATTATTTTTTTAAAATTTATGATGTTCGTTTACACCTTTAAAGTTTTGATAATTTTTTCGGGGTTTTCCAGAACTTTTCGGAGATTGTCTATGTTTTCTATATGTCATAGAGGAAGTAAAGTTTTGTACATTGATTTTACACCTTTCTGAACTTGTCATATTTGACAACTTTTTGATTTCCCCTTTCAATTTTTTAGTCTTTTCTAACAGGTATACTCAGAACAAATGTTTTTGTTTATTTTAAACGGCAAAGGTAAAACTTTCTTATTTCCCCTTAATTATTTATTATAATTTTATATTCCGGATCATTTTTTACTCTTTATATAAAAATGTTTCTGTGAGATATGACATACAAAATTCAATAGCTATTAAAGGATGGAGTGTATTTTCATTGATTTATTTTTATTAAGGTCCTTAAGTAAAACCAATGGCCCTTATAATTTCACGCCCGCCTGTCTGGAAAATTTAAACTCCCAATTAAAAGACTTCGAATTTATAAGAATAAACTGTCCCCATACGTCTACAGACCCTAAATCGTGTCTGTAGATTTATTTCTATTGATCGAATAAAGATATGTACATAAAATATAATTTTGTTTAATTTGAACCCCATATGACTAGACTATATGTAATCGTTTCTAATATATAAAATAAATGAAGTTTATATAATAACTTCGGTTTATATTTTAATTAATCTCAGGGACATACCTTTATTCATTTAGTCTTCAGTTGCATCCCACTTTTTCACCGTTACTCTTCCGACCATGACGTTATGCGAGCTTTCCAACACTAGGAGCCCCTATTTTATGCTCATTACTTATTTTTTGCAACGTGATATAGACCGCGAAGTTTTCACCTCTAAACAACAACACATACGTATACTTTTAATACAACTACGGAATATACAGAATAAATTTTACAATTCTTACAATACAAAACTTGATGTAAATGCTCAAAGCAATTTTATAAAATCAGGAAGAGTTATGATGGGTCAGTCTGAAGGAATAAGCAAGTTATGAATATATGTAAATTAAGCTATGAATCCCTCCATGTCAAATCTGACAGTAGGTTTAATCACGGTAGATTTATACAACCGTCGTTCATCTTGTATGGAAATAATTACCTTTATATCACTCTTACAGGAAAGGTGTTCAAAATTGTCATGTCAAACATGATACGGATTTAGCTCACCTCCTATGAATTATACATCTGAAAACTCATTTATTAACTTTAAAATATTTAGAAAATAAAACATTTTAAATCTAAACATGTTTTTAACACAATTAATTGTAGTAGTCAGTGAAATGGTTTTCAGATAATCTCTGTGTAAGTTTAAAACTTGTATGCAGTTAAAGTTTTTCTTTTATTCAGACAGGTTAACAGATATTGCTAGGTACTTTATACTATCGAATCTCTAATGTAGAAATTCAATTTACGTTATCCCTAAGGGCACAATAATACCCGAGACCTATATCAACCATTTTGTAACATTTTGGGTAACTGTGTTTATATAATTATTGACCAAACGTCATTTTTTAACTTGACGATTTTAATGTTAGGTAGGAGGTACGAACAAACCCGCTTACTCATTGTTATTAAATTTAGAGATAAGCTTCTTTGGAACTAAGCCGAGGTATATAATTTTATGAAAAACTATTTAAAATTTAATTTTGATAAAACTATATGCATTTTACGTTAAGCAACAGAAATGTAGAACCAGTACCCACTATAATGTCGGAAGATAACGTAGTAGAGGAGGTGGATTCTGTAAAATTTCTAGGTTTAGTCATTTATAATGGACTAACTTGGAGGTGTCATGTGGATTACATATGGGAAAAAATATGTTAAGCAATTATCATTTTAAGAAATCTTAGGAGTTTTATTCATCCACACCTGAACTATGGCATCATTTTATGGGGTGATTCATCAGTTCTCCAAGTGGAAAGCCTTTTTATATTGCAGAAAAAGTGATTACGACTTGTCGCTGGAGTAACTGTGAAAATTGTAGGAATTCATTTCGGAAATTGGGTATATTGACACTTCAATGCATGTATATTTTTGATATAATTTTATTTACAAACATTAAGTGTCGTTCTGAATAGAGATGTGCATGATTACAGCGCTCTATTTGGGAGTTTTTTTGTATTGGGCCAGCACAGGGTGAGGAAATATAGGAAACTACCATCTCAAGCTGGTGTGGACCTGTACAATGAGCTTCCCCAACGTTTAAAAAATATTAAAAATCCTCAAACTTTTAAAAATAATCTTAGACAATTTTAAATGTCTGAATCTTTTTACTCTTTAGGGGAGTGCCTTGACCATGGAAAGTTTTAGGAGCTTCATTTATGCTTGAGACGTCTTTTACTGGTGAAGCAAATTATTTTATATACTTTATAATAATTAGTCTTTGTAATTTTTAGTACATGGAATAACTTTTATTTTAATTAAGATAAATTATTTTGTCATGCAAAATTCGTTATTTGTTCAAATGTTATTTATTTTATTTAAGTTAATATTTCTCTATTTTATATTCGTTGTCTAATTCTCTCTTATTAGGATGAAAAAAATCATTAATGTGTTTTGTACTTTGTTTTATGTATTTTATGTAAAGGCTTAGACTTGTTGTATGCAATTATATTGCCAACCACAACCAAATAAATGAAATATATGTACAAAGTAATTTTCTTTTTAAATTGCTGTCACTTAAAACTATCACTACACAGTTCCAAAACATGGACGGGGTGGTCCAACTAGAAAAAATGTGTATTAAAACTCATTACATGTAATAATATGAAGTAGACAAACATTTAGGGGTTCATTATACGGACGTGGCATCCAGATTAGTCCTACATGAGTCAATGTAGTCTAGGGTTAGATCCCTTTCTTTCACCTTTCCTATCAGGTCCCTCTTGATCAACTATTGTTCTCTCTAGACCCTGACGCTATTAGAGTATTCAAGGACTAAGGTTCTGTATTTCACGTTCCTTTCTTCCTTATTTTTATAAAACAGTGATGAACAGGTTTTTATCCTTTAACAAAAAAGGAAAAATGAATGAGACATAACGATGTGTTTTACTTTTAAAAACGTCGAACAAAAAAGTAAATTCAAACTGTTTTTTAGAACTTTGAAATATTGTAGTACTAATACCAAAGTATTAACATAAAGAGGTATTGTAATAGGTAGTCGTACAAAAGAAACTTCAAATAAAAAATGTAGTAAAACAAGTTTTTTCAAAACTTGCATGACTTTTTACCCGATCAGAAAAAAACACAATCTCGTTGTTTTCATTTATAAGAAATGTTTTTGATAATATTTACAGGTATATCTTCTTCCAATGGCTCCTTTTGGCTCACGCCATCTTGGTTCTTGCCTCCCAATAAAGGGTTACAGGTATATGAAATTATTATTATTATTTGCATAACAGTCACGTTGTTTTATTTCCTCTAAAACTTGATAACTTTAGTATACCTTGTACCTTCAACGGCTCAAATAAAGTGACTACAAGCTTTAGCAATCAAATACTACCTAGTTTGACTACACATTTTTTTACGTATTCTTGCGTTAAATCCCGCTTTTTCATCTCTTTCTTGACCAACTCTTGTTCTTTTCAGACTCTGCTAATGAAGTATTCGAGTGCTGGGGTTCTTTATATATTATGTTCTTTTCTTCATTTGTTGATGATGATTTGTTGATGATGATGATGTTTTTCGGCTTTAAACAACAAGGAAATAATAATGTACCTTGTATACATGCATGATTGGATTAAAATATAATGTAATCATTATTTAGATAGATTTCAATCTAACGAATTGGGCTTCCAATGATTCCGTTATCATCCGTTTTCAGATTAGGTAGTTTGTATACATTTGGGTACAGTGTTATATATATATTTAATTTAACACTTTTACCAAGTGAAAGTCAAACATTTTGTAACGAGAAAAAAGAAAATACTGTTATAATCCACAATTTTTGTTTATAATCCACAGTTCTCAAGAACAGTTTGTACAGGGAGAATCTTCATTTAACTTACTCTAACAGCTCTTCCTTAAAAACAGATTTCAAATTTAGGAGAATTTTTTATGTAGGACAATTAACACCAAAACCTAGCAAAGCTCTACCTACAGATATAGAACCAGCTTTCTATACAATACAACGTTGACGACAAATACAACAAAATTGACAAATCCGGAGTATACAAGTTGAAGTTAATGATTGTGATGGCATTTACGGAGGTCGAAATTGGTGAAAACATTCTGTAAGACTCAATCCCTATTCACAAACAATCACACATTTGCATTAGACAATTCCACCATTTCCGCCACTCAGAACAAAGGTTTACGACTCATTTTAGCTAGAAAATTACGAAATATTAACATTTTTTTAAACAAAGTGAAAATATTGTTAATGAACAAGTTTTTTTGTAAATACATCTCCCATTTTAGAGGACTTATTATAATTACATTTTCATTCTCAAATGGAAGAGATAATGAAGTTATCTGAACTTCACAAAAAGAATTAACTATGAAACCCATTCAATCACATAAAAATGTGTCCAACTGAAATCTAATTCAATTTAAAAGTCCAATATCAAATGTATCAACTGTTACAAATTGAATCATCACTAAGTTAATAGAATTATTATTTATCAATTGCTCACTCGTCAATGACATATAAAGATTGAAAACTGTAACAAAAATTGTGGATGTTATCAGTGTTTTCTTTTTTCCTGTTACGTAATGTAATATTTACCGAATATATTATAGGTTAATTACCTTAATTTTTCTGTCAGATAATTGAAATTTTATCCTTGTGAATAACCGGTTTCGACGGTGAAACCGTCATCTTCAGATCCAAAACATCGTCGTTCAGCCATATGAAAGCGTCGTCCAATTAAAACTGGTCATTATTGTTGAGTACTATAACACGTGAAAAAATACTAAATTTTTTTTTTTTTTTTAATTATAACGTTTTCCTATGGCTGAACGACTTCACGATGTTTTGGATCTGACGATGGCGGTTTCGCCGTCGAAACCGGTTATCCTCAAAGATAAAATTTCAATTATCTGACAGAAAAACTAAGGTAATTAAACCTATAATATACTCGTTGAATACACAATCCGGGAAGCTACACCAAACATGATGTTTATTTACTGCCAATTTGATATAAATGATTAGTAAATTACAATCACAATACAAATTATTGTTATCCTATCTTGTCGTTGTTGTAGCTGAATGGTGAATATTTTGTATTTAATAGAGAAAACATTTTGTCTGTAGACGCAGCTATAATAAAAATGTACGTAATGTTTATCTCAAAAAAAACTGCATGAAAATCGGATACGCTGTATTCGAATTAAATACATACAGACAGAGAGACGTTGATTTTGACATTTGTAAAATTTATTGCATTAAGCTAGTGGCTTAAGTTTTTGGGTTTTTTCTTGTTGTTCAAAGACGAGGAAACACCTCTCGGTAATCATGACTTTTTGAATAAAATAAAGTTTCCAGTTCTCAAATACTCTAATAGCATCAGTGTAAAAAGAGAACAAGAGTTAGTGAAGATAGGGAAGATGAAAGAGGGGGATTTAACCCAACACTACATGGGAAAATAGTAGATCCAACTAGGATCCATATACGTATGCACTATAATTGAGCCCTCTGAGGATTTAGATTTCTTATGAATTAAAAAGTCATACAGAACTTTATATACTTTTTGTAAAAATAATCATCAACATGACTTTATGATATGATGTCAGTGAAATAAACACTAAAGGTGCTTAGCTAGCAACGTGTTTGACAGGGTGATTAAAGCAACGCTCATAAAAGGCGACATACAATCCTTTGAAAACGTATCTGACACTGTAGTTACAAAATATACAAATATTTCCTCTGTTGAAAATGTCCAACGAGTTTATTTTCTACTTTTCTTTCCTTCATTTTTCAGGTGAAAAACGTTTTTCCCTCTGTATTATTATTTACACTTGTTCTTTCCTCATTCAAAAAAATTCTCAGTGAATCGTTTGGAAAATAGTATTTGTTTTGTTCACTGTTTGTATGAATTCTGTTTACCTACTTCTTTTATTTTCTGTCATATAAAAGTAGTAACAGTGGCACAGCCACAAGTGAGGGCAAGTTGGGGCATAAGCCTTAGAATGTTGGGCAAGTATTACAAATTAATTTACCTATTCATCAATTAAACTCCTAGGATATGGTTGACAGTGTTAATAAAGTACAAATAATCTTGTTTTGTAACATCTTCTGACAATTGTACATATTCCAGTCAATCTGAAATATTCGTGCAAAACTACTGAAAGTTACAGAAGAAAACCACTTTCGAAGCTCAAACTTAGAAAGCACTTTATTTGTCAACATTCATGACTGAATTTTTATTTATTATCTAAGATTTTTAATCGAAATTTGTAGAAGCAAGCACAAATTTGATTTTTAAAACATTTCATTGATGTTGTTTAAGAAAACATTTGCCACCATTTGTGAATATAAAAACTGATACACACGTTTTGAGAGTATTAATCAACTTTCGTTTTCAAGTGATAAACCTAGAAAATAAAAAACGCCCATTAGGCTACTTTTCATTGTCTAAAAATTACGGAATGGGTCCTATACTTTTGAAACACCTGATATATATATATATATATATATATATACAAAAGTTGAATTCATGTTTCTAAAATTAAAATTAAGGTTACCAGAAGTAATATTTTAATTTCTTCAGAGCGATTTTCCAGGTACTGTATTAGCAATGTACAAATCTATTCATCTTTTAAATGTTAAAATTTGTTATCATTTATTTCAATGACATTATATCAGACCAAAAACTAAATTCAACGTTTCAGAGCCCTATTTGCTATTCTAGTCCATTCTATATCAAAACACCTAAACCTTGAACCTTCTCTTTACTATAACATTTCACACCGTGTAACAAAGAGATGATATTGCAACTAATAACGTTATTGATTATGTCAGACACTCCAATGCTCGTAGCAATTAATCAGTGATCGTAGAAGGTCTTGCACAAGCTACAAGGTTTCTGATTGCACTTTAATAATTAGTATTGCTTCATAATTTGAGTCATTATTCAATAGCTACTTAAATGTAATTACATTCAGAGAGAAAATTAGAATGTCATGAACAGTAATGCAAGACTTGTATCAATTTTATTTAATATAATAATAAGTTTTTAACTTTCAGAGTATTCATTATTATTTTATTTCATTAATTTGCTTTTTAATTTTCTCTTCTGATACATATTAGAACAAAATACTTGATTTTATGAAACTATATGTTTTGACATGTACTGAGTCTAAGAAATGTGGTTTACATCCAAAACAAAAAATGTAAGAGTGTGTAGGCGATCTGGGAACAAAGAAAGACTCAACCCCCCCCCCCCCTCCTCAAACGATTTACAAGTACAGAGGCGGTACGATTGGGATGCTTTCAGCGTCGATGAAAGAACTGACCTCGAAAGGGTTCGTAAATGCACGAATGTACTGAGAAACCATTCTTGAACCTGTGGTGCGTACATGCTGGTGCTATAGTTCATCATTTCCGCCTCATGTACAACTCCACTCCACACATTGCAGGTCTGGTTTTCGATTTTAAGTTTTGGTCTGTCTAGAGCTGAATCCCATTGAATAAGCTTCAAAAAAATCTCACTACTAATACGGCACGTGTCCAAAAGGCTGGAGATTTCCACGAGATCCTCCAACTGCACTGCCGTGCGCTCACACGATACGGGGTTCGCCACATCATTCTGAAGGATACGGACAGTCATCAACAATAGAAGAGGATCTACTCTGCATTAAGGAAACCTGTATTTGTCCAATTTATTATTTTTTTTAAGTTTACTGAATCATAAAAACTTAGCAAAAAATTTTTTTTCTGTGAAACTAAATCAACTGAAAAATAATTTTATTATTTTAATAAACGCTTTTGTTCAATCAAATTAAATTAATTCAATACCTATTTAAGTGTCTGAATGGAAAAACGTATTTAATTTGGGTCAATCGAAGAAGACGTTTTTACCCAAATTACTTGTCTTATTTGGGTAAATTTAAAAAAGCCACCAATTTCTCTTTTTAATTGTCACTAGACTTTTGGATATAGTATGTATAAAGTAGTACATATATAGTCGTCCCATCGTCTTTGTAAAATTCTTATAAACACACCACGACCATATTAGATCAGTTTCCAAGATGGAATATTCAATTATTAACCTGTGACATTATTGCATGTCGTCCATGTTGGGTTTAGTTAGTAACAGGATTATAATCGGATGAAGGTAAACAACAGCCGAGTAACATTTTAATCCTAAGAAACTTATTAGGTCTTATAACGTGTGATCCAAAAGTCACTTTACACCACTCGCCATTCTTAGTGACTGTACCAAATGGATATTGTTTTGAATCAGAATTTACTACTTGTAATAACGTACCTCTTCCGTTTAAGAATAGTTTCCCATAGCTACAAGAACACCCTTTTCAATTTAATATCTGGATGTAACACTCCAGATACTGTAAAAATGGAATCCCAAAATCCTACTTTTCCTGTTAAATGGTCTTAATTTTTTTCTTCACAAAATGTCAAATTAGGAGATCATACATGCTGTTAAACTGATATCCTCTGAAATGACTTTCAATAATTCATTTATCGGCGTGGCAGTTTCGAAGGATCTAGTTGGATCCTTCTTTTTACATGAAAGCATAAGTAGATTAAATTTGTATTTTCGACAAATGACAGTTTGAATGTTAAAAACAAATTCCCGCCTAATTACATCAGTATAAATTTTTAATTTCGAAGGGTGACTGGAAATTTTCAGATGCTGTAAGGATCATTTACATCTTGTTTGCAGAACCATAAATGATAAAAGATTGTAGATATAGACTTCATAGACGAAAGGACTAAGTAAGTCATGTGTTCCTCTGACCCAGAACTCAAACTACAATTAGCCCTGTAAGTTTTATCTTGCTAATGATAAACTCCTGTCCGATTAAAAATTACTCAAACTTTCTGACATACACATACTCAAAAACAAATTTCAATCAACGTCGAAATTTCGGTGAAACCGCTGTAAAAAGCGATATTTATATGTTATAATCTACCCTACAGTATTTTAGGATATTTGAAACCTTTGATATATTTTTGTAAATAGAACCTATTCGCCAGGCTTTCAAGAAAGATATCGTGTTTTCTTAAATCTTACATTCATTTATTTTGAGAGTAAGATTTCATTTTATATTTTCTTTGTAATGGCGATACGATTGTTGTGATCTGTAGGTTTTGTTACAGAGATATATTTTTCTTAACGAATTTTGTGAGGAACGTGCAGTGTTTTGTTGATTATTCTAACAATGGATCAAACAAAAAACAGCGCACAATCTTTTTTACACTTCCCCTTCGGGACTCTCATTATAGTAAGGGTGTGACAATCCCAAGGGATCCTAACTGTATCTACACGTTTTTTTATGTTCTCTTTGGTTACAAAACTTTTTTTTTTTTTTACTCTGAGGTATCAATTGTTCAACTCTTTTCCTACAGTATTGGAGTGATAGATATCTTTATTTTATGTTCATTTCTTCCTTATTTTTATAAAGTGATGATGTTTTGTTTTAAACAACAGAGACAAACAATGTAAGTAATCCTATCAAAAAACAAATATTACCATCGAATCAAAATTTAAATGTTATCCGCCATATATCCTAAACTAAAAATTATAATTTTATCTAATTGGCTATAACGATTTTAATGAAATCTTTATGTATAGGCTTTAAAGGTAATAAGAAACTTAATGGTTACCATCTCTCAAAAAATCACAATTTTGAAGTTATAATTTAAAAGGGTAAAATAACTGTCATATGTCGTAAACGAGACAGCGCAAGTGTTTAATAAAACTTTCTTTAAATATGAAAACTTAAAACCTAAACCAACGTATCTAATCTTAAATTCACGGTTCCTAATTATCTCACAAATCAAATTCATAAAAATTGGTTCACAAGTTTGGTCTGAAGTTGACTACATTTTTGGGGGCTCGAGATACCTCGATTGCCACCAAAATCTCAACATTGATGTTTTGATTCATCATTTCACTATCTAAACAATATTTATATTTTAAGAAGTAAATAGACATGAAAACACTTTTCAATGACTTTCTCGTACACACCTCCCCCTCACCTAAATTTCAAAAATAAAATTCGTCTCTATCTTCCAAAAAATATACTTGTAAAGAAGAAAAATAAAAGTAATTTTCTTTATTATTGAATTCTCCCCATTTATTTCCTATAAGAATTAAAAAAGGTTATTTTATCCTTATCACCATTTCTATGGATATTTGTTAATTATTATATATAAGGTTTTTATTTATTTCGCTTGTGTCATAAACGCGTTCTTGTTTGAATTTAGATTTATCTCATTGGCTAAGCAGGCAACCTAGATTATTTTTTCTATTTGGGCAGTCATTTCTGAAATGTAATATTTTTTGTATGGCTTGCTATTTTGCACGTGTTTAGACCATTATTATTCATATTTTACTAAATTGTGATCGAAATCGGTAGATCAATTGCTCCTTTTATATCTGCAACATATTCGTGTTTTTGTTTTACCAATAATTCACGAGCCAGTTTCTTGGAACAGATTGTGACTAATAATAAATTCTCTGTTTGGGTTTTTAGAAGTTACACTTGAACAAAACTAGTTTATAACTTGTAATTTTATGTTTCTGTTATATGTGAATTACTCACAAATTTTGCATATTTAACAAATTGTCCCGAGATATAACGATATATATATATATATATATATATATATATATATATACGACATTCAAGATTCATTTTCATTATTTCCCAATTATCTCTAAACCGTTGTAACTTGAAATTTGGTTATCGGGATTGGATATGAGTCATAAAATTTAACCAAACTTTGAACAAAATCTGTAAGCAACTTAAATAAATGTTTTTTTATAACTCCACAGACAATTTGTGTTTTATTATCTATACCAAAACCGGTATACGAGAAGAAATGTTAGGGTAATGGCGACCAATATATTCAGGCGCATAAAGAATACATTTTAACACAATTTAAAAGCATTAAAGCAGATTTTATAAAAATCAGAATTTTTAGTTTTTATTTTATGTCAACTAGCTTGAAATTTTATCTTATAGATAAACATTTTTCTAAACACCTCCGGGTAAGGTCAAAATATATCCACATATTATATATGACCGGGCGGTAGAGGAGTACACTCTCAACAGATAAGCAAATAGAAATTATTCCAAAAAAGTCTATTTTGGGCTTAGGCTAAATCAAAAAAGATATCTATATGAAAAAACTCAAGACTTTTGATTAATCTTATTTTTATCTATACTAAGTATATATGATGAATTAAAAAAACTGTAGATAAAGTATAAAATCAACATATTCGAAATTGAAAGATATAGATCCTTTTCTCTCTATCTCTATACAGGTATATTGATCTGGAAAACTGTATGTATCAGCAATTATTGAGTAGTTGCTCCAGGGTCAATCACTATAGGGAATCAAAAAGTTAAGGTGTTAACCTAGCATCGTGCGGACGTCTAATATACTATCATTTATAACGAGTTATCTAGATGAGAATTACGGCTGCAGATCACCATTATTAGACTGAAAAATCGTCTAGCACATTTAGATTACGTTAGGTTATGCTGAAAACCATTATCTGAGTGAAAAGTGCCTATAAGACTTGAACTTACACCTTGGGATTGTTATTATTTAAAAGTATTCTTTTATAAAGTACATTTTATTTCCCTATATAAGATTTAAAATCTTTTTTAAAATTACTATGAAAGACTTTTTTCTAAATCTTCAAAGAAAACTCTCATAATAAAGAAAGATAATCTTTTTAACTAAAACTTTTTAAACCTTTTAACTTAAGTTAAAGTTCTAATTACGTAAACAAATGTCTCCGAGAATACGTCTTTCTTAATTTAATTAAAGTCTCTACTTCAGTTAAAATATTTAGAGAAGTCAGTTAACTTTGCATCGCTTAGAAAAGTATTTGTTTAAAACTTTGAAACATAAAATATTAATCTTATAAAATATCTTCAACGGCGAAAAAATTATATAACTCTAGTAGAGATTAAGTACTTTAGACAAGTAATAGAAAAAAAACAGAATACTGTTGGTGTAATGTTAGAAAAGGACGAATATACCAGGTCTCTCCAAAGTTATGTCCCCCTTTCTTCTGATTTGGGGGATTTTTAAAGAAAATTAACTTTTGCATAATCTGCCATTTCGGCTAACGTAGTTTTTGACAACTTTAAGTATTTTTCCCAACCTTAACTAATATTGTTTTCTAATTACATCAATGTTTTCAGTAATAATTATCTCGACTCAATGTTCAAAGGTTTTATGAGTTTATTAACGATTTAACAAACCTATTCTATCCAAATCTAAAAAGAGTGTTTTCTATGAAATTACTTGAGGACAGTCCTGGGACATATTTTATTCTATTTTCCAGATTATAAAACATATAAAATCACCAAATTTGTTACTTAATTCGGGTCCCAAGAATTATATAATGGCTTCAAAATATATATATATATATATATACATACGAAGGTTTTCTAACAGTTGAAATAAGTAGTTTTTAATACTTTTATAAAAATGTTGAATTATTTTTACTATTCTAATTTTAGTAACAAACGGGATTTTTCCTCAGTCGTTACAATAACTGGTCAACGTCATTTCTTTGCGTTAAAAACCGACCCTGTTCTTTCGAAGACATTTCGTAGTTTGCAAATTTCAAAACTATAAACTTCCAAATAGTTTTTTTTCCAGTTACTTCGAACAGTTTTAGAGTTCCCACACTTCCACTATTATTTTAGGATCCAACTGTCACTTTATTAATCTTAGCAATCCTGAATGAATCTAGCTGTATATAGCTCTCTCTCTCTCTCTCTCTCTCTCTCTCTCTCTCTCTCTCTCTCTCTCTCTCTCTCTCTCTCTCTCTCTCTCCTCTCTCTCTCTCTCTCTCTCTCTCTCTCTCTCTCTCTCTCTCTCTCTCTCTCTCTCTCTCTCTCTCTCTCTCTCTCTCTCTCTCTCTCTCTCTCTCTCTCTCTCTCTCTCTCTCTCTCTCTCTCTCTCTCTCTCTCTCTCTCTCTCTCTCTCTCTCTCTCTCTCTCTCTCTCTCTCTCTCTCTCTCTCTCTCTCTCTCTCATCTTATCCATTCTTTCTTCACCGACTCTCGGTCTTCTCCAACTCTGGCACTATTACGGTAATTGAAGAGGTTTAGAGGGTTTTTTTATTTATCTTCTTTTTTATAAGTTTGTAATAATCGATAATGTTTTAGCCTTTAAACAACAAGGAGCAGAAATCCTCCAGGATCGACTTCATTCCTAAATATTTAGATTTACTGCTATTAAAGAAACCTTCAACTGTAAATGAGGTTGGATCAATCAATAACCAATAAATAAAATAACAAAAACAGCTTTTATATTTAATTGTTGCAAGAACATATGATGATATTACACTAATCCATTACTTTCAACTGTTGGCTTACAGATAAACATCTGTTTAAAATATATAAGCTTTGATAATACTATTTAGTTTAATATATAAACTCTCTATTTATTGTTAATAAAACAGAAACAGATATATTTAATCCACATGAATGAAAATAAAGTATTTTTAGTAATTTTTTATTGCGAACGTTTTTGCGAATTAAATGGAGCTTTGTTTTAAACAGAAGTAAATGTATTGTTAATATTTAATTTATTTTAATAACTAAACTATCTATTTATTGTTAATAATACAGAACCTAAAATATTTATTTCACATGAAAGAAAATAATGTATTTTTAGTAATTTGTTACTACAAACGTTTTTGCAATTTAAATGAAGCCTTGTTTTAAACGAACAGAAGTAAATGAGTTGCGTTTAGTTTATAACCAATAACTCCTCAGGGCTAGATCGCTGGACAATGGTTGAAAAGCTCAAATTACTCATGTATTAATTTGAAACCTAATCACCTGCGTATGTTCTGTTCATAGCATTGTTCCATTCAAAGAGATCAATTAAAATGCACGTTAATATCAATCGACAAACGGTGATTATTTTCAAACAACCCAACTTGTGATTTCATAATTTCCCAACAGCTTTATTGTTACTAATAATTATGTATTGCAATCTATACTATTTTTAACATAAACTAAATAATATGGAATCACCGTGCGTCTTTCCAAAGTAACAATGATTCGCTTCGTAATGTACTGTTACGCAACTCGCGTACGGAATTGCGTATAAAAAGCTTGTTAGTAAATTCGAAAACACCGGGCTCGTTTAAGATCTAGAGGACAGTGTAATATTTTATTTCGATTCTTGACCTTCAATTGTAAAACTTGAAGAACTGAAAGGAGAAACTGAGTTAAATGTCAACACGTTAAGACATTTTGCGCATAGCATAAAGGAAAACTATAGGAAGAGAATGGCTCCCACTTTGAGCACCTCGCTTAATAACCCTGATAAAAAATCATTTGGCTTAATTTTAACTTTAAAATCCCGTTTAATCCTAAATTAAATTATTTACATTATTTTACGTTAAATAACAAATAAACTATAGTCAATTAAAGTTTTAACTTAATTTTGAAAGACTGGGAATATTATTACAAAATCACCTCCGCTCGAATCAGTAATATCACTTTTTTTTACTGTACATAACATAGATTAACTGAATAAACTAATTAAAAATGGGTCAATTTTGAAGTGAATGTTAATAAAAATCCCATTTTCAGGTTAATAACGCTTCGGTTAATAAAAAGTAAAACAAATGTCGGAGTCCTAGATAACTTTGTTCCAAGCTATGTGAACCGGGATATAATCTGAATGCAAATTAACTCTTGGACAATTTTCCATTACAACGAACATACTCTAGTGATATAATGCAATATGAAATCCCACTATGGTTGTAAATATAACAGGTATGTAATAATGTAATGTCTCTAGTGGTCTCAAAATAACGAAAGGTGACAAAATATAACCGAGAGATGTTAAAACTGTATAAGTTTTAAAATTTACAATTTAAATTTTACAAATTTTTTTTAATGATAACATTTTCGTAACGATTTTAGTTTCCAAAAAATATGTCATACTGCGGTGTAAATCATCTGCATATAACAGATCTGCTTTATATATTCCTTCTTATTCGGTATGAAGTTCTGTGATTTTTTTTTTATATAAAATAAAAGTAAATCCTTACAACATATTTAAACACAAACAGTACATACGACTTTCAATATAAATAGCAAAATTCTAACAATATATGATGAAAAGGACTTTGTATGCTTATCAGGGCATAAATTGCAATTAATATAATATGTAAGGAAATAATTAAGTACAAAGTAGATTTGTATGAAGATAATTCCCACAAAATATCTTGTAAATAAATGTGTATAAGAAGGTACAATATTAGAGCATATCTACTTTAAAGTATCCGGTAAAATAGTTTGGAATGATATGACTTGTAAACAATAACTTGTACATATATAAAATGCTAGAGGATAACTTGAAAAGATAGGTTGACACTTTACAAAGATAACTATTTCGGAAATATGTAACCAGATACGTTAAAAAGATAACTTTAAAAGACATAACTTACTTGTCGATAAATCGTAAGAAATTACCAAATAAAAATATAACTTTCTGATAAATATAGAATAAGATATTAACTTGTAAGGGGATAATTTCTTAGATGATAAGTGACCATGTGAAAAGTTAGCTAGTTGGGAGTTAAATTGTAAGAGATATACTTAAAATAAAAACTTAAATATGATACTAAATGTACAGTAAGAAGTGAATACCTGTAAGAAGTTATTAACTCTAAGAAATAGCTCACTGTAAGAAAGTAGTAACCGTAAGAGGTTATTAACTGATCATCAAGAAGCTAATGACTTGTTTTAGATTTTAAACAAACTTTTTATGAAGACTTCGATATCCGTGCACGCTTCGCCAGGGACATTCTTTCAAAAATATATATAATACTAATGCAAAAACCTTTGTAAAAAAATAAAATAAACTTTAAATGTTTAAAATGTTTAACTGATTCTTCGAATCGATATAACAAGATGTTATGTGCTAAAACAAAACAGTCCCAGGTAGACCAGTACTGAGAAAATTTGTTTTAGATGTCTAAGAGTTACAAATGGCACCTTCAATGAAGTAAAATTAAATGTGTACAGATTGCATTACCTAGAAAAATATCGTTACAGTGTCTAAGTAGCTTCCAATTAACAATGCCGGCTTTCACTAAAGAATATTGACATGATAATAATATAAAGATTTTTTAAGAAAAAAGTTTACCTTTTCGAATTTATGATCAAAGACGTCCCATTTAGTGATTTAAACTATCTGGAAAGATATATTTGACATATTCTAAGAGCTACTAAATAATGATCTATATTAGACTACACTATTCCCATTAATACGAAAATTCAAAGAATCTTTTAAAGGATAATAATGTATGAACAAAGACATTCCTTTTAGTGATTTAGGCTATTTAGAAAGATATATTTGACATATTCTAGGAGCTACTAAATAATGAAGACCTATAATAGACTGTGCTATTCCTGTTAATACAAAATGTCATAGAACCTTGAAGCAAATGGTTTTACTTAAGAATGGGATTATAGATATAGAGAAATAATATTGTAAGTTAACTAAGTAAATGCTAAATCGTTCTTCCGTTTTTAAGTCCCTGAATTCGTGATGGTTTGAAATAAAGTTAACTTCAGCCGTGATAGAAAGACATAAGTTCTTTAACTTTGCCATCCCAGGGCTGGCGTCAAAAAAAGTGAACATCTCATGAAAAAAATAATAAAATACAATTGAAATCTTAAACTTATAAAGTAATATCTAAAGAACCATGTACTAGTTTTTTATTGAAACAGCCTTTTTGATTAGATAATCAGCAAAACCATTTCTTGTAAATTATGTGTAATCAAAGGTCATTATGATTGTTTTTTTCATACAAATTAATTGAAATGAACCTATCAAATAAAAATATATACATTTTGTCTGACACCTGATAGATTTTTGCACGAAGACAAACTACAATCTCACGTTATCATAAGTGAAGTCTCAATAAATATCGTTTTTACAATTATTAGTCTATTAATATCATAATGTAAAAAAATTAAAACTGATTAAATATCTCTAAACATGTTCATATATTATTAGAAGTAATGAAATAATTATAGAGGATTTTTTAACTTAACACTTGACTACGCATTCAAAGGTAAAGATCGGCTTGTTTCCTTGAGACAAATTGTGACTGATTTATGGGTTTTCAAGGGTTGTATTGTTGAGGTTGTGGTTTTACGGTCAAACACTGAGTAATACAGTAGCGATTTTAATTTTTTTAAACCAAATAATTAAATTATTTTTTATCACTCATCACTCATCACTTAATACTCAATACTCAATACTCAACGCTCAACACTAAACACTCAATACTCATAGCTCACTTCTCACTGCTCACTGCACACTGCTCACTGCACACTGCTCACTGCTCACTATTCAATGCTCATTGATCATTGATAATTGCTCATTGCTCACTACTCATTGCTCACTGCTCATTGCTCACTGCTCATTGCTTACTACTCAATACTTACTGCTATTTGTTCATTTGTCATTTCTCATAGCTCATCGCTAATTGTTCATTGCTCATCACTCATTGCTCATTGCTCACCGCTCATTGCTCATCGCTCATTGCTCATCGCTCATTGCTCATCGCTCAACGCTCTTCGCCCTTCACTTTTTCACTCACTTTATCACTTTTCCACAATTTCCACTTATTGTACATTTCACATTTTCACTTTTTCACGTTATCACATTTTCAAATTTACATTTTTTCAAATTTTCAAATTTTTACTTTTTCACTTTTACACTTTTTCACTTTTCCAAATTTTCACTTTTTTCTTTTTCAGGTTTAACGTGCCCCCCCCCCACTGTAAGTCTTGCATGTTCTGTGTGAAGTACTTTAGTATTTTAACTGCAACATTTCAGAATGTATGCTGAATTGGAATTTCATATCATGGATTTTCTCTACAGCCTTAGGATCAGCATTTGAGTCACTATAATGACCCTCTTACTTATTGACATAAAGAGTCTTATCCTGGACCGTGACGAATTCAAGAATCTTTCATCAGAATCTCTCTTGCAGTTTAGGAGAAAGGCAACTAAAATCTGCGCCCTAGGGATGTCTCCCCCCCCCCGTCCTCCTCTTATAAATCTCATTAGAATTACTTCTTGAGGAAGTGGGAATCTTCAAGTCTGTATTCTTCATTTCTATTACCTTCAATTTCATACCATACAATCCTAGTTTTAATTAGTATTTGATGCTTTATTTGTATATTTAGTCTATGCTTTTATTACACGTGTCATTTAATCCTATACTATCCGGCAGTCTAGTTTTCCACGCCTGTTTTATCTTTGAAAAATTATATAATATTTGTTTATATTATAACAAGAAAACTTCCGTGAGTGCATCTGCACTAACTACAGCACATACAGTCGTTCTTGCCGTGAAGAATAAACTAAAATAGACTTTTATCAGATTGGCCAGATAAATTAGTCAAGACAAAATGACTTGAGAATGGGAATAAGTGGAGAACTTCTAGTGAAAATAAAAATCCATCAACTACTCAGAGTGGATTAAAGGATTAAAGGCGGACTGAGTAGGTTGAAAAATAGAACCACTTCAGTGGGATTGTAATGAAGGGAAACACGTTTGGTAATATATGTAATCGTCACTCTCCACACGAACAGAAGTGCTACAAGAAGAGAATCTTACAAGAGAAAACATGTGAAGAAATCAAATGTAAGAAGAAGGTATATAAAAAACACTAGTTCAACCATTCCTTTCAGACTTCGAAGAAAAGATGCACTATACAAAATTTTAACCAACGTCACTTGCTACGACTTTGTCATTTATCACGTAATGTGAAAAAAAAAAAATCTTTAGTTTCCTAAACTCATAAAATTTCACATTGATGTTGGTAATAATCTAAAACTCATACTACTTGAAACCTGTCAATAAAACAGTAGGTGTTATAGAAGAAGGCGAGGAACAGAAATCCATATTTCAATATAACCTTTAAACATTTAATGTGTGTTGCACGGTGATATATGTTTTGTACGTGTTTAACCTTATTTTATTTTCTTGCTGTACAAAGTAAAAAATGCTCGTAAACAATACTTTATTGATGTCATTTATTTTGACATTCACATAATTTATGTATATTCAATTAATACAGGATGTTTATAGAGTGTATCATCAACTTTTGTTGTCAAGTGGTTATAACACCAAGAACATAATAAAATATGAAAAGAACCCACCTATACTAACCTAGAACTTTATGTAATTACAAGTTTCATATATTACGCAGACAATATGTTCAGCAAACCAGTGGAGAAATTGGGTCCTTATGGCTTCTATTAATAAAAACAAAATTATAAATAAGAATTCAACTTTAATTAAGACTGAATTCCTTTAATTCTTAGCCTTAAATGATTACAAGGTCACGACCTAAACTCTTGAGTTAAGGAACAAAAAAGTTATTCATCCCGAAACACTGTTTGGTAGCTATCCCGTTGTCATAACTACTATAATCTCATCTCAACTTGACACTTATCATGATGATGTAATTAAGTCTAGTTGTGCATTACATGATCTCGTTTGTTTATCTTAGTTATTTTTACCACTGGTTTTTAAAGTTCCTTTCTCAGATTTCTAGTTTTAGTTTTCAACACAGTCCTAGGCTTACTAGTGATCCATACACTCAAAATTTCGTGTTTAATATACTCAAATGAGTCCAATAGTAAGTACAAACCATCAATATTTAATAACTTTAAAAACTGTTGCTTTGTTGTAGTACAACTTTTCATTCTTAACACGTCAATCTCTTCTGGATCATCTGCAGACATGAGATTTTTGATATTAACCTTTTTTATAAATAAGTAACTCAGTCAGCTGCATCGATAATTGGAAGATGGTACAAACCTGTTGACCTCGTTCTTAGCGTCAATACAAGCAGACCAAATAACAAACAAAATTAGATTTTAATAACCGATATAAGACCTGCAGGAAGAAACTTTTCCGAAAGCTATTTAAAACTTATCTAACTTTATGTCTTGGTAACAAACTTGTTCAACAAAAGTAAAACTCTCTTGCGTTCTAAACTTGACTGCAGTCTAACCAAAATTCTTCCTACTATACAGTTTATTTAAAAGATTTTTATAATTTTTAGTACCAATTAGTGAAAAGTTGATACTAAAAATGCCGATGAAACAAAAACTGAAATAAACGACTCTAATTTAATATTTGCATGTCTT
Organism: Aphrophora alni; assembly: GCA_963513935.1. Classification (NCBI taxonomy): domain Eukaryota; kingdom Metazoa; phylum Arthropoda; class Insecta; order Hemiptera; family Aphrophoridae; genus Aphrophora; species Aphrophora alni. Next base: position 98,530,060 of record OY740774.1, on the reverse strand, counting down.
ACTTAAACTTGCTCAACGTTTTTTTTTTAAATTTTAATTTCGTCTGTAATTACAACCGGCTTCAATTTCTACTGGTTATTGAATATTAACAAAATGTTTGATTTTTTAGATTAGTTATTTAAACTCCATTTATTTCACGAATCGTTGAACAAATTTGTAAAAAAAAATCAGCCCAAAACTTTCAAAATGGCAATAGTTTTAAAATATTTTTGTTTAATGATTTTTTACCAATATCTACTGCAATAGATCAAATTACCTAGACAACAGTATCACATAAATGTGTTTTCGTCATACTGCTTCAAAAACAGCTGTTTTCAATACATGCATTGAGATGCTAAAGTTGTTCTTTTTAGTACTAGGATCTAAAAACAACAGCTGAGGTCGAGGTCATCAGCTGTTACTTCGTTTATACGAATTATAACACGATTGTAAAGCATTTATAAAAACAACCGATACTTTCGATTGTAAATAACCATTAAAACAGCTGTTACCATCGATTTGAAGGCAAATAGGTTATAACATTTTAATTTTCGTGAAATTGTTTTCTTTCATTATTTCCGGTATAACGAAAAATATCACCACTTGGACCAAAAGAAGCTATTCGATCCTCACTCATTTTCCGGCCTCGGCTCCACCTCGGCAGTTAAACTTTAACTTATATTGAAAAGCTTCACTTTTAGTCCTAGTGATGAAATATATACATATAACATAGTATACTATGTTAAATACATGTAACAAATGTGTTTTTACATATCAAATTATCCCCAGATTTCACAACGACAGGTAAATAAATTTTGACCATGACTTGTGAGATGGTATGCTTGATAGAATAAAATTTGTACACAAATTCAAAAGCGTTTCAACTAAGAAGTCGTCATCTTTAGTACTGCACGAGCTACAATAACTAAACTAATTCAATACATTATTATGTATTGTATTGTAAGAATACAACAATGTTATTCTAATTTGATAACTTAACAGCTGAAAATAAAGTACAATTTGCGAGAATTGTATTGAAGTTTTATTTCATCAAGTATACTATTTTGCAAGTCAAACTCATTATTTTTTTTAACTTCCGTTGTAAAATCTACGGATAATTTGATAACTTGACAGTTATCGTAGCTCGTGCATCACTGAAGATGGCGACTTAGTCGTTGAAACGCGTTTTAATAAATAAACGTACTATTTGTATTCAAGATTAATTCTATCAAGAACGACGGCTATCGTTAAAAAAAATAGTTGTCCCTCTAACTTCAAAATAATAAAATAATTTAAAAATTTTTTAGTATCTGGAATTTTAGTTGCATTTAAACTTTTCACGTAATCATGGGTTTTACTATTCGTTAAATATGTGCACTCTTCTATGGTAAAAGTAAGAAAGATTCACAACTACTGTAGAACTATTTGAATCAAATTTTTATAGTTTTTAAAATTTTGGGAGATACTTCTTTTATAAGTTGTATAAATACTTTGAGGTGTCTATAACAATTCTTTGTGTAAACAGTACTGTTTCGTCTACACAGATACATCTTCAGGTTTTACATTTAAAAGATCTATTACTATTAATAAAAGCACACTTAAAATATATAACATTGGGTTCGGAGGGTTTTTTTTTCAAAAAATTCGAATTTTTGTTTATTGAATTTTAGTATTCCTCTGTTTCATAGAATTAATTTAAGACCACTCCCATTAATTTTTGTTATGTGGAACAAAAGTTATTTCACTTTTTGTGAAGCAGTGTCATATGTTTCATCAAAGGTCTGAGGCTGACTATGGCGTAAAGTATAAAATATTACTTGGGCGATGGCGATTCTAGTGCCTTCAAATCAGTCATTGGGAGTAAGCATAACATTTACATATACCTGAGTACAATAAAGTCAATTTTTCAAGATTTAGCAAATCCTACACTGCTAAGAGAGTGTCCGAATGGGAAGTCACAGAATCCCAATGAGTCACTAAATGCCTTTATTTGGTCACGATTGCCAAAAAACAGTATTTGTAGGCCTACAAACCATGGAATTTGGTGTGTATGATACCATCTTGAGTTTTAATAAAGGGAATGTCACAAGATGCCTTGTTATGAAAAAAACTTGAAATAACTGTAAGTGAAGGCACAGCCACAGTGATGAGTGAACTGGACAAAATACGCATAAGGAAATGTGAACGAATGCTTTCAAAACTTGCGAAAAAAGCTAACCAACATCGTGAAAGTGCCAAGAGGAAGTTAGAAGAAGCTTTTCTTGAAGATGATGATCCAGACCAGCTTTTCTATGGTGCCGGAATGTATTAAACTCATTGAATCACATCGGTGATAGAAAAATAAATCTTCTTTTACGTTTTTCTGAAAACATCGTTTTTTTGTATAAATGACCCGTTTTCTCAGAAACTACAAAAGATACAGGTACAAAAGTTTTACCACATAATCTTCTAGCTTGGATGTAAACTTAAACACAGGATTTTTCAGTTTTATGAATTAAAAATCTTTTTACAGTCAAAAATGTGAAATTTGTATTGCGTTTTAAATATAACACATTATAAAAATCATAAAAAGGGAAAATATCAATTAAATAAAAAATCCCTGTGTTAAATTTCTGAGAACAAGTAATAAAATCAACAACAAAAATTTTAACCGGATTGCTTTAGTAGTTTTTGAGAAAATGGGTCATCAATATGACAAATTTAACATAGGCTCTTATGGACCCTCCGAACCCCCTTAAGAACATGTTTTGTAGCGAAACACCACTGTCGAACATTTCAAATCATTATCTTCAGAAGTGACTAAATCCTACTGCTTTGCCCACTATTATTTTTCTTATTCATCTATGTAAACGTGTCATGTGTATAACTGACAGCAGAAACCTATTCTGGAACGTTTATTCAAAATAAGTAAATACATTGTAAGTGAATTTAACCAAAGAGAGTACCGACTTTAATGTAATGAAAAATATTAAATGCTTCAGAATAATTTTCGATTTATTCTTACTGAAAAAACAAGATCCAAATATCGCACTTAATAGCAAGTAACACGCCTTTCGAAGAATAAAACAATCTGTGAAATATTATTTACAATAAACTAAGTAATAGGATATGTGCACTCCTCAACTTAAAACGTCTTAAACTTTCGACAGCGTCTTTCACTACCAAACATGTTAAAATGATTATTTGGAAAGTCTTAAGAAGTCTTGGTGTATACAATACGGTCATACTAACCTTTTTTTTTTCTTTTTTTTTTTCCCCCCTTCTTTTTATTAAGGATTGTCATAGATGTCTGCAAACGTATTCATTCCAATAGTTTAAATGTAATTTCCTTCTTACATTACCATTTAATAAATTATTGTGTACAGTTTATAACTTACAGTGAAGCAATCCCGTTGTATCATAGCTGGGTCTACACTTCCTTAATTTAATCTAGGGTTAGATCTCTCTCTTTCTTCTGACCAACTTTTGTTCTCTTCCGAAGCTGACTCTGTTAGAGTATTCGAAAGCTAGAGATCTTCAATTCATTGTTCTTCACTTCTTATTTTTAAACGATGATGACAGCTGTGTTTTTTTACCTATAAACAAACAAACAAAATCACATCGTGTAAAGTTTGCTGAATGCGTATAAGTCGGACACGAACTGATATAAAAATAATACTAAAAACATATTTTTACGCCAGCATGTCACCTACATACCAAGTAGTGTTACATTAAAATCAGAAGAGTTCCGAGGGTATATAGTTCAAACAATATGCAATTATATATCCCTTCAATAAACACAAATTAACTTTCAAATCATATAATGTTTGTGTATTCGTGGAATTTGCAATCAATTATCTTTACTTATTCAAGCTTGAAATGTTTGTTCTCGTTGGAACTGGTCGATAATGAATTTCGGACAAGCAAACATTTTGCTATAATGAAGGAAAATAAACTTTTGGAAACTCTGATTAAACAGTGAACAATGTTCGAACACATGTTGCAACCCAATGGAAAATGTCCAAGCTTAAGAAGAGCAGTAATGTAAACGTCCTGAAAAAATTTTAAAATGTTGGAAGATAAAAAATTATTTGATCCTTCTGAAGGAATTCACAGAGAGCAATGTTTGATCAGAAAATTACCCCCAACAAATTCTCAACGTTATTCGTGCTAAAACCAAATAAAAACAAATCAGAATTATTCGACACCAAAAATGTCGGTTCGGTAGATGTCAGTAAAAATATTTAAATAAATCTTTGAAGACAATTTTAGATATTTAATAGGGCCTAAACTTGCTTCGCTCGAGACATAAACTTGTCCACAAAGTAAATCATATTTAATTAAAATCAAGCGTTTAGTGACGGCTGCCAAGTGACTGTTTTTATACATTTATTCCTGAACGCCCTATTTTTATTTTAAACAATATTTTGGGTTACTAATATTCACTAAAATTTAACGAAATCAGTAGAACTTGTTTTGAGAAATTACATTTTTTGTGTGACGTATTTTTTGATTCCCCGATAATCACGTGACAGTAGCTTTGGCGAGAAGGCAACGAATACATTTTGGGGGGGGGGTCATTAGAAAGTACACTTGAGAGAAATTTTATCAAATTAAAATTTGTAGCTGATTATTAAAAATTCCCAATTTTGTATTTTGTATTTTGTTCTTATGGTAGCTCTTCCGCCCCTCCGTAATTTGATGTATCGACAAAAATCATTCCAATGATCATTATTTAGAGATTTTCTGTTTTTCTTCAGATAAACTTTGATTTTTGACTTTGCCTAGACTACATATATGTGAGAAAGTAAAAAACAATATCAGTGTATGAGGAGAAAATATTTTGTCACTTATAAATTTTACATAAAAATAATTATTATCAAGATATTCTATATTAAACTACCGTTATTTTGTAGACTTACTATTTATTCGTAAAAACTACAAATATATTTTATTACAAAGCACAGTATATATAACTTGGAATAGAATCGTTTTGAGTCTAAACAAGCAATGGAGCTTAATTATTGAATACGACACGTTTAGCTTTGACTTATAAGCTTATTATATAATATTTGTAATATAATATAAAAAACGTATACCAAATCTGAACTTAATATTTCATCTATTTTCAATTTATTTTCAGAGAAAAACATAAACAGGAGGACAGAAGGTAAATGAAATCATTTTACTTAAATGAAATAAAGACGATGTTAATAAAACAGACATCATTACACATCCTGTAGATATCTATTCAGACAAACTCTTAAAATTAATCCTGTGCGTCAAAATCCGTCTCATTTTATAATCTCAGGTCTCAGTTTTAATTAGTAAGCTGGCTACAGTAGACAAAGAAAGTGATATAATAATATACTTCGTATTGGATAATATAAGATCTGTTGTGCCGACAGTCGAATAATAAACATTCGGACATTATATCTATAGGTTTAATACAATAATCAACAATGATTTCACTTTGTCAGAAAAATACATATTTAAACTTAAAACAATTCTACTTCAAGTTATATATACTGTGCTTTGTAATAAAATATATGGTTGTACGAAAGAAAACATTTATACACTTTTATTCGATCAACGGTATCTTATTTCCTCCTGCAGTTCATAGTTGTGTTTCGACGATAACAATATCGATTTATCATTGCGAACTGTTATTTCTTTTTTCTTTTCACTTTTTTTGTTTCATTTAATTTTTAATTAATGGCCCAACAAATGCTGATCTGTCTTTAGTATTGTATTGTACTTTTTCCGTTATGAGACTGTAGTTAAATTTTTAACTATTAAAATTTCCTCACAATTACTCTTCCAAAAACCGTTAGAAGCTTATTCCCCCATTAACTCAAAAAAAAAACATTCCCCACAACAAAATGAATGTAAATGTTTAATTTTCTATATAGAAGCCATTTTGTAGATGTAATTGTGAGATAACAGGTGGTGTCGGAGTGTTAAAATACCTTGGGGTTACTTCGGATTGTAAAGTCAGTTTGACCTACCATGTCAAAGAGCTAAACAGCAAATTATTGACAATATTTAAAACACTTGTATTGCCGAAGATCAGTTTGTGATTTTGAAATGTTAAATATTATATACTATGCGCTTGTTCATTAAAATTTGAGTTTTGGCGTGTTGTTTTGGGGAGGTACATACCTATCCACACTAATGGCCGTCATAACAACACAAAAACATATTTTCAAATCAATGCTCTTGAGATCAAGAAGCAATAACTCTGCGGTCTCAAAGTGCATCCTACTCAACATAGCGACCTATCGAATTGTGAATTTTACGTTAATAATTACACCGGAAATGTTACGAAATGTACAACAAGCTTTTGAGTCCAGAATCTATTTCTGCCAAAAAGTAAATGGTAGCCATTTCAAGAACTAATCCGAGCTAAAAAAACAAGGTAAGGCTCTTACCATCATTTTACCAACATAGAGCAGTTTGTAATGTAATAAAAACAACCGGAGTTTGTAGTTTAACATTTACAATTTGATTGGTCGCTATGTTTGGTAAGATGAACTTAGAGACCTCTAGTTTGCGCCATTATTCTTATTTTTAAAGGCATTTAAAATGAAGTATCACTCAATAGGGGTTGCTATTTAAAATTCTTAACCTACCCCCAAACTACCCCATTTTGGGGGTAAGGGTTGAAAATTTTGATACTTCAAAAAACTCCTCCTTTGGTTATCTAAACTTTCCCCAAAGCAAATCTGTCTATTTCTATTAATAAAAAAAATAAGAGGGGTTGGACGTTTTGGACACATGGTATATCAGGACAGTATAAAGTTAGTTATCTAATAAAAAAGTGGGTATGGTCTCTTCACGTGGGGAACACTATTGCATTTTACCAGAGTCTAGATTGACTTTTTATTAAAAAACCTATTTGGACCATGTACTGAGGTTTTTTTTAATTTACCATCAGATATAAAAATGTTCATGGAACAAAACAATTCTTGAGAAAATTTTATTCAGAATGTTATTACAGAATGATAATACTGAGGACATCTTCGATTAATTAATTTAATTAAATAATTTAATCCAAATCAATATATTAAATTAAGAGAGGATGGCAGTGTTATTTAACAGGGAGAAAGAACTTATTTCATGGGGGTAGAACCGAATTAGTTGAATTAAATAGTGAAATCAATTCTTAAGTTGAGAGGATAGGGTAGGACAGTCTCTTGCTCTTATTGTTGCATTTCGAAGGTGAACCCAAAAATTGGCTTTGCCGAAAAGGGTTGCCAATTTTCCTGTTTTTTTCATTCATGTGGCATAATATATAGTATTTTGATATGTTAATTCATTAAACAAATTGTACTGATCAATTAAAAATACTTAGGATATATGGAGATATTATGTCATATATATATATATATATATATATATATATATATATATAACTTTAGATATAAGTATATATTATAGCCGCTTGTATCTTGTATCTCCTAAAGAGGAAAGAAAAATTCAATTCAATTCAAACTTCTGAGGGGGTATAAACTAGTATACCCATCATCATGATGTTTTCCATAATAATTAGAACTCACCAATGTATCGATCGTAGTATAGGTGAATTTTTAATTTTTGGCCTGAGTTTGAAGTTCTGACTGATTAAACATTTCAATTACACTACGTCTATTAACTTAAAAAATCGACTTACTGTTTTTTTAAAGATTCATACATTTCAACATTCAATACGATTACAATTAGTTTTACATTAATAACAGCAGAATAATAATAATAATTGTAAAGAACAATTTAAGGTTAGGTTTGGTTAACCAACCAATCCACGTTATCAACATGATCAACAAAAACTTCTTTTTTTTAATAAGGGAAGTCAGGCAGGTATTTTATGATTGTATATCAATTTTTGTTTTTTAGTTGATTATCTCTGATATCTCCTTTTTAAAATGACAAGTAAAAAATAATATTTAAAAAATACGTGTTGAAAAAATCATTTACTTCACAGCAACGCTTTAAAAACACTTTTCTATGCATTCGCTTCTAGTGAGCTCGCAAAACATGCTTATATATACAACGCTTGAAGCTTTATAGAGTAATATCTTCTACAGTTGACTACTCTGCATTCTGTTTAACATCAGCTGTTTTAAACAAGAATTGTTTCGTTTCGTGTTTTGTGAAAGATTGAGGTTAGGTAGTGAATTTTGGTTAAGGAAGTTGTTGAGAAGACTATGTAGTTTTATGATTGTTTAATTTAAACTAAATAGGATTCGAAATGAGAAATAATAAGAAGATATGGAGTAGGTATGTAACCTACAAGACTAGGACCATAACAAAGGTTTGGACTAAACAGATCATCAATTCAGATTGAAACATCAGAGAGCCTGCCAAACACTCTAGTTCTAAATTGAAACAATTCAGTTTAGTTTTTATGAGGCGTAAATGAAACTTTATTTTATGATATCATTTACCATAATCTTTTCGTAAATGTATTGAACAAAAAATTTGGTCTCACAACTGAAATTCGTATTTTTTATAAATTTTCACTGAAGGAGTTGGCCTAAATAATCAAGTAACCCAAACAAATAAACCTAAATAAAAGTTTTAGTATCTCAATTTCAGGCTTCTTTCGACTTAAAGAATTTTTTTTTAAATATTATTACAACTGAGTACAAACCCATCTAGTAATTTACATTTATTAATATATACACTTTGAGGGAAAATAACCCATTGGTCACTACTCCCTTAATGTCCAAAGTCCATTAAGTCCAATGGTTTTATTCGTTTCAGTCTTCTAATTAAACCAGTTGTATCCATCAATCTGCGTATCTCCGGATGCTCATGTTGCTCAATGCGATGTCTGTGCTTGCTTGCTTGCTTTTTTATTTCTTCTCTAACCGTATCTATTTTCAAATCCCTATGCAAGTTGTCATTTCTTATATACCATGGAGAAATGCTTAAGTGCATCAACAATACATCGGAGCACCTTATTTTGAAAGTTTTGTATGTTTTTTATGTTAGACTTCTTTGTACAACCCCATAGCTGCTTGAAGAATGACCATGGATTAATTGAATGGACGATCGTGAGTCAACGAGAACGGTCACTGACAACGCGCGTCGTCCGTATATGTATGTTTTTAATCGTGTTTTTAAATGTGAATTAATATGTGTCGTTAAGTGTTTATATGTGTTTTTTATATTTGAAAATGACTGAAAAATAGTCGAAACGCGTCATATAAGATAGTGTAAACTACAATTAAGGATTGTTCGACGTTAACACCTCAAACAAGGTAATTAAATAGTAATTAATTATTAACAATCCAGTTAGACTATAAGCAAACATAATGGAATATAAACATTTTTAAATGACATAAAAAAAAGTATGGAATTTTCCCCATTTAAAGATTTTTTTAATTTTACTTATAGTGTTAGCATAATATCCGTTAATCATCGTGCATATTGTTTCTCTTGTATCATCCGCTTCTGTACAGAGTTTTTTAACAACAAATTTAATGACGATATTTAGTTTCATTATATTTAACTAAGAGACAAGCTCTGCACCAGGCTTGGTCATATCACACATGTAACAACCTGATACTAGATATTTCAATTCAGAAATATCATTTTAACAACAAAGAAATATAAAAACTGAATTCTATTTGTAAAATTCCGCTGGAAGCCTTTGTACGACGTTTAAGAAAAGCAGGATAGGAAAAACGTATTTGACATTCAAATACTTTGACAATGACAAAGGCAAAGGCCATCTGTATATAATGGACTGTTCTTCGTATCCTTTATAAATAATACATTCAGGAGTGACAGGATTGCTACTACTCATACATAAAACATTGGAGTCACGTCACCGACCGCTAGACTCCATTTCCCTTGTAATTAGAGACCTATTGAAATATTGATCCTGTCTAACAACCTTTATTCCTTGCGATAAAATATCCAGGGTGTTTAAGGATGCTTTATTGCTTACTTTACTGTTTAAGGGGTTGTGTGAATTATATTTTATATTTTTAAAATAAAGTTTCTTACCTTGTTTCAGTCAAGTGACTTTTTTTGTTTTAGTGGCGCGTTTCGGGACTTTTATCCCATCTTCAGACACAACATAAATATATTACTCAACCGATGTCGTCAAACACTAAAATTATTTACACAAAACACATATTACATTAAAAGTACGTTTAGCTGTACAGCTTTTGGCTACCGGGACGTCAACTATTTTAAAATAATAGTGACCTGGATACTCAAAATGAATTCATTATATTTTTAGTTTCTCGTTACTTAATCTGCTTTGATGTCCATTAAAACCAAAATTATGAATTTTCGACTGATCCCTGTATGTCTGTCGTCTATCGCGTGTGAAATCCTCTACAGTCCATATGCGTGGACCTATTTAAATCAAGTTTGATAAGTGGGGATATTGTGGCCCTTTTGATCAAGTGTAGTCTCTAATGACCCAAATGAAACGTATTACAAAATGGCGGTTCTTGAGTTATCGAAGACAGCAGCAACACATTTGGTCTCCAAAAGACACAAATTGGGCTACGTGTTCTTGTTCATGACTTACCATGTCCACGATGAGCGAAAGTCCAGTAACATGAACTGTTCTCGCATCACGGTTAGATCACAATAGGTGACAAGTGAATATGAAAAACTCCATTTCTTACGTAAATGTTGTAGCAAATACTGTTTAGCGATTTCATTTGATAGAGCACATTTTGAGCACGAAATTGATTATTTATCTGAAACCCTGCCTTTATTCAGCTGTAACGACTTTGATAGCTTCAAATTAGTTGTCATCGTTTCCCCAAACTACTGGTGTTGATATTGTATGTCTGTACATAAGAATAATAGTGGCGTACAAATTATGATAGGAAAATGAAATTTTATGCAAGATAATAATGACAGTGTGCTCATATTGAACCCTACTAAAATTAAGAAAAATCTAATTTAAAACGTGAAAATGGCGGCCATTTTAAACATTTTTTGTTAATATCTCGTGTGTTGTTCAACTAATAAAACACCGAATTACATAAATGAACCTAACCTAACCTAACCTAACCTAACCTAACCTAACCTAACCTAACCTAACCTAACCTAACCTAACCTAACCTAACCTAACCTAACCTAACCTAACCTAACCTAATCTAACCTAACCTAATCTAACCTAACCTAACCTAACCTAACCTAACCTAACCTAACCAAACCTAACCTAACCTAATCTAACCTAACCTAACCTAACCTAACCTAACCTAACCTAACCTAACCTCCCCAAAAAAATGTCATTCGTATAATTACGATATTCGACAAGGCCTTATTCGAGCGTAGCGAATGAAGACTTTATAACATATACATACTAACTAAACTCGTCAGCAACTACCGGCAACGTTAGAACGTAATGATGTACGTATGTACGAAGTTCAGAAAACCTGTGTACAACTGTTTTAAACAAACTTACCCTACTGGATAAGTCTCCATGATCTAGCATTTCCTACAAGGCTCAAGAAATCAACTTTAAATCATTACATTTCGAGGATCCGCTTGTATTAAATTTTATTATAGGGCTGGGTTTTGTTATTTTTTAAATCGAATAAAATCACAAAACAAACATTTTCAGTCTCTCTATTTTTCTCCCTCAACATTACGATTAACACAAAACGAAAGAACCTTATCTTTACCACGTAGAATTCTTAAATACGGTCTATGCATAATTCACACATGAATTCTCTAGGTGGTGTTTCTTTTGTGGCAGGAAAAGGATTTTTCTACGGCATAAAACTTTATGATGCCAGCATTTCTGAATACGTAGTGGTGACACTCCCACAGTAGACATGTGTTTGTGTTTTTATATATCCTTTATTTTTTAGACTTATATGTATTACAGATTTTTGCTGTACAACAATGTTGGATTCTTTATTAGTCTACAACTTCTCTCTACTCAATTGTATTTAATTTAAGAGGACGAAAACAGTTATCGAAATCTATTAGTATTGTAACCACAACAAGACCGTACTTTAATTTTTAGTTTTTCGAATACGGTGAAATTAATCGAAATTGATTTGATGTTTTCTCAGAAATATAAGTTAGATGGAACTTTTTCATAAGTAAAATACTGTACAGAAACATTGCACAAATTTTCACGCGTACCTATTCATATATAAAATATTAACCAATAAATATATATTTTTTACTTGCTATTTAGAACGCAGGTTTGGGCCATTAATTTTCACATTTTAATAAATTTTTAGTGACATCGGTGGAGTCAATTTTGAAAAATGACCTCTTTTACAACAACCAATTTTTGTTATTGCTTACCGACAACTCACAAACCGGAATTTTGTAATAGATTACGACCAATAAGTTTGTTTAGGTCCTTGGCGGAACACTTCAGCTATATTTGAATTATCGAATTAATGAAAAGGTCACAAAATATAATCAAAATATGCTTACGTACTAATTTTTTAAAACTTTTATATTTGATTGAACTGTAGAGCTCTGTACATAAAACAGACAAACTGACAACACATCACATTTCAAAAAGAACACATTTTAGACTCAGGGGGCCTGAAAACAATTCCCCATAAAACAAGACATCGGTTTGTTAATCCATTATAATAAATATAGGAAGTTTTCATAAAAGAAGTTATTTAACTCAAATTTGGAATTACTAATTTGTAATCTAGAAGTGTTTATAAAAGTAGTTGTTTAACTCAAATTTGGAATTATTAATTTGTTATCTAGGAAGTTTTCATAAAAGTAGTTGGTTAACTCAAATTTGGAATTATTAATTTGTTATCTAGGAATTTTTCATAAAAGTAGTAGGTTAACTCAAATTTGGAACAATTAATTTGTTATTCTAGGAAATTTTCATAAAAGTAGTTAACTCAAATTTTGAATTATTAATTTGTTATCTCTATGAAGTTTTCATAAAAGTGGTTGGTTAACTTAAATTTGGAATTATTAATTTGATATTCTATTAAGTTTTCATAAAAGTGGTTGGTTAACTTAAATTTGGATTTATTAATTTGTTATCTAGGAAGTTTTCATAAAAGTGGTTAGTTAACTCAAATTTGGAAATATTAATTTGTTATCTAGGAAGTTTCCATAAAAGTAAATTTGTAAATAAAATTTGGAATTATTAATTTGTTATGTAGGAAGTTTTCATAAAAGTAGTTGTTTAACTAAAATTTGGAATTATTAATTTGTTATCTATGACGTATTCATAAAAGTAGGTATTTAACTAATATTTGGAATTATTAATTTGTAATATAGGAAGTTTCCATGAAAGTAATTTTTAACTAAAATTTGGTATTATTAATTTATAACCTAGGAAGTTTCATAAAAAAATGTTATTTAACTCAAATTTGGAAATACTAATTTGGAATCTATAAGTGTTTATAAAAGTAAATAAACATACAATATATAAAGTATATCCAAACAACAAGCTAATCTTTCTTTTTTTTTTTTAATAAGTTCTATGAAATATAAATTTAAATTAAAACATTAAAATGAATATTATATTTTCAATATATTTCGTAAAAATTATGTATTTAATTAGAAAACAATATTGGAAGTAAATAACCCTTCACACTAATCATGATATTTTCATTATTTAGCTGGAAACGTTGTTCAATTTGTCCTGAATTTTATTTCATTTTAAAGCAATACCTTTTCCAAAATTAGTTACGCTTGGATTATTTTCCAACTCATTGGATCGTTCCAAGCACCTCGCTAATAATTTATGAACAAAAGCAGGCCACCTAATTAAATTAGAATATTTAAAGGCCTGCACTATGCAAATTCCCCTGAGCTCCTACACTTCCGATAGGGAAATAAAAACCTTTTATCATAAATTGCAGTATATACTATCTGAAAACATTTTATAAACCTTCACACACACACGCCAGTTAACAAAACAATATTTGTAGCCTTCCACCCTAAACTGTCTTTATGATACTTATATATTTCTTATGGGAAACGGAATAAAACTCCCCCATGTCATTTATTCCGAAATTTTTTATTAAAACCTATTTTTTAAATTTTTTTCTATTTTTTATCTAAATACCTATTTTTTCTCCAAGTATTAAGATCTTAAAGTTATTTCACTTTTGTTATGAACTATTGTTATATACAAATCTTATTTTATTGAAATTGACTTTCAATAACACCGTTTAGATTCAGTTTCATTTTTGAGAATAATTACTAGCCTAAAGCGTAATTTTCTTTTACTTGATTTGTATCGCTAGTATGGAACATCAATATTTCAAATTTTGAAAACAGTATAGCTGAAATTTATCCTTTAAAGTTATCTGGTAAAATTAATTTACCTATAATAGTTTACCTATAACTACCGTCACAGGGTTTTTAGGAAAATGGCATAAAGTACGTTGTTTCAAATCTTTAAAGGCTTTACTGTAGGAAAATATTATCAAATCAATAAGAATCCAAATTAAGACAAAATCTCAAGACATATCCCCAATCTGGACACAGTAAATTTTATCAAAATCTATAAGATTCTAAATTCATAAAATACTCGAGATAAATCTCAAATCTGACCAGATACCAAATTTGATAATAATCTATAAGAATCCCAGATACAATTAAAAACAAAATCTCGAGATATATCTCAATCTGGGTACATGACAAATTTCATCAAAACCTGTAACTTGTTTGTGCTGGAGAGAGCGTTATTCTTTGGAAGTTATTCGTTCAAGTGGCAATAAGTTATTCATATAAAAGCTTTTACAGCGTTTTAATTTAGTGAATATCTTTTCCCACTACAGTATTTTATAATTAATTAATAATACTGCTTCAAATAATCTGCAAGGTCTATTGTATAGTGTACTTTTTTTTTAGGACGTTGTGTAATTGTTAAGAGTTTTCGTGGAAATATCTGCTTTTAGTTGATTTTTATTATTAATATTTGTCTTTCTGCCGCCTTTTGTTTCTTCAGTACTTAATACGTCGAATTTTATTATTTTTGTTTTTAATAACTAAAATGGTGGATTTTCTAACGTAAGAAAAAAAACAAAATTTCATTTAATAATTTAAAAAATTAGGTTTAAATTGCACATGTTATTTAGTGTTATAAAAACCCAATTTGAGAAAAATAATCAATCAATTTCCTTTTCTCATTTCAAAATGGCGGTCATTTAACTTTTTAACGTCAAATATCTGGAAATTCGTTATTTTAAAATATATTTATAAGAGACAAATTATTTCCTTTTTAAACGACAATCAAAAAATCTTAAATGATAACTAAAAACATTAGTTCCAACTGTCTACAACAGGTGACTCTATGTTTAAATAATAACAGCTGATTTGATGTTCAGTAAATAAATTGTTTTAATTGTGAATACAATTTTTTATTATATAAATGTAATATTAAAGAGGCCTAAAATTACATTTTTACTTACTGGATGGAAACAAAACATTAAAAAATAAACTAAAGAAGCTGTTCGAATTGGCGGCATTCAATCACGGTGCATGCATACAGATGCCTTCACATTAACTGCCCCACTCTATAAAGATACCTAGTGTTTGATGAATTCTGTCAATCCCATTCATAATTCTCGCGCACTGATCTCGCAATGTATCCATAGGGATGTTGTATACAAGTTTCTTTAGATGGCCCCTTAAATAAAAATCCGCAGGATTAAGGGCGGCTAAGCCCCAAAGAGCGAAGCGAGTTGTCTCTATAAAACTTCCTATATTAAGTAAAATCTTCAGCGTTTATCTTTACGATTATTTTTCACTTGTTTCGAAATAATGTCATTATCAAAATCTATATACTATCACTAAAATATATTACAGATATAAAGAGAAAAAAACAAGTTGCTGTATTTTTCGTTTAAAGAACCAAACTATCTTTTATTTGTATAAAAAAAAAATATAGAAATGAAAAACTATTTATATTTATAACAAATTTATATCAATCTTTTTTTAAACTATAAAGGAACAAAATAGAATGATTGCAATTAGGTCAGCTGTTAAATTTTAATCAACTGTTATATGCACTATTTATTACGATTATAAATTTAGAATGTTTACCTAATATTCAGGTCATCTGCAATTTTATTGAAGTATTAATTGGTGGTCATCATTTTAATTTATTTATGCCCGGAGGTAATAATTTTAAATAGTTTTCACCTTTTTGACATTCGGGATCAAATACTTAAAATGGACGTCATTTAGAAACGTTTCGTACAAAATTAAAATGTGTTTGTAACTACATTAAAACTTATTGTCCAAACATCAAAATGTTGACTTCTTTTGTTATTAGTTTTTTCTTTAATTTCACTAACGGACAGAACGCTAAGCAAAACGTTGTTCCACGTAATTTCTTTTCAACTTTTCAACTCTGTGTTCATTTAGATATCTCTGTATTGTCAAAAATATGATTCTTTTAAATATACATTACATTTTTCTGCAAATTGTTCACCGTAATTTTATTTGTACAAAAAATTAAAGGAATTTCCCCACTTAATGTACCTTGTGTTAATATTTTGTATACCAGTTTCAAAAATAGTTGTAACACTTTAGTTGACTCGCACAGTATATAGCTTAAAACTAAACATTATATTTTTTCATTAAATTGTTTCACTAGATACTATAGATTGAATAACTAGAGCACTATAGTGAATATACAATTAAATAAAATTCCCCAAATCCACAATAAATTACTAACAACACAAACACTGTTTAGTTTGTACCTCTGAAGATGATAACAGTGTTATTGAAATGTACATAAGGTAGAATAAACATGACTATACAGTCTTTGTGTTGTTAGTGTTGTATTGTGGTTTTGGGGAATTTTCTTTCTTTACTTAAATTGTTTGTATAATTTGTTTATTTGATATTATTATTTCTTTGGTTTCCTACCTAAGTATGACAAGTTAATGTAATGACTTTTTTTTTTCTTTCAGAAACATGGCTCCAGAATGAAATGCTCTGCATGCAAGATCGTCGCTCACGCTAGCTGTATCGGAGTTCTTATGGATAGGGTGCGGTTTACGTGTAAACCAACATTTCGTGACGTAGGTGTTCGGCAATACAGAGAACAAACATGTATACACCACCATTGGGTTCATCGAAGGTCGCAGAAAGGAAAATGCAAGCAGTGCGGGAAGGTGAGTTTTATTTTACATCAATAATGTAAAATAATTAATAGTTTAAATAATTTTTTAAGCAACTTCCGACCAGTTATTTATAAAGATATTGACACCCTATTTCATCCTTGAAGTCCTCCTTCAAAGTAATGTTTCCTGCATTGTTTTATCTTATAAGTCGTCATATTTCACCACAAATAGTTTTTGTCGATTTCGAGATATTATGGTTTTTCGAGTTTTATGGCAAACTACATTTGGAAAAAACGTTTTTGTCTAATTTCAGGAAATGTGTAATAGGTCATATGCACTAAATATCCACATAGTCTTTCTGGTACATACAAATGTGGGAAAACAAATTTATTTGTTTATTATTAACCATTAATGCCTATTAAAATCAAACCCAATACCACAATTTAATAAAACAAACTTTATTTCCTAATGTACATTTCAGTAACATAGTTACCATCCTCAGAGGTTGAGTATTAAACAAACACTAAACAGACACTTGGAAGGGACAAAGTCTTATGACCTGGTTCAATGCCATTGGTTGAACTAATCACAGGAAGGAGTGGGGATGAAACCTCACTTGTACAACTTTTTATAAATTTTTAGATTTAGTGTTTGTTTAATACTCAACCTCTATGTTACTGAAATGTACATCAGGAAATAAAGTTTGTTTTATTAAATTGTGGTATTGGGTTCGATTTAATTTTTAAGTTCGCCATAGTGTGTTCATAATTGTATAATTATTACCTATAATTATAATTTTATGAAAAATTTATGTTTTCTGCGCAACTGAATTGTAACCAATTTTGTCAACTTCTCTCAACCACCGTTCATTTAAAGTAGTCCCTCCTCCCATCCTAACCTAACCTAACCTAACCTAACATAACCTAACCTAACCTAACCTAACCTAACCTAACCTAACCTAACCTAACACCTACTACACAGAAAAATCCTTGGTTCTGGAGTGATTCGAACCTTCTTAAACCGCTTGACTGCCAGAACGCTTAGGAATTGTCACTTTTTTACAGTTTACTTAAACAGAAGAATAGGATACAGTAGGTAATCGCCACAAATGTTGACCTCTGATTTTTTTACCGATCTTGACATGTCTTGGGATTAGGTAAATGAAAGTTATTTTCGACATACAGTGCATCTGTCGTCATGTTCTGTGTTGGCGTTGTTATTGTCACTTAATATGTAAGCACGATATCAGCCATAGAAATTAAGATAGGAACATGAAATTTGCTTTAGAGGAGAGTATTCGTATAGTCATTTATTTGACTTTTTTTTAAATAGAAGTCAAAATGGCGCTCATTTTAAACAGTGTTTTATTCATATCTCGTGAGTTATTCAATTTATTACAAACTAAAATAGATAAACATTTACAGAAGTTATTGTCAAAATGAAATTTTGAACTTTGACTTTACAAGAAATTTTGATTTCGTATAGTTACGAGATTCGGGTCACTGACACGAGCGAAGCGAGTGAAGACATTTTACTACCCCCCCCCCCCAGGACCCAACTGACGTTAAGAAACTAGTGATATACACAATTACGATTTTCAGAAAACCAACGTAACACGAAACATACTTACCCTGCGGGGTAAAACCCCTTGGTAAGACTAAGAATTTAACATTTCCTACAAGGCCCAAGAAACCAAATATTGGATATTACGTTTTATGGATCTGCTTGTATGATCGGACTGGTTAATTACCATAATGGTTTTATTACATTTATCAAATTGCTTTTCAATTAATTAGATATTAATCCTTAATTATAATTCTCGACTAATAACACGATTATTAGACATGAATTGGTTTTACAATTTTACGAACATGATTTATTAATCGGAACTATGATTTTGTAGAAACTAATAATACGTACGTATGCAAGTGCGTTGTGTACCTCTATATACTTTAAAAAAATGTAAATTTAATAAATTAGATGAGATAGGATTTCATTTTCTGTCATGCCTCATAGATTTCTTTAACGAGACACAGTTTCCTCAAGTTGTAAAAGCCACTAACCTTAAATTCTTTAGTATTGTTGACTAAATCTTAACTAACAGTTTTATTACTAGTAGAGTCTTTTATAATAAGGTCATTTATTTTGTTTACACCTTTGTTATTTTTTAAACTTTTAATTTAGAAATACTTCCAATTATAAAGAGATGCCCACTCCGCATTCCCCCATTAGTAAACTTACCTAACCACAGTGTCACGTTCTAACCCCTCACCACCACCACCACAAACGGCTTAGTCCTACTTTCCATCATTAAAGTGACGACATAAACCGTTCAACTAACAGAAATATATAAAATAATCACTTTAACCATCATTTGAGTACAGTAGTCGAATGTTGAACTATCTGAGCGGAAGGTTTAGCTCTACATTTTTTTCATAATTGTAATTTATTGACATGGTTACTTATAGTTCGATTATCTTAACACTCTTAATATTTATGTATTTTAATTTGATATTGGTATCTATAAAAATACCTATGTAAATAACTTAACCTAATCTCAATTTATTAACAAAACTTACATTTATGAGTTGAAATTTACAAGTGTATATGTTGACAACTAGTACCCCCAGGGAAGTCGTACTTACAGTGAGTACGAGATTGACAATCTCGAGTGTCAATGAAAGATCTCTCTTGACCAACTCTTGTTCCATTTCGACCCTGACACTATTAGATTGTTCGAGAAAATGGAGACTAATGGTCTTTATTTGATGTTCTTTTTCCTTCTTGCTTTTTACAACGCGATTATGACCGACACGTTATTTGCTTTTAAAACAACAAAATAGATAGCTCGTGTACAACCAACCTTATAATCAACAACAAGGAAGCGTTTCCCTAAGGCACTCGCTAATCAAATCTCATAACTTCATAGCGTTTAGTATTTATCAAGATATAAACTATAAACTTCTGCATTTAGATGAGCTGTGCCTTAAGCTATTCTTAACCTTAACTCAAGCTTATCTGAAGTTTTTTGAGTAGAGTATAATAAAAATGACTTTATATTTTAATTTTAATTTCTACGTAGCAAGAAGTATATCATAAAGTAAAGAATAGTTAGGAATAATCACTCTTTTAACATGTTATGAGTTTAGTAATTAGAACGCATATTTTACATCTTAATTACATTTTTTTGGAAAAGCGACGAATGAAACACATATATAAACTAAGAAAGAACTTTATGAGGAGTACGAAAATATAGGTACGACAGTGAGAAAGAAAAGACTAAATTCTACAGATATCTGGGGGAAATATGAAGTTAAACAGACTAGCAATGAAAATAGCTGTCAGAATGGCAGAAAAATGGGTAAAAGAAGTGCACCGAGGTCTAGACAAATTGGGAGAAAATAAACTAAAAAAACTTGGTGTAGGGAAAAGTAGCAGATTTGAAGGATCTGACGGCAAACCAAAGGATGAAGGAGTTCTAGGGGAAGAACAAATTGAGGTTATGTTAACATACTCCATAGTAAACTGAAACTAATATAAAAAACTAATTATTCGATGAAAACGAATTTTCAGTGACTAAACCCACCATTTTCAGTTGTGACAACTACACAAATTTTCTTGGGGTTAAAATGGGAAGAACAAATTGAGGTTATGTTAACATACTCAATAGTAAACTGAAACTAATATAAAAAACTAATTATTCGATGAAAACGAATTTTTAGTGACTAAACCCACCATTTTCAGTTGTGACAACTACACAAATTTTCTTGGGGTTAAAAGGGGAAGAACAAATTTAGGTTATGTTAACATACTCCATAGTAAACTGAAACTAATATAAAAAACTAATTATTCGATGAAAACGACGTTTCAGTGACTAAACTCACCATTTTCAGTTGTGACAACTACACAAATTTTCTTGGGGTTAAAATGGGAAGAACAAATTTAGGTTATGTTAACATACTCCATAGTAAACTGAAACTAATATAAAAAACTAATTATTCGATGAAAACGAATTTTTAGTGACTAAACCCACCATTTTCAGTTGTGACAACTACACAAATTTTCTTGGGGTTAAAAGGGGAAGAACAAATTTAGGTTATGTTAACATACTCCATAGTAAACTGAAACTAATATAAAAAACTAATTATTCGATGAAAACGACGTTTCAGTGACTAAACTCACCATTTTCAGTTGTGACAACTACACAAGTTTTCTTGGGGTTAAAAGGGGAAGAACAAATTTAGGTTATGTTAACATACTCCATAGTAAACTGAAACTAATATAAAAAACTAATTATTCGATGAAAACGACGTTTCAGTGACTAAACTCACCATTTTCAGTTGTGACAACTACACAAATTTTCTTGGGGTTAAAAGGGGAAGAACAAATTTAGGTTATGTTAACATACTCCATAGTAAACTGAAACTAATATAAAAAACTAATTATTCGATGAAAACGAAGTTTTAGCTACTAAACCCACCATTTTCAGTTGTGACAACTACACAAATTTTCTTGGGGTTAAAAGGGGAAGAACAAATTGAGGTTATGTTAATATACTCCATAGTAAACTGAAACTAATATAAAAAACTAATTATTCGATGAAAACGAAGTTTTAGCTACTAAACCCACCATTTTCAGTTGTGACAACTACACAAATTTTCTTGGGGTTAAAAGGGGAAGAACAAATTGAGGTTATGTTAACATACTCCATAGTAAACTGAAACTAATATAAAAAACTAATTATTCGATGAAAACGAAGTTTTAGCTACTAAACCCACCATTTTCAGTTGTGACAACTACACAAATTTTCTTGGGGTTAAAAGGGGAAGAACAAATTGAGGTTATGTTAACATACTCCATAGTAAACTGAAACTAATATAAAAAACTAATTATTCTATGAAAAAGATGTTTCAGTGACTAAACTCACCATTTTCAGTTGTGACAACTACACAAATTTTCTTGGGGTTAAAAGGGGAAGAACAAATTGAGGTTATGTTAACATACTCCATAGTAAACTGAAACTAATATAAAAAACTAATTATTCGATGGAAAAGATGTTTCAGTGACTAAACTCACCATTTTCAGTTGTGACAACTACACAAATTTTCTTGGGGTTAAAATGGGAAGAACAAATTGAGGTTATGTTAACATACTCCATAGTAAACTGAAACTAATATAAAAAACTAATTATTCGATGGAAAAGATGTTTCAGTGACTAAACTTACCATTTTCAGTTGTGACAACTACATAAATCGTCTTGGGTTTAACTACCAGTATCAGTATCATTTTGGTTGATAGTTTTGTGCTCAAAAAGTTTGTGTATTTGAAACAACTGAAGATGTTGACACTCATTGAAACGTCGTCTTAAATAAATACAATCTTTATTATGAAAAATTCTGTTACCTTTCAGTTGGTAAAAGACGTTTCTACAAGTGTTGCTTAATTCGAGTACACCATCCTTCACATTCACCAAGATTTTATTCTAACCAACATTAGCTAATTTAAGATATTAATCTTGAAACGGATGTTTGTAGTTCATATTCATTCATTGACCAGTATGTACTGAACAAGCAATTGTTTTAGAGAAGTCGACCAATGAGTTTTATTCGTATATTTAACAAAATTTCATCAAAACGTTCACGTGGAGGTGTGCAGTTTTAAACAAAATTGTAGTAATACTTGAAGTAAACTAAGGTTAACGGTTAATTTGGAAAATACCCATAGGATTTTTTTTATCTTGAATCATAATTTGTTTACTTTTCACAGTATGTGAAGTATAGACAAGTTTTGGGATGAGAAATAATAAAGAATGTTGGATTTTCGACGAAAATGTTCGTTTTCACTCTACATAAATAAAAAAAAGTGTTTTGTCTACAGTTGTTGACAAAGTGGCATTTTGTTCATTTAAATTAGTTTGCAAAACAGGTGATTTCTCAACAGTTTCACTTTGCCCACTACTTTGCACACTACTTTGCTCACTCCGAATGGCAACCGAACAAAACGAAATTTAGGTTAAGTTTATTTGAATTGATTTATAATATACAGGAAACGTCCCGTATGTATGTTAGATTAATTCTTACATGTAAAATAACATAAATAAACAACAACAAAACGTTTTAAAGTTGAAAATGGAAGTAATTATTCATAAAGATGATTGACAGTGTATGTACACGGAGAGTATTTTTCGTTTGCCGAGTTTTGAAGTTGGCAATCCCGTTTCCTCAACAATACACCTAAGTTATTTGTAATATTCATAAATAACCTCAGTTTTGACGTGAGGTTGAACACTATGGTATTAAATTAATGTTTTATTAAATTGTGTTACTGCTGAAGTATGTTTTTTATTTGTCACAAAATAACAACTGTAGACAAAGTATAATGTGCAATTCGTGAGCAAAGTGTCTTTTTTAAACTCGATAAAATTAACGCACTCGGCAAGCCTCGTGCGTCAACATTTTTCTCTTGTTTAAAAAAGTGCCACTTTGCTCACTAGTTGCACAAATAACTATTTTTTTTTTTTTTTTTTTTTTTTTTTTTTTTTTTTTTTTTTTTAATGACGCTTGTCAGTCGCTCTATTTGTATTCATGAGCTATAGCTCAAATAGCTAGAACATAGTTGATGGAAATTGGGTATATAGACGTATCTATACATATTTCGAGACGTATTTTGAATAATTAAAAATTTAATATTTAACATAAGAGCTTTATTTTATTTTCTCACATATGTAGTATAGAAATTTTTTTTTCTGACTTGATAGATCTTGATTTCAATCTATAATTGGTTCCCAAACATGCTTCCCAAACGGATGGACAAATATTGATCAAATTTGTTATATGGATCAAATTAATAATTTACCGCAAGGTATTTGTTGAATAATACAAAATTTGAGGCCAACCATATACAAATGATTATTGTACTTGTTTTCCAATTAAATTTCATCTCTACGTAGGCCTACATTTTTGCAACGTTATGTAATTATTTGATATCCCTCTGTTCTAAAACAAACTGTATATTTACTTTCATTTAACCATAGATTATTTCATACATAAACGATTTTAACAACGGATTACCTCTAATCTTTTTGTCCGACACAAATTTATTATGCGACACAATCACAGAATGAAAGCCCGACCCACGTTTGATGCGGGATTTGGTTTCCGTGTAACACAGGTTCATTAGCAACTCCATTCAGAGTTGAGCCATTGTACGGACGTGAAATTGAAATGTACGTAAAGGATTACAGGATTAATTATCAAGATAACATAATTTGTTACGTATATAAAGAGTAATAGATTTGTAGAACGTACGACATGTAATACGGGCGTGTTAGGGAAATTCTAATATCTTTCTTATAGATGTGAGATATGAAATTTCCACCGATCTGTATTGGAGTAGTTTTTCACGATTTTTAACTGATGGTATATTTAATTTGTGAACCTAAATGGATATATATAGGTCTAATTTCAAAAACCATTAGGTATACATCACTTTAAAAATCTTTGAAAATTCAACATTTTGGTATAAAAAAGTCTTTCCACACTTACTATTTACACAATTTTACATATCTAAAATACACAACTTTGCATTCTTGTGTTTCTTGGTTAAGTTTTGTCATAAGACAATGAAACAAAAATCAAATTAAGCATCAGAATTAACAACGAATAGGGTCATTTCAGCTATGGCACTTTGTTAACTCTGATGAGCGTTTGATTTCTTCTGATGAGTGTACCCTATTTTTATTCTCGACAAATTAAGGATTCTTTCATCAGAGTCTTATCACTATTAAGGAAATAAGTAATAACATCCTGAGCTCTAGGAATACCTTTCTCCTCCATAGAGCTCAAATTGTATCTTCAAAGAATCACCTAAAGCAAGACTAATTAAATAGTTTCCTTCAACAAAGTTCTACATTCAGAACTCTAAAGATAAATTATCTTCCATACAAATTAATTTATCCAAGATTTTATTTTCAAACCAGTTACTTAACAAAATACAATACAGTTTCTTGCTTTTACTTCCGTTTTCTTCAGAACTGCCTTTTTTTCCATTCTTTACGTCACATCGAAAATCTCCGATTTTACTTCGATTATAAATTATATTTTGTTTGATAAGAGGCATTTTTAACAAATTAAAAGTCCCTTTCCACTTCATCCATTACAAAGTCAATATTCATTATTGTGGGAGGGAAAATCTATTACAAGTGCAAGAGCACAAATTAAAAGCCAAGACTCACCTTTAGTTAGATATAATTTTAATTACTTTTCCACGCCTGAAATGACTAAGGTTGAACGACGGAAGGTTTAATTAATAACAGTTCAACTTTCACATTCCAAATTAATAATGGAAAAATATTCCTCTGTTATATTCCGAGAATATTGGAATCAATTTTCCATTAATTTAACAACGTAAAAAGATGTTCTTTGTTTATAGAAAGTTTATTAGTCATAGCAAAGTCAAAGTTAAGAATTTGTTTCTCCTCTGGCGTCAGAAGGCCACGTGTAACCTTTTAACGCTTGTTCACCAAAATGGATAGGTAGCGTAGTTAATATATTACTCGAATATAATTCCTACCAAGTTCTGCGAAACACATAAGGATCTTGTGATAGCTTAAGCGCTCATAAAAACTTCAGACCCTACAAAACTGAATCTTCGTCTAGCTAACACCTGTAGTATATTTGGAGAGTTGACTAATTTTTCCTTCTATCAACCTCTTTTTCACCAAATAAATAAAAAACACAATTTTTCACAATTTACATTTTACTTGTGTAACAAAAATACAAGGCAACGTTTTAATAATTAAAGACATGTCTTCAATAATTGTTACATGCACACAAACTCGTCTGTCACTGAAGTATGACTGATAAGGCCAATCCTTCAAAGAGATAAAAACAGGTCCCCGTTTCCCCACGCCTCAACTCCAATCTAATCGCAATTGACTTAATTATATATCCAACAATAATACATCCCCAATCATATTAATGGCAAAAAAAACACGTAAACGTAACTGGTAACCCCTCCCTTCACAGAATTTGTGTATGTAAAAACAAAATACAACAATACAATGGATAAAAATGAACACAAACATAACAACAACAAAAATCTAACAAACAAGAGTAAGAAAATATATCATGGAAAACTAACATACATACACTTACATATACAAAAGAAAACTAAGAAGAAATATAATATTAAAATAATATATAAATAATAGTAATAATAACGTCAAAAATAAATAAAAATGCTTGAAATAATTATGAAACAAGAGAAATAATTATGAAACAAGAGAAAATAATATTATTTTCTAAAATAATATTAGAAAATAATAATAATACAAAATGAAATCTAAATCCAAACATGTTATTCTGATACAAATCTTTAAAACAAAAACCGATCTCATTATATGAGTTTGTCTATATGACTGAATTTCCATATATTTTGGGCCCTATATCGATTTTTTTAAAGTTTAGGAAACATATTATTTACACCCTAATCATAGGGATGTTTTAACCCTAATTGTCATTTAGATCTATTTAAAAAAACATATTACATTCAGTTATACATTTGTAAATAAAAATGTTTTATTGTATTTATAAAATAAATCGTTCAAAAAATTATCGTTTATTTTCACCATTTTTTTTACAGAATGAAACTGTTTGCACAAACTTCAACGGCATATCTTTACAGACACAGAATACTATATCAATACCAATATCATATGTCATGTGTATTGAAATGTGTAACGTCAAACACCACAAACTAACGCATAATATGACAATCACAGATTTCATTTCCTCCATATTTGTCTGATTTGCACCACAAACGCAGAGCGTAAACAATCTCCCACTTGTTGTAATATCGACTTTCCAGTCTACTGATTCATACGTAACAGGCATTCTAGTGCGACAGATTTCAATATCAGATTCTATGTGAAGGAGGAAAGAATTGTTAAACCAACTATGGAAAATAATACTCAGACTTTCAAAGATTAATGTTAATATTTGTTCAAAATTGCTATAATTTAATTGGCGGTTATAGATCTGTAAAAACATGTATAAGTGTGATTTGTAGGAAGCAAAAAGAACACTACAATGTTACGTAATTATAATACAGTATAGTGTATAGGAAAAGTACTGAATTGCGTAATACATTATAATCGGCTGTAAAATATCAAAATTTCGCCTGAATGTTTCAACATTTTGGTTTTTCAATTAATTTTATTTAAACTGTTTCCCAAACTTATAATTATTAGTATGATGTAAACTTTAACCAATCCTTCAAACTCTATTCGTATGTTTTGTCTTTTATAATGAGGACTTCATTTTGTTAACATCTATATATTTTTGTTATCATATAAATTAGAAATGCTTTCCATAAGATGGAATTCTTACACCTTAACCCTTAGCGACACAAATTCCCCCATACACCTGTTACCCCACCCCCAATAATAAATTCCAAATATATCAGGTATTTATTAAGTACTAATGGAAACTCCTGTATGCTTCACACAGCAACCCTTTGCTCGCTACACTCTCAAACCACTGGTCATTTATTAACATTTTAGATAAAAACGGGAAGTTAATAAATTATACAACTTAATAAAACTAGAAGTATTATCAAAATCAATGTAATGGAATATGTGTTGTAAACTCATCACATTTATGGAATTTATTCGTATGATACACATTATCAAGTTAACAAAATATCACATTACAAAAACAAACGAGACTGCAAACCAAAAGGAACCTTAACCCTGTATCAACGAAAAAACCTTTTGTTTCTCCTGTAATATACAGACTTTCTATTTGATTAATTATCTCAAATGTTAGTTTTAATTGTGAAATTTCTTCTAAATCACCTATCAGTTTAATTAATTTAAACATTCAATAAATATGTGTTTCTTGTTGTCTGTTTGTCCAATCTGTGAATTTCATGGGGTATTTAACACTCTTAATCCCCTCCTCTCTTCTTAGATGTTCAATTTCAGTGCCGTAACAATTATTTGCAAGTATAACGTTTATAAAATTTAAAAAAAACTACTGGATGGCTGTCCAGAGAGAGAGAGAGAGAGAGAGAGAGAGAGAGAGAGAGAGAGAGAGAGAGAGAGAGAGAGAGAGAGAGAGAAATACATCTTTCTAAATTAAGTCGGTGCCGTACCTAAATTGTAATAATTATTTTATATATTTGAGTAGATAATGAACAATGCTGTTTCCTGTCTTGTTTCTTCGGATGCTCATTTTCTCTAACATCAATCTGTCTAATATAGTTGTGGTTTGGTTGGTGTAGCTGGTGTATCACTGAAGAGGACGACCTTGTCGTTGAAACGCGTCTGATACTTAGGCGTATTTTTTTATGAGAATTGTGTTCTGTGTGTTTGTTATACTGTCTAATATAGCCTATGGGAAAATAATTAATTCAATAGAAATGTTTTAGAAAGAAGTATTTTTAGTATTTTTTTATTTTTATTTTTTAATTAGCTGAAGAGAAACTTATGAAAGTAGTAGTTTTTCAACATGTTGTAGATGGTTAAATGCTAATAATTATACAAGTTTTTCAGTATTAGCAAAAATCTTAATAATTCTCTAATCAAAAACTGAGTTTATTAAAACAATTTATAAATATATTGAGTTTAATATAT
This sequence comes from Aphrophora alni, assembly GCA_963513935.1. Classification (NCBI taxonomy): domain Eukaryota; kingdom Metazoa; phylum Arthropoda; class Insecta; order Hemiptera; family Aphrophoridae; genus Aphrophora; species Aphrophora alni. Next base: position 98,501,407 of record OY740774.1, on the reverse strand, counting down.
TATTCAAATCCAAAGAATTCAAAACAAATGAAAAATATAATAATTATTCTTATTTTAAAAAAAAAAAAAAAAAAAAAAAAAAAAAAAAAAACCCCAATATTTTTATTTTAGTTATAATGTTTAGGAAAACATGGTGAATACCAGACCATATCAGTAACAGACCCTATCAGTAACAGTCTATCCTTTAAACAGTCGATACATCCTTTAAAAATTTGACTTTGTACATTTTTATTTCTAGTAAAATTTTATCACTAATGATAAAAAAACACAAAATTTCACAATAACTCATTTATTTGCACAATACAGTACTAGACGATGTTTCATTAACAAAGTGATCATCCTTAGTTGTTACAACCAAACAAATCCTCTTGACACTAAACTATAATTAGTTAGACAAATGCTACGTAAAGATAACAACAAAGACTCAATTTGGGCACGCCTCCCAGTCTAATTCCTTCACAATGTGGTCAGTGATATAAAGATCAGATACAATAAAATATGTGTACTACTTAAATCAGATATATAATGAAAACAAATAAACTTTTAAAAAATGAATAACAAAAACACACGTTTTGACGTTTTTAGACATTAGCATTACGTTTTTCATTGAGAACGGCGCTTCATAGGCAATTGACATACACGACTTCCTTACAGGAATTGTGATATCATATAATGTCAACGGCGTTATATAGGCAAATGATGTACAAGGCAGTATGAAGCAGATAATCTGCTCCTTTTAAAAGTTACTTTACTAGTTTTTGTAACACTGCGTTCCGACCCGCAACGAGTATCATTATTAAAATACTCATCATTAAAACCTAACCTCTAACTTGACTAAACATGTATTAAAACACGAATATTATACTAGGCTTTTTTTTTTTAACAAATATTCCTAACGAAACAAAGGTCCTCGACCATTTCATTTTTATGTTGTTTATTACGATTATACGCGTGTACGAGTACCAAACGTTATGATATTTAGAAAGAACATTTATTGGAACTAAGCTGAACGATCTATGTACAAAAATCTCAGAACAGTTATTCCACAGTTCCAAGACACAAACTTTGCACCGACTAGAAGTAAAGTGCGTGTTCTGAAGTATTAAATATAATTGTGTGACTGAGGCATAACGAATAGTCTTACAAAAACAACTTAAAAGAAAATACTGTTCGAAATGTTTTTGTAAACTTCCACATGAAACGTTTTTACACGACTAAAACTACTTCCTTACTCACTACCTTTTATCATGTTTTATTTATGTGAATTAAAAGTTTTATATGTTCCAGAGGGTTACAAAAACAGCAGACTGTTACTTTCCAATACTTTCTTCTACAGTTTAAGATAACGTTCATTTAACTTGTACATATGTGATTTAGAGCAAAATATAAACAGTAGATTGTTTTATTGAGTCACCAGCCACAGAGGCCAAGAGAAGTGAAGGTAAATGTTCGTAATGTTTACTAATGCGGTAATTCCTCTAAATAGCTTATAAAAAATGGAGTGCATATAAATTGATAACTGTGAACAATTAGCTTAAACGTCTCGAGTGTTTGAAATTTGATTTTTTTTTTAAAGTAAACTCAGCATGCTGGTAAGATCACTTAAGTGTAGGGAAATATTTACTCTGTGCGTCTACAAATAATGACGTATGAGAAATTCACAAATTGTCCTCCTGGAGCTTTTATAAAACAAACACTTTTTAGTATAAATCACAACTTTTAAATAAATTTTAAATAAAGTTGTGGTTTATAGTAAAAAGTGTTTCTTTTAATTATTATTATATATTTTTGCCTAATTCAATATGATATTACAAAATAAGTCTAAAAACTACTTAAAATAATCACTATTTTTTATTGTTTAACGAACTTACCTTTAGATATTAAACAAAACAATCTGTACACTAATTAAATTTAATAATACCCGACTTAAATAGATAACACATATTTACAAACAATCAAAACTAAATATAAACACAAACAAAATATTTTTAAACTGTTCTACACACAATAAACAAAATCAATAATAAACAATATATAATTACGTTATTTTACGTTCGAATAAACAAAGAAAAATACAATAACATTTTTTTTTTTTAAAGGTGATCTTTTATGTTAATACCAATTAAAAATTTGAATAGTAATCAATTTCTCGATTCTCGGGGATGTTTTTATTAATAACATTATAAAGAGTAGTTATACAAACTTGGCAATTTGCTTAGTCATCTTTACAAAGAACAATCTAAGTTGTTGTAATAATTTTCCCTAGAAAATTGAAAACCAAACCTCTTGCCAATTAGCTTAATTAATAGCACAGGAAAACCCGTGTTCTATTACATTCATAAAACCATCGCATTTTCCTTACAAAAGATTTTTCTCCAGCGGGTAAATAGCTAAACTAATTGAATCTTAAGATTACGTGCAGATAATTGCATATCATTTGCATAATGACAGTCTTTAAAAACTATTTTAGTTAAGGGATATTAGAAAACTTGATTAAAGACAGATTTTTTTAAAATTTATATATTTATTTTAATTGTGAATTTAATCTAACTTTGACAGTAATAAATTAACAGCACTCTCACCTTATGCCTTCAATTTAAGTGACACCGAAGAATAACAGTTGAAATATACTGTTAGTTCTATAATTCTATTATTCAAATTTCCATTATCAGTAGTAATTTTTGTTAATAAAACCTATGCAAAGTCAAAACCTATAGTGAGTACAAATGTGGGAATCCCGAGGGAACCTAGCTGGATTTACACATTTTTCATGTAGCCTTGGGTTAGATCCCACTCTTTCACGTTTCCTATCATGCCTCTTTTATTCAAGGACTAGGGGGGGGGTCTTTATTTTATGTTGTTTTCATCCTTTTTTATAAGGCCGAGAGAGATTTTACTTCAAACAACAAGAAGAGAATATAGTATTAGATGACTGATGTCTTTATTTTATGGTAATTTCTTCTTTTTTTTTTTATTTCAAGTCGCTTAAAAAAACCTAGTTATTCAAAGTGTGAAAGCTTTAATCTCTTAGGAAAACTATATTGTTTTCTTTAAACACGAAAAGTCCCAGGTACCTGTTAACTGCTTTGAGAGATTGCATCATAGTAAGTAAAATAGTCAAGCACGTCAAGCACAAATAGATTGTAATTACTTATTTCCCAAATGAAAGTTCCCTTTGATGAGAAGAGATCCAAAACGAGGGAATCAATATGAATAGCATCATCATCGCCTTAAAAAAAAAAAAGAAGGACAAAAAGAAATCCACTTAGTCCTCAAAAATACTCTGATTGGGTTGTCAGTTTGGGAGAACAAGAGTTGATCAAGAACGACATAATAAGAAAGAAAGAGTAACTAATCCAAGGCTAGATTAGAAATGTGTAGATTCTAATAGGTACAACGTGATTGCCACACATAAATGAGCCCCTGCCGTTCCCTAGTAATCCAATATTTTCTTCTCCAAACTGAATGGAGAATGTAAACAGGTGATTCGTGAGATTTGGTAAACATGGAACACCCTTTATACGGCCAGATATCTTTAAGATACTTATAAGGAATTGTAATTAGGTCGTACAGGAATTCTTATGATTTTAACAAAAACCTATTCCTAGGACCAAATAATCTTTCTTATAGCAATTATCCCCAAGTCACACGAAATATTTAAAAAATGTCCCGAAGTATATCCAAAATATATCCACATACCAAATTTTATTAAAATCTGTCTACTCGTTTGTGCTGTAAAGCTGTACATACGACAGACTATAGTCAGACATTATTCCATAAACCACTCTTTTTTTTTCTTCATGGGACCTCAACAGATGTTAGCAAAACTGAACTCTCGAACTGTATTTCTTTTGCCTGTCACATAACTTTCTCTGTACTACATATATGTGATACAATGGGCGGGGGGGATTTGGAATCATAATTTTAATTTGTTTTTTTATTTTATAATTAATTAACCTCCACATTTTATCAAAAACTATAGAAATATTAGTAAACCTGACTTTTAGTAATACACTTTGTATTTTTGACTCTACAGTTTCTTTTTTAAGCTTTACCAATAACTATAATAATGGAGCTATTAATAATCTAAGCTTTAATAATAATAATAATTTATTGAGATTTTTAGTGGATAAATTTTGTTACATCCTATGGGTTACATTTAAACATCTTAAACAAGTATTCCCACATTTTGAAATACGTGGATTATATTTTAAATGATTATATATCTACTTAAATAAAATCTAATAATTAAATCCATCCTACGTTTCATGATAAATCAATAGTATGTACGAGTATGTAAAAATAACTTAATTAAGAACAAAACAGAAATCTCAATTTTTATTTTTAGAACATCACAATACTTTCACTTTGTATATTGAGCGAGAAATTAAAATCATCATAAAATAATTTCCAGTTAAATTAGAAGATATTTTTAATTAACTGTAAATATTATACGAGTTTTAAGACAAAGCATATCTGGGGGGGAGGGGAAGAAAGATTAAAAATATGACAAATTGCCTTGTCTTCTTCTTTTATTAAAAAATATATAATTTCTTTTCTCGAGCGGTTCTTGAGCATTATCTTTCTAATTAAACCACTTCGTTTATTTAATTTTAATTAAGCTCGTAACTTTCTACATTATCTTAACACTAATCCCAATGTATACTTTTTGTTTTACTCTTTTTCCTTATGATCCCGTAGCTACGTTTAGACATTCCTCCACTCATAATAGTTCTATTGTGAAGTGTGCTCACATGTATATTCACAGAGTCCTCCATATGCATCTCGAAACGTATAGTTTTATTCCTAAAACGTTCCCGTCTTTTTTTTTCTCACATATACGTAAAAAAAAATGATGTTGCGTTTTCGCGGATATTTGCATTTTGAGATCGTTGGAATCCAAAAAAAATTGGAGTAGTGTCAGTTTAGCGACAGCCCAAACTCGTAATCAATTTTAGTCCCATTTCTTATGTACACATATTATTTTACCCATGACGTTTTCACTATCTAATAATTCGTGGTATCTGTCAGAAGAAAATAAAATTTAAAATTACTATTTTCTCTAAATTGACTACCGATTTTGTTAAAATTTATAGAAAATGTGAATATTAATAACGTAGACTCACGTGTCAAATTGCAAGTATAAAATATTACGGTTCAGGAATAACTTATCACCGTTATTAAAGGATTAATTTTAATCAAATACGCTTTTCTATGAGACGCGTCTATGATACAAGCAAAGCAATTTTAGGCCCTATTTATTTTTTTAAAGATTTTAGTTCATTTTTTGACTAACAACTTAATTGACTTTTTTAATCACGAATAGTTTGATTTTTGGTGATAAGTGAGTTTAAAATTTGTACAATATTTTTGCATCGTTTATGTTTAACATATTATATTGATTTAGTGCATACGTAGGGTAAGAATGATTATGCCTTTTTTTAAAAAAAAAAAAGACAGATTTTTCAGAATCTAAGAACGTATTTTTCTAACCTATAAAATCAATACAAAATATTTAATTTGTAAATTTTTATTTTAACATGATTTAATTTACAATCTTGTTGAGCACTGTGAAATTCACAATAATAATTCGAATTTGCCCCTAACCACAATCACTAGAAACTTTAAAATAAAACACAATTATCTTTATAAGCAAGACCTCCAATGATGATAACCATGTTATCGAAATGTACATCAGGGCATTAAGTGGAAATAATTAACAAAGAATAATTAATCAGATAATTGTGTTTCATTAAGTTTCTAGTGATTGTGGTTAGGGGCAAATTCGAATTATTATTATGATTTTATGTGTTCATCTAAGATCAAATTAGAAAGCATAACGTATTCACGTTTTATTAGAATATTTCAACAATGTATTTTTAAATTCCTGCAGGCAATGAGGCATTTTCCGTAACATTTTTATAAAATTATGAAACTGATCGTTTCGCACTATTCTTGGAAGTTATATTTTCAACCATTAATGGTAATGGTTTGAACCATTTTGATAAAATTGTATGATATATGAACGTTAATAACCAAAATATAATTTACCAAAAGCTTTTGATCTCTTAGAACGTCATTTACATACATATTAAAATTACGTCATACATATTAAAATATATTATATTCTCAAAGTTATCTTCCAGTATACTTGGATTTATCTCGAATAATACAACTTCAAACAAAATGTTGATGTCTTTACAAGGACATACTTTACAAACTCATACGATGTTTATATTTTGGATTTTTTTCTAGTCATTTATAAAAACTTCAGCGACAAACAATGCATTAAACACGGTCATTAAAGTGATTGGTTGGTCACATTTATTTCTGTTTTGTGTACAACCTTATGTCTCAAATTTATCAAGAATATTGTAATTTCTTTGTCTTGATAGTGATTCTGTTCCAATTTTTTTTCTCTGTTCAAAACTTCGGCGTTCTCAAACTTGCAGATTTGCTCCAGGATCCACCTGCGCTACTCAAGAGTTAAATGTGGAGTCATTTTTAAACAATCATGAACCGATATTGACTAAGTAAGGTTAGGAATAGAATCTTTACCCTATAAAAAAATAAACAAAACTATCTATTATTAATTATTGCAAAGATCTAGTAAATGCAAAAATAAATCAACTACAATTCAATTCGCGGCTACAAAAATTAAGTAATGTAAAATTTTGCATAGGGTAATATAACCCGCTCATAAAGAACCTTTACTGAAATTCAGAAAAATATAATTTAAATTGTCAAAATTGCGGCCGTTTTAAACAGTTTTGTCCATATCTTGTGTGTTATTCAACTTACAACACACAAAATTAGATACAAATTTTGCAAATTTCAATTCTACATGTAATGGTCCTAACCTCGTCTATCTAAGACGACAAATAAAGAAATTATTTTCGAAAATTGTAATTTCGAACTCTGAAGTCCTAAGTGAACTCGAACTTAATACGAACTTAATACGAAGTTAATACGAAGTTAATACGAACTTAATACGAAGTTAATACGAACTTAATACGAAGTTAATACGAACTTAATACGAACTTAATACGAACTTAATACGGAGTCAATACGAACTTAATACGAAGTTAATACGAACTTAATACGAAGTTAATACGAACTTAATACGAAGGTAATACGAACTTAATACGAAGGTAATACGAACTTAATACGAAGTTAATACGAACTTAATACGAAGTTAATACGAACTTAATACGGACTTAATACGAACTTAATACGAAGTTAATACGAACTTAATACGAAGTTAATACGAACTTAATACGAAGTTAATACGAACTTAATACGAAGTTAATACGAACTTAATACGAAGTTAATACGAACTAAATACGAACTCGCAAAAAAGTGATATTCGTATACTTACGAGATCCGTCAAGGCCGAATCACCGTCACGAGCGTAGCGAGTCGAGACTACTCGCATAGTAAACTTTGAGGTCGCGGGCACTAGACACTAAAACAAATAAAGCGAGTTGTTGATTTATAATATATACACACCTACAAGGCTCGTTAAGGCCTAAACAGTAATAATGTAGCGATAATGAGGCTTAAAAAACCTAACCTGACCCTACTACAGTTCATACTTTAAACAAACTGACTCTACTGTGTAAGACCCTTTGAACAATAACAATTTAATATTTTCTACATGCCCAAAGAAACCAACTTTTGAAAAATTAAATTTAGAGGAACTGTTTATATTACATTGTAATTGGGTTGGGCACCACATAATGGCGCCCAACAACTTGTTTTTCATTATTAAAAGAATGAAACCATATGTTTCGACCTAAATATAAACACACTGTAAACCTACATACGACTGCTCAGGAACGCCTCCCTCCTAGTTCTAGCTCTCTAGTTCTAGTTCTCTGAAACTCAAATCGAAACTGCTCGTATTTAATCCCTCCCTTTATTTCTACACCACACATACCTTCATTACGCGCGTCAATCTATCAGCTTCTCAATAATAGTAATGCATCTAAGACTACGTGAAATAATGTTCAATACGTGATCTGTCTAGATGCTCTGGTCTTAAATATCGGATATACATCATGTATTGCAACCTACTGAGATATAGCACCGTAATATCTTGAGATATTTATTTCAGAAAATATTGATGGAAATTTAATTTCGCTGAATATAACAGACAATTTGTTTATCTATAGGCTACCGCTTTTACAATTTAAAACTTGTATTAACATCCAGATAACAATATTAAAGAATTTGCTTTTCCTATTTCTATCATGAAAATGATGACATTCAAATCTGAAATGTCTATTGATCTATACTCTTTGCAGTAATTTCACACTATCGGCAGACGGTTTTATTTTCTGATTAAAACTTGACCAATCGTACTACCATTGGTGATATCTAGAGTGTTTACAGTCGTGCAAAACAAAGAAAAGAAATTTACCTATAAAATACTCCCTTAAGACCTAATTTTATTCAAATTTAAAATCTACATTAAACGATATTCGAAAGGGTTTTTTACAATATAAAATAAAAGAACTATTTACATAACCTAATTATGACTGAGGGAGTCAGTTATAATAGCTCTAATAGCTGCCGTTTTATGGGAATTAGTCAAATTTATCTTGTAACATAAGTTCGACTAATTTGTATATATATTACTTATACTTAAGTCAAAACCCAATTACAATATATATAAGTCAAAACCCACTGACTGATCACGAAATCTCTGGATCCAAGAAGACTAGAGCTATGAATATTTTATCATGGTTTGGGTATGTCTGTAGACTCGTATTAAGAAACTGGTTTTAAAATGTTCCACTCCAAGGGTGTTTTTTACCCCTATCTGTATATATAAGTCAAAACCCACTGACTGATCACGAAATCGCTAGATCCAAGAAAACTAGAGCTATGAATATTTTATCATGGTTTGGGTATGTCTGTAGAATCGTATTAAGTAACTGGTTTTAAAATGTTCCACTCCAAGGGTGTTTTTTACCCCTATCTATATATATAAGTCAAAACCCACTGACTGATCACGAAATCTCTGGATCCAAGAACCCTACAGCTATGCATTTTTTTAACGTGGTTTGGCGTAGGTCTGTAGACGCGTACTAGTAAAGGGTTTTGAAAATGTTCCAATCCAAGGGTGTTTTTTACCCCTAAAGCATATCTCTGGATCCAAGAAGCCTAGAGCTATGAATTTTTTAACATAATTTGGGGTAGGTCTGTAGCCGCGTAGTAATAAAGGGTTTTTAAAATGTTCCACTCCAAATGTGTTTTTTACCCCTAAAACAAGTATCATATCTTTTTATTTATGGGTCGATTTTGATCAAAATTGGTGTGTTGCTGTATTTGGGTATAATTTATTTCCATAGCACTACCATTAGGGTTGTAATAAACAAATAATTTCTTCGTAAAACTATCTCAACTATCCCCAGGTGAAACTAGGCATCAGCTAGTTGTTGAATATAGTTTTAAAAAATGGTCAAAAATTTTTAATATTACTCAAACGTATTTTCGGTCCATAGTTGTTTTTCTGTAGATATTATAAGCCCTGTTTTATAAGATTTTATAAATTTCTGAAAAAATTAATGTTTTATAAGACATATGTATGGCTATTATTACTATTATTGTTAGTACATACATAAATGATTAAAGTATATTCGTCTGCCATTCCTAGCGTTGCCTTAATTTCTGAAATCCATTTTCAAAAACTATTTAACTAATGCTTCGTCCCTCGATGGATTCGTCTTACATATTCCAGTAACCTCCACTCACATCTATATCAGCAAACTCTACCTTCTTACGTGATTGGTTTGGTTTCGTAGTCCTATGTTTCAAGTACGTTTTAACCAATTACGTTAAAGTTCATTTACTATAAACGTAAAACTAAACTTAGTTAATATAGATAGGCTCGTTTTTTATAATTGTACATCCATTTAAAAAATGTTAACTTTCAAAAAATTGTTTGTATTTTACAAGAAAAAAAAATTTTAAAATGTTTTTAGGAGTCCATTTTAATTAAATGAGAAACTAATGAATTTTGAAATGTTTAATGGTTCAAAAACTGGAAAACCTGGGAGATATGTACGAGTATATACCTATTTCGTTTCTTTTTGTCCCTTTTGAAATAAAAGCTCTATCAGATAATTTTATAGAAATTGTTATATTGTATTTTACTTCATGAAATCACATTTTCTAATTTATAAAATGGTAAGCAAAGGAAACTTGATTTTATCCAAGTTTATTTGATAACCTGACCTCAATTGGTTCCTGAAGCAATCAGCAAGATTTATATAACGTAATCCTTTATATTTAAAATGTCACAAAATACTAACTTAAAATTTATTTACTCATTTAAAATAATATATTAGGGAATTTATAGAGTAAGTGTAAATATTACAGTTATTGCCATCAAATATTAAAAAATACTGATATCAAAGATCATTAAAATAGAAACTGAATTTTAAATGCGTCTAGTACAAAATTAATGATGCTTTACCTAGTTTGTACAAAAATGGACATGTTAGCCATCTTAGGGTAAAAGGCGTCGTAACAACCAATTTAACATAATAAAAAAATTGCATCCAAAAACTTTTTAAATGCATTGATCACTTAACATTTTATAATTGAAATCACTTATTTTAAGACACATCACTTATTGGCATTTTCATCTAAGATATTGAAATGCACTTTTAAATTGTTATCTAAGACATTGAACATAGTAACTATCTCAAAACAGCTGTACTAGACTACCACAAAGATTAGACTGATGGTGTATGGCTAATTTTAGAATTGACCTTCATTTCTTTAGCGATTTGTTTGGTTTTCAGGACAAATTCTTCTTTTATCATACATTATGTGGTTCTTTACTTTTTATTACGTTATTGTTTTTAACGTTTTAATTTTATTCTTGATTCGACAACCTCAAGAACGTGATGATTATAGTTTTAAATATCAACTGAAGATGGGTCACGAAATATATCTTGAGATCATTTTCAAAATGAAGTCACACGACAAATTTTCCAAGTAATATTATATTTCATAATATTTATCGTTTCCAAAGATATTTTAAAATTACAAAGCTTTGTTTTAACGTCTTTACTTTATGGACAACTTTATCCTACATCTGATAAACATTTAACAATTTTGTTAACACGTAATAAACCTAGAACGTTAAAAAATTTAAAAATCATCTTAGTCTAGGGTCGTTTTGGAAAATAAAACTCAAACTATAAGCTAAGAAAGGAACCCAAACCTAAAGCTATACTTGGGCAGTCACAATTTAAGAAGATATACCAACGGGACCAGAAAAAAAACACAATGCACAGGGACTGCACTAAATAACCAAATGGACTTAGACTATTGAGCTTTATTAGTATTTTTCACTTTTTTTATGTTCATAGTTTAGCACTTGATAACGAAGTTGATTTGTGCTCTCGAAACGCCATGTATTAGTTTTTACATACTCAAATTAATGTGAACTAGTTATGCCTGATTTTTTTTTTCAATTACGATCGGTATTAATGTTAATGTCGGCAAAAGAGAGGACACGAAAATAAAACCAGCAATAGAAATCTGCATGGTATCTTGCCAGCGTGTTAGATGTAAGCCAACTATTTACTATTTTAGTGAAAACATTTTAACTTAAATAGAAATTAAATACTGCCCCAATCCCTGTAGAACATTTGCCACTGTCATCGGTAAATCAAAGCAATTGCAATGTTGATCCTATTTTATTTTCAGACTGGAAACCCATTATTTACCGAACAATATAAATTAGGAATCCATTTATTCATAAGACAAAGAAAGATTGTAAAACAATAAACCTCTTCCGGTTTAACTCATTCGTTGCCTCAGAGAGGATTGATGTCAAAACATCAACGGGACACGAGTGAATGGGCAGAATATTTTATTTATTTATTTTCAACTTGTAATTTTTTCAAAAACAAGATATACAGAAACCTCAGATATTAGCCCTCGTAAAATGTCGCAAAACGAATTGTAGTTGGTATGATCGAAGTCTCCAATTGATATGACAAACCGTTTAAATTTTAACCCGGTGAAGCAGGACTTATTTTACACTCCGTGCATATACAGGGTGTTCAAAAATTCTGTAAACCGTGAATATTTTGTTTGCGAATAAATATTGAACTGTGTAATTCTAGGGTTATGTCCATACTCTAGTTATCAACACTTTGATACACTTAACTATTATATTTCGCTACGAGGGGACGTCCATCAAAGGAAGTCAGGAAATTCTTCAATCGGTCGAGTAATAGGCCTACCACATTTTAAAGGTCTTTCTTAGTAGAATACATTTCCGCAAACCGAATGCAAAAGGACAACCAATCGGAAATGACGGCCCCTGTCTAATTCACAAGGCAACTAACGGTTCATTATGGACTTATACCGTGTTTCAACGTTTATAACTATTTTAATTCCGTACGTTAATTATTTACTTAAAAATAAAACCAACAAATATTTTGCCTTTTGCAGATTTTAACTTCAGTTTATTTTAGTGAAAACGTACAATTGAGAAGAAAAGTAACAAAGGTACTCTTATATTGTAAAACGTAAAAGTCTAGCGTGGTATTTTCATTCTCATAGACATTTGTTTGTGGTATTCAAGTTCGGTCAATTTATCCATTCAATAGCAATGTTACTTACTCAGACGGAGCGAATCATGCAAGATAACTAGAGTAAGGACATAACCCTTAGCTTGCATTGTTGTATGTTTATTTGCAAACAAAATATCCAAACTGTTTAACACCCGGTGTATATCAAACAAATAAAATAAATAATATACAAATTATAACACGAAGAATAAAACAAACACCAACCAACACAAAATAAGTAAATCAATAAATACACTAACACAATACAACAATTTTAATTCATCATTGTAAGACAAATAATAACAAGCGTGCAGATTGTGATAAACATAAGAAAAATAACAAACCTGCAAAGAAAGCAAATATAAGTTATAAACATAAATAAGAATGAAGCCAAAAATGAATGAAAACACTGCGTATCAAGACTAAGAAATAATGCAGCATATATTTAAATTGATTTATTTAAAAAAATATATTTATATATTTCTCTGAAACGTTTTTAACTGTATTTGTACTTTTATTACAAATCCCTTTTGATTTGATGAAAATAGAAATGAATTTGGAATTGTTTTATTATTGAAAATATTTAATGATTTATATTCAAGAATTGGAAAACCTGGACTTTAAGAAATATACTTCTACTTGTTTTCTTATTCTAATAAAAATCTGATCAGCTGGTTTATAGAAATAGTTTTGTTGTACTTCTTGAAGTCAGATTTTCTAATTTAGAAATAGGTTGATAAGTTACAGCTAACTTTATAACCATACTTTCATGAAACAATCAGAAGCAAACCTTAAATAACAACATCCTACATAAGTGAAATAAGGAAAAATGTTAATTTTAAACTGATTTTCTCATTTTTATAAATTACATATTGATGAATTTATAAAGACGAGATTTTAGCTATTGTAATTAAACTCATGGAACTCCGATATAGAGCATAAAAGGTCCACCCTACGTACCAACTGAATTAGTTTTACAGTTGTTCGCACTTTAAATTTCAAGATGGCAGCTTATTTTTAAGGAGATTTTTACATGTATCATAATTATTGAAAATTTGTTATCAAGACAACAAGAATGATTCAACACATTATTTTGTTGACTAAATATTTTGTTGACATTTTAAAACTTCTTAACTTAAACGCCGACGAAAACACCAAAATCCCATCACCTAGTTCTGTACAAATGATGCAAAAATAATACGGATTTGTACAGTTTATTTTTGATTTTCTATACGTAGGATTTTCACCTAAATACACACTATACGAGTTTTAATCAAACCGGACCAAAATTTAACATTTTTGTAGATTTTTAAGACTAATCCCCAAATTGAGATAGTCATAATGAAGGAATATAACTTAGTCGATAATTTAAAGGAAGGAGTAGAATAGGCAATTGACTACTTAAATACTGTAAAAAAATCGCTATTCCAAAGTACCTGGTAGCAATGCGGGTTAAGTCGTCACTTGTCTGACAAAAACAGCAGTAGAATCATGGGTTAGACTCCCTCCCAGTTAGGAAAGTTTTTTTCTATAAAAAGCAGTTCTTTCCCAAATGTGGCAAAAAGTTTAGAGAAGACCCACTGTAGAAAAAACTGTTATTAGCATGAGTAAAAGTTGAAGGTATTGGTTAACATTCAATTGCACAGAAAATAAACAGTTTTTCTTTTTTATTTGTGTTATCTAATAAACAAATCAATATTTTTTGGAGTAACATTTCTGCTAAAATAATAACGTTAAATATTGTAAAGAAATAAATACAAATTTCCATTACAAATATACATCACTCTGGTCATAAATCCCCTACATTTTAAAATACTACACACTTATACATATTGTAATGTACTATACGAAACAAAGCTATATAAATTGGATACAGAGTAATCCAAATGTAAACACATATGTATTAAAAATGTTGGAGGTAATTTAAACATTTTTTTGAAACTATTACTCGTAAAATATTTCGTAGACTGTTTTCTAAGAAATGATATTAATTCATTTGAAGTATGTAATTTATTAAACAATTGAAAATTATTTTACAACTGTTTTCTTGTAAAATTTATTATTTTAGTTTGCATAGAGAATTCAAAACAAATTATTGTGCTTAAACGAACTTGTTCACCTAATTAATGCGTTGCTTTTAAAGTTAATGAAATTTTTTCACCTAATTGATTAAAATTTAGGTAGACAGTGGTTTTCCTTCTTAAGAGAATTGATATGAGATACGGTAACTGTCTTTTTTTTAATAGGAACAAAAACTATCTACTATGTTTCCATAGAGGAAGAAAATATAATTTCTACCCTACTTTGATGTCAAATTATAAATTTTATTAGTAAAACATGTATTGGACAATAATTAAAATTGATTATTAATGTCTATAAAAGTAGAGCTGGACTTGTGAGAAAATATTTCTTCTAACAATAACAAATGAAACACTATTCTAACAATATAACGTTTATTTTACATTTTATAGGTGTTTGTAAAACGATAATTGACCGAGCTAAATGAATTCTTGTTTTATCCTTGATTTCGTTTGTGTTTGATATGCATTTACGTTGAAACGCGTACACCAAACGTTATGATATTTACGAATACGGCTGGTAGCAAATTAACCGATCGATGAGTGTACAAGATTATTATTTTATTTTATGTTTTTAAATGGCTGTCAAAACATTTGAATTCAAAAAAAAATTATGTTACATAACTTTCATGTAACTTTTATATGCATCTATGTGAATATTAAAAATATATAAACAATAAATGCATTTATATAAACAATAAAATTACGCTTCCAATGGATTTTATCTTAATTTACATGGCGGGGTAATAATGGTAAGAATAAGGAATCCTTTTTCAGTTAAGGCACTCATCACTCCTTGGGTGTATAAACATCGATGAGTACAACTTAGTATTTACTATCAGTGGGGTATCAAAGCAAGAAGCAAGCCATAAATAATGTACCTTTTATTTTTTTCTGAGGGTTATTTTGTGTAAATGTACATGAGATGGAATATTATTTATGTACATTTAACTCCTTTGTCTATGATTTTTATCCACGCAAGTATCACTTCTTCCATGATTCTCATGTTTCTTCTCTTCCATATCTTTCCCATTCTCTCGAATTGTAGTGCCTTTTTTTATTATGTCCATTTTCCGTTGATATGGTTTTGTTTAGCTCTCACAAGAAAGAACCTTTATTTTGAAAATGCTTTCTCTAATTTTTTTCCTATTTATGTACTCAATTTATTACAGTTAGAAACAAATAATTAATTGATTTTTAATTATTTGATTTTTCCGCTTATACGTTTTTACTAGCAAGTATTGAATATACAATAATACTTCAAGTGAAAAATATACGACCTATACTGGGAATCGAACCCAGGACCTTTGGCTTTACGCGCCAATGCTCTACCAACTGAGCTATCCTAGTCGCTTCCCAGCACAGGGCGTAGACTTCTCACTTGACTTTACGTTTAATTGCTGCAATTTAAAGTTTCCAAATTAATTACCGGTACCTCGAATATGCGACATTGAAATTAATTTTTACTCATTTTTCAGTCCTTACGCATGTATTTATTCCTAAACGCCCTGTGCTGGGAAGCGACTATGATAGCTCAGTTGGTAGAGCATTGGCGCGTAAAGCCAAAGGTCCTGGGTTCGATTCCCAGTCTAGGTCGTATATTTTTCACTTGAAATATGATTGTATAAATAATTAATGATTCAAAACCAAACAACTTTAATGATTATTAGTAAGTATGAAAGTTGTACGGCCTAGTTTCTAATCCCTTTAGGTTTATCAGGTCACGGAATCAGGTAATTGTTATACATTGAAGCTATCATCAATATCGGGTGTGGCAATGGTACACGATTGATGAATGATTTTCCGCATCTTGTCAGTTAACGATGGCATACACAGATCGTTTCCAAAGGTATTTTAACATTTTGGTTTAAACAAGTAGACTTTATGCGCCAGTTTATGCAGTCTGTTAAACATGTTAACAGACTTACATGTTAACCTTCAATTCTGGTTTTGAAGGTATTTTATAATAATGGATTGTTCGTATTATTAATATGGTTTCCCCTCAGGGGTGAGCCTCTACTGAATACGGGCTTGGCAGCCCCGAAGGGTCCTAGCAGGATCAACAACTTTTTTCACCTAGTCTTAAGTCAGATCCATCACTTTGATCTTTTCTTCCTTTTCTTATAAGATATTGACGACCGATAGGTTATTTTGCATTTACATAACAAGAAAAACATTAACCTGAATACAGCCCACTGAAAATGCTCACAAGCCATTTAGGCCGCAATATATTGGTTTTTAAAACGGATATAGAAATGAAAAAGAAAAGAAAATTACTATTTGTATAAAAAAAATTGAAAATGAACGCTTTACACAGCAATAGAACTCAAGTAAACACGTTGAAACACACAACACAAAACTGTACAGTCAATGACTTCGATGACATTTTGAATTTCCTTTTTTTCGTCTAAAATGTAGGGACTTGTATCCTTCAAGAAGACTCACAGATAAAATCATATGTAGACAAATCCGACACTGTGACAATCACGCCTGCTCTAAGGATTCATTCTTCTGTAAAAACCAATCAAAGAAGAAAATTCTACGTTGAATAGCGGTTACAGCAACTGAAGTCCTAACATAAAATAGCTTCTCTCATTTTTTTTTTTTTTAACGAATGAGATTTTTGGCTGGAATACTTGCAAAGGAAATGTATCAATAAATAATTCCTGAGTATCCTTGAAGAATCCTGAAAGAACATAAACATAAACTGCAATACTTTCCTGCAGAAAATAAAGAATTAAAAATGACACAACTACGACAATAAACGCACTGTAGCTTACTGACAACACTAGGAAGGATTGCAACTAACAACCTATAGTATCGTCTCTGCGCCGGTCAATCTACGACTCGTTTAAGTACCTAACCTTAAATATATAATATAAAATTTGCTTTAGTTAACTTAAAATATAAATTACGTATCAAATCATTCCTATAACTTTCATATAAGATCTTAGTTAAAACGGACATTGATATCTTCTCTGCATTAATCCAAATTTCACTTTTGGATAGCTTTTTAGGTAAATGATATTTTAATTATTTTCACAAACGTCAATCAGTTTTTTTTTAAATAGAACGTCAAATTTACCTTGACGTACGAATATTATAAAGTGACATCAACAGTCTTAATGTCGCTTTGACATAATTTGCGATGGGCGAGAATATTTTGTCTTAAAAGAAGAAAAGCTTATTTATTTAAGAAATTAATATTTGTCAAACAAAATTATTTTACTCAATGAAAATCTTGAAATATTAAACTTGCTATCTATACTGTTGTTGGTATCGGCTTAACAATACAAATAATAATAACTAACACATACTAATTGAATAAATTTAAACAATTCATTTATTATCTCTGAGATATATATAATGTTTAAATACAGTGACAACTTTATTTATTTGTAGCTCGAAAGCAAATGTTTTATCGGTAAATACGCTGTTTTTAGAATTAACTATAACACCAGTAAGGTTCCCACTAGTGATGTGTGAGTTCGAATTAAAATACTCGGTGATTCCGAGTATCAAAATCCTCGGAAGAGTTCGAATATTAAAATCCTCTGTTTCGTATTAAAATACTGGGACAAAATCCTCGTAACTACGAACAAGGAGGAGGTAATGTGCGAGTACTGCGAGTATCCTCGATGTGCGAGTATCCTCGGACAACGATATTCGTTAGTGTTGTGTCAATTCCAAACAAAATACTCGGTGTTTCTACTTTGGTTACATTTGTTTCTAATCTGATTTTTCACTACACATTAATTAAACATTACGATTTTGAGTTATAATGATTTAGATTCGGTAACAAGTTCAATTTAAAATAACAATAATATTCATTTATTTCCACATTAACAAAAAGTAAATTAAATTATTATTTAATTGTTATTACTTATATTTAAATAAATATTTATAGGTTACCATCTTTATAAAAAAATATAGTAAATTAACTTATTTTAAATAATAACTAAATTATTAATGTTGGTAATAATTGTACTTACGTTTAATTACTGAATTTGTGTCGAGGCAGGATAACATTTAATTACGTATTACAAGTGTCAATCACATATTGTTTAAAAAAATAAATACTTGGTGGATCAGTCTAACAGATAGAAATATAACACACACACACACACACACACACACACACACACACACACACACACACACATAATGCGCATAATCATTCTGCGCAGATACTCAATATCGAACTAATAATACGAGTATTGAAATCATTCGAAGCCGAGTATTGCGAGTATCTATTTCACCCGAGTATCAACATCGCTAGTTTCCACTCCTTCTATAGTTTAAAATTATTTTCCAAAAACAATCAAAAATATCGTGTACCTCACACGTATTAAACTTATATGTGCTCTACTCAATTATAAAAAAAACTTGTTAATCCTACAACCTATAATAAAAATAAATCTATTGCTCTATTTTTCAAATATATTATATTTATAAATATGTTGTTAAGTCAGTTTTCAAAATATTTGTATTCAAATATACCTCATTATTTATTCGTAAAATATCAGAATGTTTTGCAGAATAACGTAAACATTATTATCCATTCACAAACAATAAGCAACAAAATACTGTTGTACAAGCAAGTTCTGAGGCCAATAAGGACATATGGCACCACTCTGGGGATGTACAAAAAAGCAACAGTAGAATAATACAAGTTTTCCAAAATAAAGTATTGAGAACGATTGTCAGCGCCCCCTGGTATGTGAGGAACGACAATATACATAAGGACCTAGGTATTGAATCTGTGGAGGAAGTCATCAATCAGCTCTCTGTTAAGCATCGTCGCAGGCTAAAACATCACAAAAATACAGAGATTGTCAAATTGCTGTACCATAGTGACAACATCACAAGAAGGCTGAAAAGGACCAAGCCAATGTCCCTCTCTAGGCCATAAACACATTGGGACCAGCCGTCGGACTACACCCCAGCACACAGTGAACACGTAATGATAAATGAAAATTGCTAGATGAGGCACACCTCAGTTGTAATATAAATATTTTTTTTTAAATTTTTTTATTTATTTTTTTTAGTTATTATCCATTCATTCATAAGATTAATCCGTTTCATAGATATAGGATTTTCTTATAAATTACACAAACCGACAGACGAAGCATTTTAAACATATATTCTTTGAAACATCATTTATTTAGTCCAACTGAACTGGATTTCTATAATCAAAATATTAACATTTAAATGAACTTTCGTTCCACCATTTTGAAAAAAAAATTAATCGTTATGTAAATTTGTTGTGATAATTTTATTTCTAACTAAAAAGTAAGACATTTAAAGTTTTTTGAACAATTGTAGAGATAACAATGGTAGCTCACTTTAAAATCAGAGCACCTCGGATAGCTTTTTCTTAGTTTCAGAAATATTTAAAAAAATTAATTTTTATAGTTGATGAAAAACAATGGAAATTAGAGCTATTGACGTCAATGATAAACACATAAAATAAAAACATCTTTAGCTGCTTAGCAACTATGAAGTAGTAATAATAACATTACGTTTTAGATTATTATAAACTAAGATTATAAAGTAGATTAAAGATTATAATATACATCAGACTGTACTTCTGTTGACATTAATCAGTAAACTAAACAATTGCAGGTTGTTAAACATTCCAGAAAAAAAAACTTTATTTCAATTTCACTTGAAAGTGAGGTTAAGTGTAGGTGGCGTTTTTGTTTGTTTTTAATTTACGTTTCTTGCTCAGAATTAATGGAAAATAAAGTAAATATTTTTTTTATTTTCATTTTCTAAAACATATATTTTCTTCCTTTTATAACGTTTGCATACTTGACTTCCTTGTATAATTAAACTTAATATAATTGTATATTTAAAAAAATTGTGTTTAAGAGTGTATTTTTAAACGAGTTTTTTAATTATTTAATGTAACAATGAAATATGCATGTTCACTTCGTTTCAGTATTTTTAAGAAAAACTATTTCAAATTGGAACTCATTCCTGTGTTAGCTTACTGTACAAGCCACTTCATTTCAAAGGAGACATTTTGAAATCTTAGGGAAATTTTTTGATGTTTTCTAGAAACGTGTATTCTCAACATACAATAATATTTTAGATTTGTTTTTTTCTTCTTAATTTAACACCAATTAATATGTGTAACAACCAAATATAAAAGATATGTTAAATGTTTATTTTTAAACATTTAACGATATTGGAAATTTGTTTTGTCCAAAAAGCAAAAAACCTTCTGTACAGATAAATTGATAAAAAATTTAACTTGGGATTAAATCAATACTAATGCATATAACTTTAACAACGTACTTAATTTCAAAACGACATTACAAATATAATTAAAATACATTATCTTGGAATAGATGGAACGTATTTTTCAAATAGGTAAAAGTGGAAAAATGATTTTCCTTAAAGCTCTTCGTTTTAAGCTATTCAGTCACTACATCAGTGTTTGTTTTTTGTTGGAATTTCAAAAACTATTCATCTTCACCTATTTCTCTCTTGGTCTCATAATTTAACTAGTTTAAAGTCTTCTGAGAAACTCTCACTGTAGTTGACACTTCATTCAAGTCAGACAGTAAATCCGAGAAATCCCACTTGGATCTACACCTTCCTTCATCCCTCTTTTTTATCTTTCATATCAAGTCTCTCTTAACCAACTCTTGTTCATTTCCGACCCTGACTGTGACTGAGAGTCTCTATGTTATGCTATTTTTTTATTAAAGCAATAAAAACTGAGAAATGTTTTGCTTTTATACAACAAGGAAAATATTTATCAGCCGCGAGTTTAGTTTTTAAAATAATACTTGACAATAGCAGATAGATAAAATATACGCTATTCCAAAAATGGTATGTTACAAGAGTTTCGATGAGTCGACAAATATGAAAAACACAATACTGAAATTTTCACATAGTCGCAACTTTTATATGTAATGAAAACATAAAACAGCATCTCATTGATTTTAAAATAATAATATTTGAAATTAATTGGAAGTGAATCTTACAAGGATCGTGTTTACTTTATTAAAGACTATTCAAATGACATAAATCTTGATTTTATTGCGTTTCATATTTCATTTGTTTATTGACAAACTGTTGGAATTGCTTTTACATAAATCAAATACTGCAGGCTTCTGACAATAATGTAGTTTTTAATAATAGCGTCGCGAACACAAAAGATGATTTATTATATTTCCTTTTTTCACGTCTTTCCTTCTGTTAGTACCTGTACTATCAAATCTAAGTGTTGTTTTATAATCAGATTTCTTTAGTGTACAATATATTTGGAATGTTTTTTTTTATCCGCTCTTTCGCAGACCCTAACCTTAATGTTAAAATATGCAAACTGTCAAGTTACAAAAAACAACCTGCTTGCAAACGTCATTATAGGGTCATCATTTATTTTAAAGTAATCACCATATGAAATTATAGTAAAATTAAGTTTTGCTGTAATTGTTTCCAACGAAATGCAAAAAAAATTCAGGAAATACTACTGTTTAATTCTAATTTTTAGGATATGTAAATAAAATCCGTTTTTTTTTTTTTTTTTTTTTTTTTCAAAACAAGCCTTGTCTTTTATCATAAAAAACATTAGGATTACTTCGAACGAAGATTTTACAGCTGCATATAACGGAATTAACTATTGATTGAGGATTTATCAAATAATTTTATATTCCTTCAAATTTTTCAATCTTAATTTTGGTTCTAGGATTGAAAATTTTATAACAACTTTAAGAACCACTACTTCCTAAGCAGTTGAATTAATTTTTTTAAAGTACTAAATAATTTTTTTTAAAGTAATAAACAAAATACAAGTTGAAGAGCCTATGGTACCAAGACCCATCAAGGAGTTGGTTTCTACTAGGTCCTGATGGACCGCTTAGATAAGGATATATTTAGTCTCCACTCGCTATGCTCGTGTCAGTCTCTTGACTCTGCAGGATCTTGTAATTATAAGCATATCCCATTTTGTTGCAGGTAAGGGTTCAAAAAAACATTATTGACATTAACTTTGCTATTTGTTATTGTAGATTGTTGGTAGGCCTACTATTACATGCGGAATTAAAATCTGTAAATATGTATAACATTTAGTGTGAAGTAAAGACGGGAGTCATTCCTGTCAATAAATAGTTTTACTTTCCTAAAGATCAGTCAAAGAACGAATGTTCAAATTGTTTGCTATTACCAAACTTTCTCTTAACCTTGTAAAATGTGTAAGTATAGGTTTACGTTTGAAAATTATATCTTACACACTAGAAGCTTACAAAATTGACTGCATAAAAAAAAAAGATAGTACAATTTGTACAATAGTTGTATCGTAATGATTTTCTGCTGTTACTCATTCAAAATAAATAACTGGGGAATTATTGGACACCCAGTATTTACAAAATTCAATAGTAAACACAGTCAAAAATATTTGGTGAAATACTTATTTACCGTAATGTTATCAAAAGTTAAATCAAGTTAAGACAAAGAGAGTGATGTTACAAAAAGCTATCCAGTTCATTACTCGACCACTTTGTAAATCTATCATTACATCATTCGAATATAAAATCAAATGAATATCGAAGTAACAAATCAAATGTAAATCACCGCTGACACTCAACGACTACTAATAAGTTTTTGCTGACTGCAGTCTTTCTTCTTCAAGTCTTGATTTATACGAGCCATCAGCAGGAAACGTGATGTCAATAAACGTTATCTGTTTTTAGAAGGATGTGGAAACAAATGACCACTGAATGAAACATTTGAAGTTTTGCAATAATAAATTACTGTAATAACATATTCAGGGTGTTTCCAAAAATTGTTCCAAAACTTGAGGAACTTATTCTTCGCACCAAAACCAATGGAAAAGTTGGTGTAAACATATTTCTCAAAATGCTAAGTTTTAATCTAACCGTCGTTTAGTGCCCTTAACAAAAACATTCAAATCTGTTTAACGGTAAATAATAAAAGACCAAATATATTCTGTTTTTTAACGACTAACAATTTTTTTTTTCTGTAGCTTAAATCATAACTGAGTTATCTACAAAAACTGAAAACATTAATTCTACTCTACAACACCAAAGTTTAGCCTAGAACCTAAATTATTGTTTAAATTCTGCAAATTGTTATCTCAAAATCTTTTCATAACTTAAAGGAAAACTAAGTTGTCGACACACCCTGTATTATTGTATCTATTGTCTCTTGTAAATACTTTGTAAAATCAATGGTTTTTGAGATATTCGACGTTAAAAAATTTAAATAGCTGCCATTTTGAAATGAATGAAGGAAATCAGTTTTTTTGTCCTTTTCAAATTAGGTCTTTAAACAATAAGTACCGGTAACATGCAAAATTTCAACTACATTACATTTACTGTAAAAAGATATTTAAAAAATACTAGATTGAAAATTAAATCTTTTAGGGATTATGTTTATGTAAACTATTTTGTTGGTTTTGATGTAAGAAATAAAGTGCTGAAGTTTTGAAACGATATATGTATATAGGGTGTTTCCGAACTACGTTCCAAAACTTCAGTATATGGTTCCTTGGGTCAAAATAAGGAAAAAAATCTATGAACATAAAATGCTTAGCTTTCATAACTAAAAAAGTGAATCTACACAGCTGTAGCATTTAAATCCAAAAAAGCACTTCCGCAATAACTTAACTCATTTCGTAAATATACATTCCACTTTCCGTCGCTTGACAGATGCTGGCATCTAGCGGCCCGCTCCTAAACCAAGCATCACCTGATACTTGAAACCAAAGTACATTTTCGCCGGTCAAGCTAGCTTCTCGATTACCGGTCCACAGTCTACATGCGATAACAACATGGTCTACACTCTTCATAACTCCGTTAGCTAAAAGTTTTTCTTTCTTCTCTCAAAATTACCGTCTTTCTAAAACATCATGTTAAATTACTAATTGTGCGCCTTAGTCTAATAATCTGGTTCAAAAATGTTAAAATTAACCATCATTTTCTCGGTACTACCTCACGTGATCTGCGACAGGATTTACCAGCTAATATGCTGGTAGGACAAATAGGAGAAATTGGAGAAATAAAGAAATTCTTGTCTCACATTGCGCAAACCAACGAAACATCCTAACAAGTTTCGTCCTGTTGGCAAAACACGTTTTTTTTTGTATAACGTAACTTCACATTTTCAAGTGCATAAAAGTGATGTCTTTTTCTACAGCTGACTTTACAGAACTTTAACTAACTCATTTTGTATATGTGCCTAAATTTACTTTCGCAAATATGTGTTCCTTAAGACTATTTTCTAAATGTAGACCTGTGTAGTTAATTATAAAATATATATAAAAAACAATTATTGGGTGGAGCCTGCATGCAATTTTCGGTCCTAACAACCTCCAAGAGGTTAATTTCCAAATTAAAATAATTGACGTCAATTAACAAAATTTCAAAATTCTAAATTCCTTTTTTTGTTTGTTTAAAATATATAAATTTATTTGGCCAATATAGTTTTTAAGAAATTTTTCAAACCAGTTATATTATGTATCTTTAGTTTAGTGATAAACATGTTAACTATAGATATGATTTTTGAACTTAAAATATCAAACTCTTTTATATTTTGTTAAATTCTGTAATTGTTTAAAAAGAAACTATCATCTTATAAACTAAAAAGGGGGGGATAAGTTTTTTTCTTTTTTTTGAATCTTTTGATTAAATTTTTTTTTATTATTATACTTTTACATTAAGGGCGTATAATCTTTTTTTTTTTTTTGATTAATTATAATTCTGTGAATTATTAAGCTGTGCTCATTGTTTTTTTTTGTTAAATTTTTGTAACTATAAATATACATATTAAAAGGGGGGATAAATTTTTAGAATCTGTTGATTAAATTTTTTTTTTCTAAATTATTATATGTTACAATTAAGGGCTTATAACTTTTACAATTTATGATATTGTTAATCATAAGTTTTTTTTATTGATGATTTGTGTCAGGATGTCTTTTGTTGTAAATGACAAAGTCTGAAGCGCCGAAATTTCCTTCTGCTTTCAAAAAACTTGAGCCTTGTTAATTACTAAATTTGTCTTTGTCTTTTTTTATTTTTTTCTTTTCAAACATTGTTACCATTTTGGTTCCGCCTTTATTAAATTTAAGTCCCCTGGTAACATGTTTTTGGTAGCAGAGCGTGGTTTTCTCTAAATTATAGAGTGGTTAATTTTAAATTCTGGAACCGTAGTTAATTTTCAAAATTTTGCATTGGAACTATCTAAATTTAAATTCAAAATTATCTTTGTAAACAAGGCTCTTTTTTATGTTTTGCAGCTTTTTCAAATACTGCACAACTGTTGCTGATGAAATTTTTTTTTATTATTTAGTTTAAATATTTAAATCTCTATAAATCTATAGTCTCTTTTTTTTTATTATTTAGTTATTTTTATAAACACTTACACAAAAACTTCTAAACCAATTTCGATAAAATTTTTTTTTATTATTTTGTCTGCTTAAATATTTTTTTTTATATATATATATTTACATACACTGCACCCTAGTCATTCACTGAATTTGATCCAGACAGCGGGCTCATTCGGGAATCCAAAAAAAAATTTAAATAAATAATAAAATCCAAAAATAGTTAAAAACAAAAAAAAAAAAACAAAAAAAATTTCAAAATCTCCTTCAAAAAATTTTCTCGAGTTTTCTTTCGCTTGTCTGTATCAATTCATACTTACACACACACATATATACACAACAACTACACTACATATAATTCTTGAGTCTTTCTCTGGCTCTTTCACCTTTTTTACATCATCTTAAAAGAAATTTTTTTTATTTAAAAACACTTGATTAAATTTTTTTTTATTTATCAGCAACAGTTAAGATGGCAGTGGATTTGCTGCGATTAGTGGATTCGTTAAAGAATACCGAGCTTGCTTTTGAGGTAGTAGCTAGAGGTGGTGAAAAAGACATTGTAGCTAAAATGCGAACCTCTCTTAGGTCCCTTCTGCAGAACAGCGTCGAGCCCGAAATGGGAAACTTCACTGAAGACATCCTCTTGCAACAGATAGCGTTAGCCCGGAACTCCTTGTTTGTCTTGCAAGACGACCTGGAGAACCTCGATTCCGAAAGAGGAATCAAAATGATTCGTGTTCGTGCGCGCATAAACGTCTTCGGAAGACGACTAGAGTTCCTAAATCGGGTGCACACTGAACAACTAAAAGTAGCAGACAACAACGTGCCACGGGATCTGGCCGAGCTACATAACAATTTCGCTACGCTCAAAGAAAAATTTAAAGCCTTTGAGCAAACCGTTGCTCCTCTAAAACTAAACGTAAGCATCCCGCTAACGCCCTCTGGGGGAACCACTAAAGCTAGCTCTGCAGAGCCATCTCGGTCTAATGGGCCAAATCTCCTTGCGGACACGCCGCAGGCTGAGGCTCAGCAAACTACACCTAGCAGCTCGAAAGGCTGTCAATACATTTCCTTATACGGAAAATTAAGTCATCCTGCCGAACAAATAATTAAGACAATTCCTCAGACAGATGGGTTCGACCTTGACAAATTATTAAATTTTTTTAAAATTTCTTTAAAAATAGTTAAAACTTACCCGGACGTAGCCTTAAGCATTAATAATGTTCTGATGCCCTATGCTCAGGGCCCTTTAAATTCATGTCTGATTAGACATCAGGCATTTAATACCTTTCATAAAGAGGCCTTAAGTCTCTTTATACCATCAAAACGGTTAGCTTCTTTAGTGCAGGAGTTATTTTATAGGCCCCAGAAGACTAACGAGGCGGTGCACATCTTTGTAAATGAAATTAAAGAGGCTGCAGAAACACTTAATTTAGATAAGTCCGAATTGGAGGTCACGGACGTCATTCTGGAGGGACTGTCTCCGGAAGTCCGCAACTGTTTAGTTTTTGCGACTAAGCCTAAAAATTTCGCAGATCTAGATCGACTCTGCGCTCACGTAAATAACATCATGTACACTGACAGGCAAAGGGCTCCATTAAAGAGACCTGAGTTTAAAAGTCCTGATTTTAGACCTACAAGACCTGTAGTCTGTTACAGTTGCGGGCAGCCGGGACATAGAAGCCCAGAGTGTCGAAACCGGCCTCCAACAAGGCAATATCCTCCAAAAAACGGAGGCAGGTTTGGAGTCTAGTTGGTAGCTCCAGGCCAGCCTCCCTTTCTAAAACCAACCACATCGGATTTAAACATAACACGAAACCACATTTTTTTAATAAACCTCCCTTTCAAAATTTAAACTCAATCTCCTATTCAAGAAGAAACAATTTCGGCAATAAAATTCAAAATTACGTTACTCCCATCTGTTATCATTGTGGCATACCCGGTCACTATATCTGGGGCTGTAAATTCTTCTCTCTACGGAATAGGTCCAGGCAAACCTATTCCAGCTCTAAGCTTTCCAACTGCAAACTTCAAAAAAAAAATAACATTTCTCTTAAATCTAGGGGTCTGAACGATCAGTTTTTGCCTTTGGTGGAAGTAGCTTTTGGGCAAATTAAAGTTAAGGCTCTGCTGGACTCCGGTTCAGTAAGATGCGTCATTTCTAAAGCCCTTTTTAAAAAATTGAAGAACACCAAGGCTTTTAAATCCATCACCAGGGTGAAGGCTGATTGTGTCACGGCTTCTGGAAAAAGGTTGCCCATTTCCTACTCTTGTCGTCTTCATCTTAAAATGGAACATTGTAGTTGGAATGTGGATTTCCTGGTGGCGCATAAGTTGTCGTGTCCTCTGATCCTCGGGTCAGATTTCATATCTAAAACGGGACTGGTACTTGATCTTTCAGCAAAAAACTTCTATTTCAAATTTTCAAGGTCTATTGTTTTTCCTCTATGTAATTTTAGTAATTCTGCGTATAAACCTATAGTGTCCACAACATCTGAATCTACTGCTCCTGATCCTTTAGGTCATCTTCAAAAGGACGATAAAAACGCCATTTTAAAAATAATTAATGATTTTCCTCAGGTACTCACAAAAAGGTTAGGTTTAACACATCTAGTTGAATACGATATTCAACTGAAGGACAACACTCCGGTCAAGTGTTCTCCATACCAATTGGCACCTCCCAAAATGGAATACCTCCGCGAACACATCAACGAATTGTTAGATTCAGGAGTAGTAGAACCCAGCCGGTCGGCATATGCATCCCCTGTTTTTCTGGTTCAACATCCCGAAAAGAAAACAAGGATGGTGATTGATTATCGGAGGCTCAATCAAAACATCGTCGTCGAAGCGGTGCCGCTACCTAACTTACATCAAAGTTTTAACTGGTTTGTCGGTGCCAAATATTTCACAGTTTTCGATCTTAATTCAGCTTATCATCAAATCCCTTTGTCTCAAAAGTCCAAGCAAATTACCAGCTTTTGTACTCCTTGGATGCTTTATCAGTTTACTCGAGTCCCTTTTGGACTCTGTACTGGTGCCCAAGTGCTTACCAGACTTTTGGATCAGGTCTTCCATGACATCAAATTCAAATTCATTTTTAATTATCTGGATGATCTAGTCATTTACTCCAAAACTTGGGAAGAGCATCAAAAACATCTTCGGGAAGTCCTTACTCGTTTGCGGCGGGCTGGCTTGACTGTTAACCCAGATAAGGTCCGTTTCGCTGTGAATGAGATAAGCTTTTTAGGACACCTAGTTTCTTCTCGTGGCGTGCAAATCGACCCATCTAGAACAA
The DNA here is from genome assembly GCA_963513935.1 of Aphrophora alni. Classification (NCBI taxonomy): domain Eukaryota; kingdom Metazoa; phylum Arthropoda; class Insecta; order Hemiptera; family Aphrophoridae; genus Aphrophora; species Aphrophora alni. Next base: position 98,472,079 of record OY740774.1, on the reverse strand, counting down.
AAGCAATTAGAAATTTTCCGCAACCCAAGAACCCTAAGGCCGTTTCCAGATTTATTGGAATGGTCAATTTCTTTGCTAAATTCATTCCAAATTTCGCGGAGCACGCTGCGCCTCTAAATCTGCTTCGGAGGAAGGGCCAAAAATTCTCTTGGCAAGCTGAACAAGAGAAAGCTTTTAAACATCTTCGGGAGGCAATAACACAGCCTCCGGTTCTCCGGATGGCCGATTTCGCCAAACCATTCATCCTGCAAACGGATGCGAGCTCGGTGGCCCTTGGAGCAGTTCTACTCCAAGAAATTGACGGCTCACGACAGCCCATAGCGTACGCTTCACGTACTTTAACACCTGCAGAAAGAAAAGCCTCATCTGCATATGAAGCCGAATGCCTAGCAGTAGTTTTTGGAGTAGAGAAATTTAGGCAATATCTAGAGCATCGGGAATTCCTATTAGAAACCGACAACCAAGCCCTTTCTTGGCTTTTAGCACGTCCTCGTCAACTTGGTAAATTAGGCCGGTGGATTGCCAAGTTGACTTCATTGAAATTTAAGGTAGCGCACATAAGAGGAACTCAGAACATCATAGCAGACTCCCTCTCGCGCATGTTTGAACCGGAAAATTTCAACGAAGAAAATGTCACCTTTTCGTGTACCAGTCTCCTCACAAATTTTCCTCTAGCTTTTCATGACATCCAGACTCATCAAAAGGCCGACCCTATTTTGAAAAATATCATTGCCGATCTTGAACAGAACATCTCTTCGGAGAAGTACTGTTTAAGTAAAGGTGTTCTTTGCCTGAAAAATCATCTGGAAAAGCCCACCAGAATTTATTTACCTCAGTCCTTAGTCGACCTGGTGATTAATTATCATCACGACTCCGTTGTGGGTGGTCATCTTGGAGTACTTAAAACTTTGTTTAAGGTAAAGGAGAACTTTTATTGGCCAACTTTAAAACAGGATGTCACTTCTAAAGTGCGAGCTTGTTCGGTGTGCGCTGTAAGCAAACCTGCTCACAACTCCAAATTAGGATACCTTGCCTCAACGGTTCCCAATCGTCCCATGGAAAAATTACATATCGACTACGTCGGACAGCTTCCTAGGACAAAACAGGGCTACAACATGATACTGGTCGCAGTTGACCAGTTCTCAAAATTCACCTGGCTCATGCCTGTCAGAGATGCAACTTCCCACAGTACAATTAAGGCCTTAAGCCAAAACATTTTTCAAAATTTCGGTTTTCCAAAGATAATAATCTCTGACAATGCACAATGTTTTGTATCACATGTCTTCCGCAACTTTTGTTTTTCTCGCGGTATTAAGCATGCAACTTTATCTCCTTATCACCCCCAACCTAATAATGCGGAAAGACTCAACCGAAACCTTAAGGCAGCCCTTATCGCCTATCACTCCAAAAATCAATCCTCTTGGGACGACTCCCTTTGCTGGCTTCAGCTGGCTTTCAATTTCGCACATCATGAGACTCTTAAAGCAACACCTTTTAGTATTCTTTTTAATTTTCTCCCCAATACACCACTGAGTCTCAGCTGGAACATACATGATCTCCTTCCAAAACCTAATACTAATCCATCACAAGTTTGGCGCCAGGCCAAAGACAATATAATGAAAGCGCACCAAAAGGCCGAAAAGACCTATAACAAATTCAGGAAGCCTCATCTGTATAAAATCAACGATCTTGTCTGGTGTAAAACACACCCTCTTAGCTCTGCCATAGACAAGCGAGCTGCTAAATTGATGCCTCGATGGTCAGGTCCCTTCCGGATCATTGATTTTCTTACTCCAGTTACCGTTGCGCTTTCTTTCGCCAATTCACCTCGTTTTATTAAAAAAGCACACGTCGAGCAACTCAAACCGCATCATATAAATTAAATATTAACAAATTTCTAGAACCTTCTCCTTTACGATTTAATTTTCTTTCTGATCTTTCTTGGCCCGCACAAATTGTCATCTGGTAGTCTTCTTTCTATGCACTGCAGAACATAATAAAATACGGAACCAAGCCGTATTTCCTCTAAGCCAAATGCACATCTGTATGTTTGGGCATCGGTGGGCTGAGCTCTCCTAGAGCCCCTCCGTGCCGTAATCTTTATAGGTGTTTGCAGGCGAAGAGATATTGATTTTCCTTGTCCAGTGATATATCTCACTGTTTCCCGGACTTGACGCTTTTCAACCCATAGTCTGATCAACTATGAGGTTCCACTTTACGGCAATGGCCGCTACATGTACCTGACATGTTTCCCTATCTAGACATATCTTGACATCGAGCACTCCGCGGGTGTAATCGATGCGACGAGAATATAGAGAGCGTCATGAACTCTTCTATTTCTTCGTCACCATAACGTCTTCGGACGAGGACATAGTGAGTCCATCTTCTTAATAGTTAAGTTTGGTGCATTTGTTCTTTGTTGTTTATCTTGGTGAAGGTATACTGACCGGTTCTGTCGAACTACATATAGTTAATGTGGCACTCGCTATGCATGTTAGTCTTAGTTTGTCTTTTGTTTATCTCGAGGTCTAAAACACCTGTCTGAGAGGAAATTTTTTTTTTACCCCTTCAAGCACACTCTCTCTCTCCTTTTTCTAAATTTTGCGGGAGGCCCTTCTGGCCCCTTTTCTTTTCTACCCTAACTCCGTCTTTCGGGGGGGGAGAGCTGTAGCATTTAAATCCAAAAAAGCACTTCCGCAATAACTTAACTCATTTCGTAAATATACATTCCACTTTCCGTCGCTTGACAGATGCTGGCATCTAGCGGCCCGCTCCTAAACCAAGCATCACCTGATACTTGAAACCAAAGTACATTTTCGCCGGTCAAGCTAGCTTCTCGATTACCGGTCCACAGTCTACATGCGATAACAACATGGTCTACACTCTTCATAACTCCGTTAGCTAAAAGTTTTTCTTTCTTCTCTCAAAATTACCGTCTTTCTAAAACATCATGTTAAATTACTAATTGTGCGCCTTAGTCTAATAATCTGGTTCAAAAATGTTAAAATTAACCATCATTTTCTCGGTACTACCTCACGTGATCTGCGACAGGATTTACCAGCTAATATGCTGGTAGGACAAATAGGAGAAATTGGAGAAATAAAGAAATTCTTGTCTCACATTGCGCAAACCAACGAAACATCCTAACAAGTTTCGTCCTGTTGGCAAAACACGTTTTTTTTTGTATAACGTAACTTCACATTTTCAAGTGCATAAAAGTGATGTCTTTTTCTACAGCTGACTTTACAGAACTTTAACTAACTCATTTTGTATATGTGCCTAAATTTACTTTCGCAAATATGTGTTCCTTAAGACTATTTTCTAAATGTAGACCTGTGTAGTTAATTATAAAATATATATAAAAAACAATTATTGGGTGGAGCCTGCATGCAATTTTCGGTCCTAACAACCTCCAAGAGGTTAATTTCCAAATTAAAATAATTGACGTCAATTAACAAAATTTCAAAATTCTAAATTCCTTTTTTTGTTTGTTTAAAATATATAAATTTATTTGGCCAATATAGTTTTTAAGAAATTTTTCAAACCAGTTATATTATGTATCTTTAGTTTAGTGATAAACATGTTAACTATAGATATGATTTTTGAACTTAAAATATCAAACTCTTTTATATTTTGTTAAATTCTGTAATTGTTTAAAAAGAAACTATCATCTTATAAACTAAAAAGGGGGGGATAAGTTTTTTTCTTTTTTTTGAATCTTTTGATTAAATTTTTTTTTATTATTATACTTTTACATTAAGGGCGTATAATCTTTTTTTTTTTGATTAATTATAATTCTGTGAATTATTAAGCTGTGCTCATTGTTTTTTTGTTAAATTTTTGTAACTATAAATATACATATTAAAAAGGGGGATAAATTTTTAGAATCTGTTGATTAAATTTTTTTTTTTCTAAATTATTATATGTTACAATTAAGGGCTTATAACTTTTACAATTTATGATATTGTTAATCATAAGTTTTTTTTATTGATGATTTGTGTCAGGATGTCTTTTGTTGTAAATGACAAAGTCTGAAGCGCCGAAATTTCCTTCTGCTTTCAATAAACTTGAGCCTTGTTAATTACTAAATTTGTCTTTGTCTTTTTTTATTTTTTTCTTTTCAAACATTGTTACCATTTTGGTTCCGCCTTTATTAAATTTAAGTCCCCTGGTAACACAGCCAACACTATATACTTTTATTTTTTGACATAGCATTTTAAAGAATAGTTAAATTAAATTAATGTTAAACTTTGCTCCAGGTTTTACATTTCAGGGTTCCATTAAACCCTATTAGATATCGTATACTCCCCCATCGTTAATTGGGATAAACGTAGGTAGTAATTTAAGTGAAGGGTGTTTAGCTTAATACACGGTGGAAAGGGTAGTTCAGATTGCACAAGTTAGTTATCTACAGTATTAGCTAGCTAACATTTCTAATTAAGTGTAATAAAGGAATCATTAATCAGAGATATTTGCAGATGTTTTCTTACCTTTTACACTTGTTTTCATTTTAAAAAAATTGTGTAAAAATATACTTCATATGCAAAAAATACCCTGACAAAAGAGCAAGCGAAATGGTTTATTGTATATATACTCGTTAGGTACTTTCACATCAATAAGTTTCTATGCTCCTCCTGATGATTAAAATATAGAAAACATGTAAAAAATTTTCAATGATAGATTTAGGCAAATAATGCATAGTAACAAGTCTCTTCTACCTACACGAAGTCAAAATTAGATGACAGATGAGCTTACCGTCCCTCTGACTCTGGCGGTCGACTGATAAACATTTTTGGCGGTCCCCTTATTGAGCCAAAAATGTGGACAAAAGATGTTTAGCAGCGTACGTTAGGAGTACAACACTTGTTACAAGATGATGGAAAATACACAAAGATGTTCAACAATGTTTCCATTCATATTTTCGGAAAACAATGTACCACATAGTAATGAAGATTGGGAGGTGAACAAGATATTTTGCAAAACCGATTCAGAGTGTCACGCTACCATATCTGGGAGGCCATCGATATTGACAACAAAGGTTAAATTATTGTATATCTCATATAAAGCCGTTCGGCTTTAATGAATTACAACTTGACGAAAGGGAGGACATTTTGAAACGTCACAATCTTCTCCACCTAGCTATATTTTTTGTCAGGGTACGTCAACAGTTCCAACTCACTTATTAATGTGCACGCAATCCCTATGAGAAATAGAAGTCGCCACTTCATTCAACCTGCAGTTTGGAATAGATTTTACATTTCAGAAAAGTTTTATCAAAATCGCTTGTTCCGATTTTGAGATATGCAAATGTTTTAAACGGCGCTTAAGGTTAACAAATAAAATGAGAACTTTATTTTTGTTAGATGTGGTAAGCAATATGTTTACCATATTTACTCCATCGGCGTATCTAGCCCAGTTGCTCTTGGTGCTACTCGTCAATATTTTACTCATATTTATAACTTCCCTTTCCTTTTTAACTGATTATAAGTTAAAATCACTTTTTTTTTTCTTTTTAAGTGACAAAATATTATAATCCCTATTCTCTCTCTCTCTCTCTCTCTCTCTCTCTCTCTCTCTCTCTCTCTCTCTCTCTCTCTCTCTCTCTCTCTCTCTCTCTCTCTCTCTCTCTCTCTCTCTCTCTCTCTCTCTCTCTCTCTCTCTCTCTCTCTCTCTCTCTCTCTCTCTCTCTCTCTCTCTCTCTCTCTCTCTCTCTCTCTCTCTCTCTCTCTCTCTCTCTCTCTCTCTCTCTCTCTCTCTCTCTCTCTCTCTCTCTCTCTCTCTCTCTCTCTCTCTCTCTCTCTCTCTCTCTTCTCTCTCTCTCTCTCTCTCTCTCTCTCTCTCTCTCTCTCTCTCTCTCTCTCTCTCTCTCTCTCTCTCTCTCTCTCTCTCTCTCTCTCTCTCTCTCTCTCTCTCTCTCTCTCTCTCTCTCTCTCTCTCTCTCTCTCTCTCTCTCTCTCTCTCTCTCTCTATATATATATATATATATATACATAAAACCACAAATGTTTTTAAAAACAATACTAATCCGCTTATTTTTAACGATTTTTATAGCGATAGAATCCTTTAACAGCAATAATTGCAAATAATTGTTGAAGTATCAAATTTCCACCTTTCAAAGAGGGGTAAAATGTTTTAAATGTTTCATATCATTAACATTAAACCAACCAAAACCGACAATACTCATCACTGATCATTAAACATTTGTACTAACAGGTTATTTTGAAGTCATTCCATATCGCATATACATATTATATTTTACAAATATAATCTAAAGGTATTTTGGTGAACATTGAGTTAATAATTATTACATGTGTTAATAATGACCTTCAAGATCGGTTTTCGTTTACGTTCATTTTTCTTGTTTTTTTATAATTTAGAAGAAATTACAATACTAAGATTCACGTAAAATATATTTTGCTTTACGATTTTTTATTAACTTTATGATTTACAAGTTCTGCGAGAGTCACTCGTGGGTTGGGGTACAAAGCACGCAAGACATTCTTATAGTAACCTATAAAATGTGTAACAGTTTTATACATTTCTTATCTTATAAATAGTGTATAATATCTGACATATCAAATCAAATTTATGTTAATTATTCACAACTGGTTTTCTTTTTTCCTTCAGAAATAAGCTCATAATACATTATTTTAAATTTTGTCATTTCTTTTTTCCATAACTCATTGAGGCTGATTCCACTCCAGTCTATGTGATTTGATCAGGACCTAGTAATTTTTTAAGCTATAAACAATTCTCAAGTAAAGACATTTTTGAAGATCCCGTGCTCAACCAACTTTATGATCAACAACAAGGATCACCTAAGGGCATTTCCTAATGAAATCTCATAACTTCACAGCATTTAGTATTTATCAAGATGTAAACTTTAAACTTCTACGTTTAGATGAGTTGTGCTTTAGGCGATTCTTAACCTCAACTGAAGTTTAGAGATTAGAGTAATAAACATAATTTAATATTTTGAATTTTAATTGCTACGTAGCAGAAAGTAGATCATAAAATAAACAAAGAAGTTATTATCCAGACGTATATCAAAAATAAACTTTATCTCTTTAGGGGTAGGAGAGTTGATTACAAATATCATATCCAAAATAATCAAAACTTTCTGTAACATTATTAAATGTAAAAGTTTTGTATTTATTTTTCGGTTGATTTCCACTCACAGAGTTGTCCAAGTTTTCAAAATTAACAAAAGCTTTATTATTTTTAATGTTCATTTCAATTTTGCATTGATGATATAATATTTAGACGCAAGGAAATTAAATTGTAAAATTAATGAAATGATACTTTCAGATTTATATCAATAATAAATGTTTTTGTGTTGGTAGGGAGAGGTAGTTTCAAAAATCATATATCGAAAACAATCAAAACTTTGGAGTTCCATGTTATTGTTTATTTTTTCAGTTGAATTCCACTCATGTTGTATTTCCCCCTTTTCCTTAATTAATACAACAAGTTTGTTTTTTTATATTGTGTAAATTGCAATTTTGTATCGTTGATTTTTATTTAACCACAATGGAATCATTCTTATGAAATGACAAGTTAGTTTCAATGTTTGTTAAATGGTTTTCATTTATTTTATGTTCAGCATTGTTAATTTGTGTTTCTTGTAATTTATCAATTATTAATATTTGTGTTTAATTGATCAATAGTATATATTTCTAAAAAAGGGTCGCCGATTGTTTAATTATAAGAATACAATTCAAAATAACAGGGATTATCTGCTTAATGAGAAATTAAACTTTGCATACAATGACCAGTATGATAAATAAATATTGAGCTTGACTTGTGAAATAATATTAAATAGAATTAAAATCTAACATAAGATCTCACAAAAATTACTTTAAAAGTTATAGTTTAGTTGTAGCTCATGTATCACTGAGATGGCGACTTTGTCGTTGAAAGGTAAACGTATTTTTTTGTAGATTTTGTGTTAGAGTTTTATTCTATCGACCAGTATGATACTATAGTGAATATCAACAAGAAATGTTGGCTCTAATCACCAATAGAAGAATGTTAAAAATTATACAAGGAGTCCAACTTCCGTCATCTGTCATATTTTAGAAACAAGATGTGGTCGGTTTTTTAAGGAGGACCACACATTATATTAAAATTATTTTTAACATATTGACAAACTATACACATGAAATTAGTGCATTCGTTGTAATTCTTTAAATATCTCACCCCTTTGATCCACAAAGGTTTCTTATAAATCGCATTTTATATTTTTATTTATTGAGTAGTTAGCGTACCAAACTATCTCAAATTCGAATTGGGCGTACAGAATTATATAAATATTATAAACATAAGAATGTTGGAATATAATATTTATTTACTAATCTCTGAATTCAGATAGTCATCCCCTTATATTCTTGTTTAGCAAATGTAATGAAGAACTTAAATAGGCAATCTGAAAATTGTTCTCAAATAATTATGTTAAAAAGTGGATATTTTGAAATAGCTGGTAGTATTGAGGTTTATGTCGTCATTTTATATTAAGTGCGGTACTAAGGTTTGATTTAGACATAGGATAAATGTGTTTTTCTGTGCAATTTAGTGTTCTTTCGAACTTTATTAGGACGGAGGGCCAACTTTAATAAACGATTGTTGGTTTCAAACTGAAACTTACCGGTTTGGTTAGAAATCATTGCACAGAAAGTACTCACTTATATAAATTTTATTTTTATTTTAGTTTTAACTAAAAAACAAACTTTTTTTGTATTCTATAATATCTGTTATTATATAAATTTTCTGAAAAAAGAAAGAAACAAAGTTTGACAAATACAAACGGATTCCTATATAAAAAAAAAATATTCAATGTCTGAAAATCGGCATATAACTATTTTTTTCTTTATTATTTCATGAAATACCAAAGGTTTGACTTAAATCAAAGTACCAAACGTTGTGCATATGCTAATGTGTGTATTCAAATAGTCTAATAAATCTGTTCTTCGTCGAGAACTATAATGAAGGCGTAGAATAGAATGTGACCACTGTACTGTAGAGCAGTGTCTATTTCTAAGTGGCTAGTAGCCTTGAAGTTTATGTCGTCGTTTAGGGAAATAAAGAGCGGCACTAAGGTTCCAATTCTCCTCGGGACACAAAGTTTTTCTATACAATTTAGTACATTCCACTATTTTAGTAAGGCGGACAGAGGGCCCACTAAAATAAACAGTGGTTGGTATCAGTGGAAATTAGTGGGTTAAAATTAAAATCAATAGAAAATACTCAGTTTGTATGTTTGTTTTTTTTTTTTTGTATTCATTTTAACTTTTGTTAAGACCATGTCGTTTTTGGCGACAAAACTTTTAACTTTTGTTAAGACCATGTCATTTTAGGCGACAAAACTTTTTAACTTTTGTTAAGACCATGCCATTTTTGGCGACAAAACTTTTAACTTTTGTTAAGACCATGCCATTTTTGGCGACAAAACTTTTAACTTTTGTTAAGGCCATGTCATTTTTGGCGACAAAACTTTTTAACTTTTGTTAAGACCATGTCATTTTTGGCGACAAAACTTTTCAACTTTTGTTAAGACCATGCCATTTTTGGCGACAAAACTTTTAACTTTCGTTAAGACCATGCCATTTTTGGCGACAAAACTTTTCAACTTTTGTTAAGACCGTGCCATTTTTGGCGACAAAACTTTTCAACTTTTGTTAAAACCATGACATTTTTGGCGACAAAACAACTATAATATTAAATATTTCAAACAAAAAAATGTCATAGACATTCATTTATGAATGTTCTTAACAAATCGAACAATTAGTCAGTTATCACTTTATCCAATAATGACCTTACCTTCACTCTGCCACATCTCATGGGAAAGTTTGGGTAACAAATAATGTCCCTTGGATTACGTGAGTGAAGCCAAGTCATGTTAAAATTTAATGTAATTAGCGTCAATCTAGCCACAGTAGGAGCTTAGTTAATTAGCATTGTATTAACCAAAGTTATATCAAAGGATTATGTTTTCGACATTGCAACTGACGGTTTTGCAATGGTTGAAATGTGATTACGAAACATGTCTTTCTATGTAATTAATTACTAGTTCATATGCATGATAGAACATACAGTGTGAACCAAAATCTCCCCCTTATATCTCTTGATTATATTCCAATTTCCATAAATTATATAAAGTTTTAAATTTCTAATACGTTTGTGGACAATATATTTATTTATATATTTTCCGCAAAATTCATAGAAATTAAAAACAATTTATATAATATTGGCTACAATATATAGTTTCACCAAAGATATGCATATATAAGAGACAAAAGGTAATAAATATAAAAGTTATTTTTTTATATTTCGACTCCTGCCTTCATATGTGTACTCTTTTTGTTGACAAAGGCAGGAGCTGAAATTTATATATCTTGTGAAACGTAATATAAATTAAATAGTATTACAAAACTTTTTTTTAAATAATTTTGATAACAAGGGAACCGAATCAGGATGTTTCGAAGAGTAGATGTCCCAATGTGTGTTGAGTAATAGCTCATGTGTGAAGAAAAGCGTTGCCTCGACGTTCTCTAGAACCTTTCCTATATTGTCGAGAAATACAAACAAGTATTCCATGATAGATGTATCCTATTCAAGATAATCAATAATCAAAATTCTATCTTTCTCCGAAACTATAGACGCCATCTTCATTGATTTCCTTAACTTCTTTGAATGCAGAGAACCACTGTTACATATTGTTATTTTGGTTTCTGGATCATAAATATGAATCCAAATGCCATCCATAATCATAAGACGTGTTACAAATCCTTACATTGTTTTGGGTTTCTGGATCATAAATATGAATCCAAATGTCATAAAAATCATAAGACATGCTACAAATCCTTACATTGTTCTTTAGTTTCTGGATCATAAATATGAATCGAAATGACAACCATAATCATAAGACATGCTACAAATCCTTACATTGTTCTTTAGTTTCTGGATCATAAATATGAATCCAAATGTCATCCATAATCATAAGACATGCTACAAATCCTTACATTGTTCTTTAGCTTCTGGATCATAAATATGAATCCAAATGTCATCCATAATCATAAGACGTGTTACAAATCCTTACATTGTTCTTTTGTTTCTGGATCATAAATATGAATCCAAATGTCATCCATAATCATAAGACGTGTTACAAATCCTTACATTGTTCTTTGGTTTCTGGATCATAAATATGAATAAAAATGAAATCCATAATCATAAGACGTGTTACAAATCCTTACATTGTTCTTTGGTTTCCGGATCATAAATATGAATGCAAATGTCATCCATAATCATAAGACGTGTTACAAATCCTTACATTGTTCTTTGGTTTCCGGATCATAAATATGAATCCAAATGTCATCCATAATCATAAGACGTGTTACAAATCCTTACATTGATCTTTGGTTTCTGGATCATAAATATGAATAAAAATGAAATCCATAATCATAAGACGTGTTACAAATCCTTACATTGTTCTTTGGTTTCCGGATCATAAATATGAATCCAAATGTTATCCATAATCATAAGACGTGTTACAAATCTTTACATTGTTCTTTGGTTTCTGGATCATAAATATAAATCCAAATGACATCCATAATCATGAGACGTGTTACAAATCCTTACATTGTTCTTTGGTTTCTGGATCATAAATATGAATCCAAATGTTATCCATAATCATAAGTCGTGTTACAAATCCATACATTGTTCTTTGGTTTCGGGATCATAAATATGAATCCAAATGTCATGCATAATCATAAGACGTGTTACAAATCCTTACAATGTTCTTTGGTTTCTGGATCATAAATATGAATCCAAATGTCATCCATAATCATAAGACGTGTTACAAATCCTTACATTGTACTTTGGTTTCTGGATCATAAATATGAATCCAAATGTCATCCATAATCATAAGACGTGTTACAAATCCTTACATTGTTCTTTGGTTTCCGGATCATAAATATGAATCCAAATGACATCCATAATCATAAGACGTGTTACAAATCCTTACATTGTTCTTTGGTTTCCGGATCATAAATATGAATCCAAAAGTCATCCATAATCATAAGACGTGTTACAAATCTTTACATTGTTCTTTGGTTTCTGGATCATAAATATGAATCCAAATGTCATCCGTAATCATAAGACGTGTTACAAATCCTTACATTGTTCTTTAGTTTCTGGATCAAAATGTCATCCATAATCATAAGACGTGTTACAAATCCTTACATTGTTCTTTGGTTTCTAGATCATAATGTCATCCATAACCATAAGACGTGTTACAAATCCTTACATTGTTCTTTAGCTTCTGGATCATAAATATGAATCCAAATGTCATCCATAATCATAAGACGTGTTACAAATCCTTACATTGTTCTTTGGTTTCTGGATCATAAATATGAATCCAAATGACATCCATAATCATAAGACGTGTTACAAATCCTTACATTGTTTTTTGGTTTCTTGATCATAAATATGATTCCAAATGTTATCCATAATCATAAGACGTGTTACAAATTCTTACATTGTTCTTTGGTATCTGGATCATAAATATGAATCCAAATGACATCCATAATCATAATACGTGTTACAAATCCTTACATTGTTCTTTGGTTTCCGGATCATAAATATGAATGCAAATGTCATCCATAATCATAAGACGTGTTACAAATCCTTACAATGTTCTTTGGTTTCTGGATCATAACTATGAATCCAAATGTCATCCATAATCATAAGACGTGTTACAAATCCTTACAATGTTCTTTGGTTTCTGGATCATAAATATGAATCCAAATGTCATCCATAATCATAAGACGTGTTACAAATCCTTACATTGTTCTTTGGTTTCTGGATCATAAATATGAATCCAAATGTCATCCATAATCATAAGACGTGTTACAAATCCTTACATTGTTCTTTGGTTTCCGGATCATAAATATGAATCCAAATGACATCCATAATCATAAGACGTGTTACAAATCCTTACATTGTTCTTTGGTTTCCGGATCATAAATATGAATCCAAAAGTCATCCATAATCATAAGACGTGTTACAAATCTTTACATTGTTCTTTGGTTTCTGGATCATAAATATGAATCCAAATGTCATCCGTAATGATAAGACGTGTTACAAATCCTTACATTGTTCTTTAGTTTCTGGATCAAAATGTCATCCATAATCATAAGACGTGTTACAAATCCTTACATTGTTCTTTGGTTTCTAGATCATAATGTCATCCATAACCATAAGACGTGTTACAAATCCTTACATTGTTCTTTAGCTTCTGGATCATAAATATGAATCCAAATGTCATCCATAATCATAAGACGTGTTACAAATCCTTACATTGTTCTTTGGTTTCTGGATCATAAATATGAATCCAAATGACATCCATAATCATAAGACGTGTTACAAATCCTTACATTGTTCTTTGGTTTCTGGATCATAAATATGAATCCAAATGTTATCCATAATTATAAGACGTGTTACAAATTCTTACATTGTTCTTTGGTTTCTGGATCATAAATATGAATCCAAATGACATCCATAATCATAATACGTGTTACAAATCCTTACATTGTTCTTTGGTTTCTGGATCATAAATATGGATCCAAATGTCATCCGTAATCATAAGACGTGTTACAAATCGTTACATTGTTCTTTGGTTTCTGGATCATAAATATGATTCCAAATGACATCCATAATCATAAGACGTGTTACAAATCCTTAAATTGTTCTTTGGTTTCCGGATCATAAATATGAATGCAAATGTCATCCATAATCATAAGACGTGTTACAAATCCTTACAATGTTCTTTGGTTTCTGGATCATAAATATGAATCCAAATGTCATCCATAATCATAAGACGTGTTACAAATCCTTACAATGTTCTTTGGTTTCTGGATCATAACTATGAATCCAAATGTCATCCATAGTCATAAGACGTGTTACAAATCCTTACAATGTTCTTTGGTTTCTGGATCATAAATATGAATCCAAATGTCATCCATAATCATAAGACGTGTTACAAATCCTTACATTGTTCTTTGGTTTCTGGATCATAAATATGAATCCAAATGTCATCCATAATCATAAGACGTGTTAGAAATCCTTACATTGTTCTTTGTTTTCTGGATCATAAATATGAATCCAAATGTCATCCATAATCATAAGACGTGTTACAAATCCTTACATTGTTCTTTGGTTTCTGGATCATAACTATTTGACATATGGTAAATTGTTTGGCATAATTAAGATTTTTTTTAAAAGAAGATATTTCATGACCCTCTTTTGAAGTGAAATTCCCATTATTTTCAGTTGAGACCTACAAATAAATTATCCACACTAAAGTAGTAAATTCAATGCGTACAATTTAATACTACAACTTTTAAAGGATTAGAGATATCAGCAGCTTAAAATGTAATAAACAGGAAAAACCCAAATCGTATGAGAGTACTTTCTCCATTACAAATAATTTGGCGCTTTCTATTCATCCTATTTCAGACGGCGTGATCCTGTGCATTCCAAAGATCATCAATATTATACCGATGAGCATACCAATACCCCACCCACCCACCTTTTCAACATTGGATTTAACTTTAATTTTCACTCCACAAATAGTTCCAGTCATATCCCTGAAAATTCCTCACCAATGGCATTCAATGAAGTAAATTAAAATAATTGAGACTAGCTAAAAAAATGGACATATTGCTGCCTCATTTTAATACATATTGTATTGTATACAATGCTTATTTTACAAAATTTCCGAAATGTTTAATTTTATTACTAATTATTTTGAAATGTTTGATTAAAAAAATACAATCAATTAATATTGATAATGAATGCAATAGGTGATTTATTAATTAAGTCAATTTTATGAAAATATATTTTTTTTAATATGCTCAAATATATAGTCATTTTCATTTTCTCGGTATATTAACACCTTACGTAAATATTGAAGCCGTTATGCTATTTCTGATGATATCTAATCAATAAAACTATTTTAGACATTTAGTCTCTATTTTTATAGAAACGGTGTATGAATTATTTTAAAATTATGTTTATAAAATAGTGCGGAAATAGTCTTAATAAATAGATTTTCATAACTATTTATAATAAGTTAAGTTTTATAAATTATATAACAAATATAAGTTAATATTTGAGATCAAAGTTTCAATTGTTCGTAACGTAACAAGAAATAAAAAGCAATAAATGTATTTTTTTTTTTTTACGTCAAATGTATAAATAAAATATTGCCATGCAGAACTAGTGGATATATTACTATTTTTTAGTACAATTGAAAATAACTAGAAAGTTAGAGTTAAATCATGTTATCATTTTCATCGAACATTCCAAATATAGAATAAAAAAAACAATATTGAATCTTTGGAAGTCTTTTTTAACCCATTTTAATTGTTTGGAAATTAAATATTATGTGAGTAAAGAAAAACAAACATTATTTTAACCCAGAAATAATCCATTGATAATCCATTATTTCTTAATTATAACAGTATTTTTTTCATTTTCAGATAGAAACTGAAATGCGTGTTTAAAACGTTTTTGTATCTGACTTTTTAGATATGGCTTGAGGATAGCAAATTATCAACAATCTTATTTTTCCGCTTTTAAAACAAAATCCATAAAAGAATCAGAGGTTATCTTCCCGTTCGGATGTACCGTTTCTACTGCTGTAACGATTGAAATGTTTCAGTAATTTCTTCCTTCCGTAGAATATAGTTCATCAATCTTATGTTCAATGTTAGTTTTTATCCCCACAAAAATTAATATCCCAAATCAACAGAACCTGGAATACATTGCCGGGTCTTATACATTCCAAGAAGTTCCTTAGCCCTAATAAAAATAGAGGGAAGGAAGTGCTAAACCTAAGCAGAAGAGAGCTAAAACTCCTCTGTGGTAAACTAACAGGACATATCCCTTGCAGGTATCACAGTAAGATGGGCCTGGTGGACGATGATACTTGCAGGTACTGTGGTGAAGAGGTGGAACGCATGGAACACATCATCATGGAGTGCCCGGCCTTATGCCAAAAATGACATAAATTTCTAGAATTTATCTTCATTTCGGAAGAAGAATTACTAAACCTCCCGACCAGGGGTCTGATCAATTTTGTCAAAGACATAGATCTCTCCTGAGTCCAACAAGAGAGGGGCACAAAAGATCTAACTAGGTCGCAGTGCAGGAGACCTTTAAAACACTCTCCCCAGTCTTAATAATAATAAAATATCCCAAAAACGTTTACAAAAGTTTATATTGGTGGAGGGAGGAGTAGGATTTTTCATATTTTGTTATACAACACACAAATATTTCGGAGAAACAGTACAAATTAGAAAAAATATCTATTCAAATTTTTTTCTTCTGTTTTACTAACCTTAGAAGCGCCGTTGAAGTCTTCCTTAACCCTGGCTAAATCGGGTTGCCTCGTCTGTCGTCCATGCCGTACTGAAGAATATCTTCTCCGTCAGAACCGCCGTTAAGGTCTTCACCGTAACCCTGGTAAGGGGCCCTTACATGGTACTACCATCCGGAGCCAGATGGACCAAGGTTTTTTTAAGAGGTGTTACTCCTCTATCCCTCCTCCTTCCCATAAGATGGGCTCCGGGCTTGGGACCGGTATAGCGGAGTTTGTAGATGCCATTTACGAGGCTGCTGGAAATTCAACCCCAGACATCAATTCTTCACGGTACCAAGGTATAAGCTATCCTCTTAAAGTCAGAGAAAGGAGACAAGCACTTAATTCTGGCACAAATCAAGAAACCCTGGTGACAAGAATAAATTTAACACAATAAGTAACCAGCTTAACCGTTTAATTAAAGCAATAAAGAGAAGTTGTTTCGAGAGCTATTTAAAAGGTCTATCAGCTGAAACGGATACCAACTTTTCGCTGTGGAAGGCTACGCGTAGACTTAACCACAATAGCTTCATTTGCTGATGATATTGGCAGTGAGTAAAACACAGGCTGAAGCAACATGAAACCTTCAGCAGGCATTTAATCAAATAACGCAGTGGACAGGAGAATGGAAAATCAAAGTTAATGAAATAAAATCCTCTGAAATGACATTTTCATTGCGGCACATAGATCCAAGTTATGGAGTTTATCTTAATAATAAACCAATTCCAAAGAGTAAATTATCTAAATACCTTGAATGCATCTTGATGAACTTCTTACTTGGAAGCAACATGTATGTAAGAAAACAGATCAAATTAAACCAAAAACTGTGCTATCTGTATTGGTTGATGGGAAGAAAATCGTAATTGGCTTTGTATAATAAGATATTATTGTATTACTTCAATAAGTAGACCTATTTGGGCATATGGTGCTGAACTATGGGGATGTACGAAAACTCAAATCTATTAATTATTCAGGGAATACAAAATCGTATTATTCGTACAATTACAAATGCAAGATGGTACCAAATGAATGATAACCTTCATTCTGAACTAAACCTGAAAAGTGTAAACAAGGTAATTCAGGACTGTGATTCTCGGGGTGAAAAGAGACTTCATCGACATGTGAACGTGGAAGCCATCCAACTATTAGACGTTGAATGTGACAAAAGACGACTTAAGCGTCATAAACAGCAGGACTCGGTTAAGTAGGTCTCATACATGTTATTTTTATTATAAGTATTACTTATTTAATCTTTGCCTTAAAATAGTAATAAATAATAATTTTTAAATAAATTTATAATCGTTTAATATTAATACAAATTGGTTGGAATTGTTTTTTTTCTATTAATAATTGAACATTATTTAACATTTAGAGTCATTTTTAACCCTTAAAGGGCTATTTTGAGACTATAATTCCATACAAAATTGCATAGTGTACATGTATAGAAAACAAGAATATTTATAAACGTTTTAATATTGAAAGTATTTAGGAAAAATGTTTTTATTGGTGGTTTTCATGGTCGCTGATTACGAATATTCCTAGAAAATTGTAAAATTCAAAATGTCTGACGGAAAATAGCGAGAAATTTAAATTTAAAATGCTGTTTTTTACGTTCTTTTCACTTTACATATAAGAGAAAGGAATAAAAATTGGTTGCGAGTATATTCTTTTATAAATTTTTATTTTTTGTTTTTTCCCCAAATTTTCACCCCTCCCTCCCATATACCTCTTCGTTTTCAAGGCATTTACAAATAGTAAGAAACTACAGCATATAGTGAAGAATTTCAAAATTTTATAAATATTTTTTTTATTGAGGTAGTCATGGTCGCTGATTATTAATCTGTCAAGAAAATTTGAAAATTCTATTGGGCTGACTAATTTTTAAAATACAAATGCTACAACTTATTCGACAATTTAAAAGAACACGCTTAAAATTCTCTGAGGATTTGATTTCGTGTACAATTCACAGTATGGCCTTGAAATTAACCTAACTTTATACAACGATATAACATATCCTATATTAATACCTTTGTGCTTACATGATAAAGACATTTAAAATAAAATTAAATGTAAAGTAATTTTCCTGTTATACAAATTACTTTCAATTTGGAAATGTAAATCATCCTGCAAAAATTATAATAAATAGGTAGGGTATTACGTTGTTAGCGATAAGAGACTCGTTAAAGTTATAGCCATAAATCGACCGTACCTGTCAATAGTTCTATTATACAGGTGAGAGGTCGGGTAATTGTGATTAAGAGCAACTCCAGGCTGTAAAATACAAACGTATAAAGCTGATAATTTATAGCCTTCTAACAAACAGACTTAGGAGGGATGCAGTGTAACCATTTAGTAGAACATTATAATATCCGCGCTTATTTGATTAAATGTAATTTATGGAAATTATGAATAAAGTTTAAATTAAGTAGAAGTAAATTATGACATCTGCCTTTTACGGATTGCATAAATTGTAGAAAGTCTTTGCAATTCTTTATTTTATTTTATTTATTATTGCAGCACTGTTTCACTCCTCACTGACAGCTTCCTCAGGTGTAAAATAATTAAACTTTAATTGTTTCATATATATATATATATATATATATATATATATATATATTATATATATATATATATATATTAAAATTACACTAACACAGAACTTTTAAATTAAGTTTTAAATTAAAATATAAATTGCTTCGTCCGACGGCCTTGTATTTAAAACAATGTTAGTATATACTTTATTTGTTGTGTTTAAAATTGATGTCACGTTTTAAGATGAAATATCCATTTGAGATCACTTGAGCCCGTGATGTTTGTTTGTCACGAGTGCAGTTTTATGCAACCCAAACTAGTAGATCAAAATTGTAACGTTGTTAATAGTTTGGTATGGTGGCATATTTAGGCCATTTTAATTTTTTTCAATTACTGAAAATTTGTAAGTAGCTGCATAAAACCAAAACTCAAATTTTCTAAAATGTATCCTTAAGTAGGAAAAAAGTATACGTCTCCATCATCTTAAAAATTCCGGAATAAAAAACAACTCTACTCCGCAGATTTTGTTTAAATTTTGGTGATGTGTGAAGATTTAATGAACCAAACTAGATCGTAAGCAGAAATAATTTACGCTTCTGGAATTATCTACGAAAACGTACCTTTACCATCGTCATTAAAAACTCGTTTTCAGGTAAATGCGTTTCATGCTCTGACTTAGATTATGGCACAAGGGAATTAAATAGAAAAGTAATCAAAAATCGCAAGGAGGTGACCCTTCTACTATATCAGTTTATCTGTCACAAGTTATAGTAAATAAACTCGGTAATAAATAATCTTCATATTGCTTCATCGAACCCTCTCAACAATCTCTTATAATCTGCCCTTACATTCCACCTTCACAGCTGCTCTTTACGAGTTCATATTTGACGTAAAATCTTGCATGTGGCCTCTGTATAATCGGCATCGTGGATGGGAACCCATCTTCTTTCTCGTTCCCTCTACACCTTAGTGGCCACTAGTCAATACCAGACTCGTCTTCTTCCTTCCAACTAATGTGTTGAGCACTCATTCAAAAACAAGGTCTAACTTTATCTAACTAGAGTTTTTTGCCGCCTGGTAGTCAGAACAAGTCACCATCACACTTACAACATTGGCCCTCATTTTATTTAGCCGTCCGCACTTTATGATTTCAAAGACCTCTGACTGCAATCCTGTACTGTAAGTGGGCATCTCAAGACAAATGATATGTACAATCGTATCTCAGTATGTCCTTTGGCAATTGTATAACACACTAGGCCGCCTTGGCTTTTCTTACAGCGTATCCCTGACACAAAACATAATTGGAAGCTGTCACCAATTAAAAGAACTGGTCAAATCTATATGCTAAGATACACCTTCTTTAACAACTTAGTCCCTGGCTCATACTTCCTTCCCACTTATTTATTGGTTCAGACATTTGATAGGCGGACATCATATCACCTGTTGCACCCAGACATGCCAGTCTTTTTACATTTTTAATATTTCTACCTAAAATCACAGCCTGTACGAGTCACCACACCATTTCAGCATACTCAATCTTTTGTACAAGACTCAAAATTCCCATAAATTGCCACACCTTATCATCTTCTCCGACACCTTATCAGTATGTAGTTTCAATTTTTTACATTTATAATGTAAGCTTTACTTGAGAAATTCTTTAGCTAGAACAATCCACTATTAGGTTTCAAAATGTCGGCCGCTTAAAATAGTTTTCGAAAATGAATTTTCAACTCTTGTTTTGACAATCATTTTGACAATCCATTAGTCTAAAATGTGTTAATTTTTTACATTAATATTAAAAAACTTAATGATTGATCCAGTAAACTCAACCCAGATAAAACAGAATCAGTAATAATCAACTAAGTAGATGTATATTACTTAAAACTGTAGTCAAATTATTCTCGTATGTTAAGTTTTTACTTTTCGTTTAATATGTTTGTTCCTTACAATGAAGAGGGGTATATTTCAAAAAGATATGGGTATTCCCTTTGTACAACTTGGAATAGAAGTAGAGAAAGTGTCTACACCAACGAAATTATACATTTGTTTCAAATATATTACATTCTTTTTTAACAGAGGTCAACAAAGGAACGAACTGAATTTGCCATTTTATATTACTATAACAGAGAGTTCTTAGAAAACCAATAAATTAGCATAGTACAGTTGGCCAAACGTTAGCTGGCACTTGGGCTTGGCGAGCTGAGGTGACGGACTTGGGGCGAGGGGAGGGTGGAAGGTTAGGTTA
Source organism: Aphrophora alni (assembly GCA_963513935.1). Classification (NCBI taxonomy): domain Eukaryota; kingdom Metazoa; phylum Arthropoda; class Insecta; order Hemiptera; family Aphrophoridae; genus Aphrophora; species Aphrophora alni. The sequence goes on along the minus strand of OY740774.1, from coordinate 98,450,885 downwards.
GGTTATTTATACCTGCAATAAATACTTTAGGAATACATTGACTCTCGCCGCTTTGTATAATGCCGAAATTGGTTTGTAATCTATGTCAGATCTTTTAAGCTGCACACAATAAATATACAAATTTCAATTATAGGAGCCAGAAAATTACGGTGTGTACGCTTCAGCCCAACTCTCGCCCCGTGAAACCGGTTGTTGACAGTAGCTGATGTTTTCAGAAAGATGAATACAGGTTTTCTACCTAGCAGCCAAGTGCCAGCTTATGTTTGGCCGACAATAAATTAGTTCCCAAAACATGAGGAGACCATCAATTATTTATACAATTACGCCTGGTCAAGGGTGAGCATTAAAGTGTACACAGATGCCCGACTCTGTAGATAGTGTGCCAAGCGTGTAACAGAAGCATGAAACTACAACTCTAACCTTATTTGGCCCCTCCAAGAACTAATTGTATGTAATTATTATGTACTAATTCAATTAATTAGGGATATAGGGAAGGTTTTTTATGTCCGTGTTAGAAACGCTTTTGACTAATGAGAAAACTAATAAATTAGAACACCTTTTACATGTAGTGTCACGGAACTCGACAAGTTATTGCACTTAGTGTCGATACTCAATACATTAATTATGTTAAAACTGGTTTGCTTATATTATTCCTCAAAAAAATAGAGAGAGAGAGAGAGAGAGAGAGAGAGAGAGAGAGAGAGAGAGAGAGAGAGAGAGAGAGAGAGAGAGAGAGAGAGAGAGAGAGAGAGAGAGAGAGAGAGAGAGAGAGAGAGAGAGAGAGAGAGAGAGAGAGAGAGAGAGAGAGAGAGAGAGAGAGAGAGAGAGAGAGAGAGAGAGAGAGAGAGAGAGAGAGAGAGAGAGAGAGAGAGAGAGAGAGAGAGAGAGAGAGAGAGAGAGAGAGAGAGAGAGAGAGAGAGAGAGAGAGAGAGAGAGAGAGAGAGAGAGAGAGAGAGAGAAATTAGTATTAGCGAATTTTTAATTCAGAAATACTAGCTATTACCATCTCAAATAAAACTCATGTGCAGGACTTTAAAATGTACATGTATAAGCTCTCTAAAGGTCTGAGTTTTTAAAAAAAAATATATTATACACGCTCAGTTTTTTAAAACCATTAAACGAATTCATTAATTACGAAATCTTTCTATAAATTAGAAGGTGGAAGATTAAAAAATAATTATTTACACTTGCGTTATGAAACTTTCCACAATGGCTCATGTTGTGCAGCTATGAAATCTGCAGCTAATGATGTTGGAAAATTAAATGATGTTTATCACCAAAAAATAACGAATTATTACTGAAATCAAATAACTTAAAAACATGACCTCAAAAATTGAGAATAACTAGCAATATTATAGTCGGAATTTTAAATGATTTTTAGTCAATTTCGCAAGTAAGCCATATTTGTCTAGTAATTATAAATGATTCCTACTCAAAACAAATGGTTGTGCAATTTCAAAAGAGTAATTTCAGTAAATTCTTCATGTCTAGACATTACATTAAATTGTATTCGCTCTCTTAATGGCAAGAACAAAATTGGAATTAATTTTAATCCAAACTTTCAAGTGGAAAGGTCGATAGTACCTTTTATTTTAATTTATTAATATACTTAAAGGAACAAATTTGTTGCAAACATAACCTCAATCGAACAATAATTGCCCAGTTGTGTTATATCTAATACTAACGCTTGGAATTCTAGTTAAATTTGAAATTACTGTATGTTTTATTATTCACTGAATATGATTTTTAAAATGGTAGGAAAATTTCAATATGGCAGTATGAAACAGTTTCAATAGTTTATAGGTTACATAGGTAAAACCCTTATAATTTCACGCGCGTGTCTGTCCGTTGCTACACAGACAAGACGATCGTATTTATTTTAAGCTTTAAATTTAGGGTATTCATTCTATTGTCCCACATATAAAAAAAATATATCTGTAACAAAAAATGACCTTTAGGGTAGTTAAGGGGCTAAAACTACTGTGTTAGAATTTTTTTAATATTATGTGTGGGCTATCAAATAAAACTAGAAATAATTCTGATTACGAATATGTATGTTTATTTGATGAACAAATTAATATGTTTGCACTATGCCAAATTTAAAGTGTCAGATACCATGTCACACCTACTTTTAATTTTATCATTGCTTGGCTTACACAAATCTGAAAGAACAATACAATTATATGTATTTGAAATTAAATTGCAGTTCGATATCGTATATTATGACGAACACAACTTAATTTAACCACACAATGTGAAATGCGTAGCGTGTGTTTTAAAATAGTTTTTGCAAGAAGTAAGACCAATAGTTCAATAGTCAACAAAAGAAGGATTTGGATTTTAATTTATTTCTCTTTAAGGTCCGTGATAAAACCAAAGACTCTTATAATTTCATCCTCATGTGTGTGTGTGTCTGTACAATTTAAAAATTTTCTTAAAAAACTTCGATTTTATACAAATAACTGTCCCTATTAATATACAAATAACCACGTCCTGTCGTATTGCATACGGTTGACACTTCCGGAATGTATTCCAGTATACACACAAAACAAAACAAAAATGGGTCCGTTAATGCCAGCGAATCAGCTGATTACTAGCATTATACCACTTTCATGTAAATTCTGAGTTTCTATTAACGCCCCTCCCCCCCCCACACACACAGACACAATAACTAGCTAAACAAAAACATCATACATATCACACTCTCCTCTATAGATATATGTAAGAACGTATTAAAACTTAATTTTATTGGCCTCATTTAAGTTAGAAATGTCTACTAAGTTAGACGTTCAGAGTGAATAACTTAATTCAACTTATTTCCCTTCAATTACGTCTACAACTTTGTTCTGCTGATGCTGACACAACAAATTAACCGCAAACCAACATTGGATACGCCGACGATAACAAACAGATAAGGTTCGTTTCGTTTTACAAACAGTTTTGAATTGATCTTTCAATGTTTTTTAAAACTTAAAATTTACATATTTAAACCATCATCTGGAATGGATTAGGAAAATGATCTTAAACAAACTATCATTTCTAAGTAAATATAAACCTGCTTCTATCGTTAACCTGATTCTTGGAACTTTATGGTTTTTAGAGATACAAAACTTTAACCGTTAAACTGACGTTTAACTTCTAAAAATGTTTTTCACAATATAAACTCTCATTTGTGTAAAACTCTGGTGAAGATATACTTCCCGTCGTTGGTATATTATGAACTTTGTAAATATTTACAACTTTTAAGAACAGTATACAGAGTGTTTAGAAAATCTCTTATCAAACTTTGGAATGTGATAAGGGACATTAAAAAAAGTCTATATAAACTTATCTCCTAAAACATTATCTATCTCTTTGTATTAAGCAATGCCTAAAGACGTAGTGTAAGGAAATACCAAGGAATACAAATTAAATTAGACATTGGCCTTAGTTTTTTTCAGACAATTATTAATATAAACTATACAATAGATTTTATTTCTCTGATTTTCAGACATAACGAAGACCAAAAAAATTAAATCAAAGTAATTGAATGGTAACCTAAAACAGGTTGTTTACTATAATGCGTTATTTGAAATATTAAAACCTAGGTCTACCTAAAATATTATTGATACATATAAAGGATTCAATTTATAATACAGCTAAGATATACAATTAGAAATTTTAAAATATGGTATTGTTTTCTTAGTAGGATTTTTATTTCATGAAACCTTGACCTGCATATAACGAAATTCATGATTTACAAGTGTACAGAATTCGATTTTTTGTAACGGCACAGTTATTTTATAAAATTTCCAAGATTAGAAATTAAGAATAGTTTTCTTAGTTGTAGTTCTTAGTTAATGTATATAATTCCTGAAGGGATTGAGTGACGGATACCAAATATTTCAGAAAGTTTTATACTTTTAGTAAGCATTTTTTAACGTTTCAAAATGGCGTTCATTTACACTTATATGTTAAATATCTATAAAATCAGTCGTTTACAAAAACATTCTTAAAACATTGTAAAATATTTACAACCTTTAATAACAATATACAGAGCGTTCAGAAAATCTCTTACCATTTGGAAGGTGATAAGGGACATTAAAAAAATGTCTATATAAATGTATGTCCTAAAACACTATCTATCTGTTTTTATTAAAATGTATATATTTCCTCAAGGGATTGAGAGATAGATACCAAATGTTTCAGAAAGTTTTATACTGTTAGTAAGCACGTTTTAACGTTTCAAAATGGCTTTCATTTAAAGTTTTACGCCAAAAATCTATAAAATCAGTGGTTTACCAAAAACTTCGTAAGAGACAAATTGCTTTTTTAATATGAACACCACTATATTGTTGTTATTATTATTACTTTTGTTTACAACTTATTTGTTTGCTTAAACTTCGTTGTACATCGTGATCGGATTTTGCTATGAAAAATTATGAAATCGTTAACTATTTGCCTTGCTCAAATAATCAGATCATATTTTACTTCGGGAGACACTTTTCAAGTCCCAAATTGCATTTCCTCACTGTCAAATGACAAATTGAAAACAGGGGAATCCAGTTGTTCTTAGGATATATCCAGTTTACTACGAATGCAAATCTATCTCTGATTACGAATGCCTACGTTAATATTTATGACTACGTTTGTCAAGTTAGTGAGTGTGCATCGCTCGATGTTTATTATTAACAAAAATATTTGTTTTATTAGGTCTAGTTACAGTCAAATATCGCAGTCTAAAGTTTGGAGAATTATGAGAAAAAGACTTAGGGCCTACGATGATTCTTTATAAGCTTCAACTATTGCAAAATATAAGGGAAGGGATGACGAGAAAGTCAAACTTTTTGAGTTTTGTAATGATTTACAGAGACTTAGTGAAGATGATTTTTTTTAACGACTCATATTTGGTGATGAGTCTACTTTCCATATTAGTGGATAATTCAAGAAGTACGATATACTTATTTGGGGAAATAAAAATCCTAGAACACCCGTACAGCAAGAACTTAGTAACAGATTCTCCTAATCTGAACGGTTTTTGTGCTGTATTAGCTACAAAGGGGTATGGGCGATTTATTTTTCAAGACAATACAGTCAAAATAGTAGCTTACTTGGATATGTTGAGTGAGTGGCTAACGTCTCAACTAAATGAAGACGATGACAACTTCATTTGGATTCACTAAGCTCTGTAATTACCTGGATGAAAATCTTTCGCAACCCTAGATTGGTCGTGCATCTAATGAAGCCCCTTGTTATTTCTTCTTGTGGGGATATGTAAAGGATAAAGTATTCGTTCCTCCTCCATCCTCAAACCTCTTGGATTTGAGGCCAACGATAACAGCAGAAGCACAAAATGTTGTTGTTAAAACTATTCAAAGGTTTCGATAGATCTCGTTATCGTATTGATGTCTGCTAAGTGACACGTGAACCCCAAATGTTCTCTCCAGCTGTGTAAATCCGTTATTCTGTTCCAACCAACTAAAAATGTAAACTTCTTTTGAGCAACCCTGTATATGGTATTGTCGCTCTCCCTAAGTTGGTTTTCTGTACATTATACATTTTCGTTTATTTTGGCTTCTTTTCTTCTGTATGAAGCCTAAATAAATTATTTTATTTCTCTTTGACTAAGGTTAAGATACAAAATAAGCAAATATTTGAATATTCCAGGAGTGTAGGCTGTACAAGTGAAAGTAAATATTGGTACAGACTACAAAGATTAAACAGACAAGCGTTAGGTTTCAACTCTTGGTAAATATTAACATTAAATTTGTCAAAAGGCAGAGTTTAGTGAATTGAATCCATAAATAGACTACTGCTGTGTTCTTATCTTTAACGTTAGGTCATGAGTATATTAATTAAATAAATGATTATAACATGTTGTATTGTTAAATAAATTTTCAAAGGAATCTTATATTAGTTGAAGAACTAAAACAAACTATTGCGTCATCCATTGGGAAGGAGATGTTTGTTAACCAATCATGATTTCGTGGAACACCTTTAGATGGTCATTTAAAATTATATATCCAGGGTGATAGAAAAGTATAGAAACTGTACGATAATATAAATTTTGCATTAGTTCTGAGTAACTTCTTTATTAAAGAAAAAATCACACACACCGCGATTTGGTATTAAAAATATTTTTGTTTTATATTTATATATATATATATATATATATATATTTATTTATTTATATTTATATTTATTGCTACAATAGCCATAAAAAAATATTTAAAAAATTCAACTATGTTTAATATTGACTGAAATTCATTTTTTTTCTTTTTTTATTAATGTAAATTTTGCATTTTTAATTTAAATTTTATATTGCCAAATTTTTAAAGACACTATAATTAATTACATAATTAACTAAAAACAAATCTTTAGCACTATCCCCAAAAAAATTACTCGCTAAATCAAACTTGCTGTTAAAAAATTATTGTTAATTAAAAATGTATTGTTTTTAAATTAATTTTTTTAAATTAAACACAAGCTGTAAAAGACACCTGGGAGAGTTAAAAATATTATATTCTTTGATAGTAGAAGAACCCTTACTATCGAAAGTGGTAAGAAACAGTTTGTTTATTATAATTTATTTAAATCCCTTTTTTACCAATTAAGTAATAGTAGAAATTTTTATTGCAACTTTAACAGGATAAATGTTTTTTTTATAAAATGCAATCCTAACGAGTTATTTTATAAAAACGGAATTTTTATTCAGTTTAAAATGTTTGCATAAGTATGCACACTCTTAATCCTCGGCCACAAACAGATTATATTCAACGAGTTTATAACAGTGTATTACTCGTTAAATCCGTCTCATGGTACCCCCCCCCCCCCATTTTTCCTAAAATGAGGTTATCAAATATATATGAACACTTAGATCGTTCTAGCTTATTTTCTAATAGAAAATCATCTAAAGCTGATGTAACGTTCGACAGTTTACTTTTATGAAAATGCTTTCAGTTATTACCTTCAAAGTAGAAAGATAATGTAATAAATTTCACAAAGCTTAGATATAATAGAGAAAAAAGAAAAACTATATTTTCTAGTTGACCTAATTCAGTTTTAATATTCCGAGGGATAATTTAATCATATAATCTTTTTGTCTTTTAAAAGATATTTTGCTTAAAGGAAATATCATTTTCCTCATAAGTAAAGCGTATACATTCCTTGTGTTGAAAGTTGATAATGACTCAAATATTGTATAATTAATTACTAGAACATAGGACCACTTTCTCTGTACATAGAAATTTTCATGTTAAATATATCAATGTTAAATACAAATAAATGTTAAGGGTTATAAAGCGAAAACTATCCATACACTATCCTAGATACAACGGTTTTTAAAATGTCCGTCCAGAGTTATTCACAGCTTTTTACTGTTTTTTATGTGTATTTTAAATGTTTATGCAAAATATAAAGTTCGGTTCTGTGTAAATTGGTAAATGTAAAATAGAATATGATTGATATTAGTGTCCTAGCTGTTTTATTACGAAAGTATTTGATATATTAATGAAAGATAAATAACAACTCTCCTGAATTTTTTATGTTGTCTTCTTTGGTTTTTTCGAATTTTAACAGCTCCAATTTCTGTACTTAAAACAGTTGAATAGAAATTAAAATTGGTACGTAGATAGGGTATTATAAACAATCCTGTAATTCCTGTAGAATAAACAATCATGTATACATTATAATCTGACAATGTTTATTAGTTTATAAACTGTATAATCACTTTTTTTTAGTATTGTTTCTTTTAGACCTAAAACTTAAGTTACGTAACAAATTTACATTTAATAATATAAAAGCGTTTTACTATTTCCATTTTATTAATATTTATCTTTTTGTCTGTTTGCAGTCGTTCCAGTCGAAACTGTCGTTTAGTTCTAAAGAAATTGTTGCTCTGAGTTGTTCGTGGTGTAAAACTGCGTACCACAACAAAGAGTCGTGTTTTAACCTCCAGAAAATCGGCGAAGAATGCAACCTAGGTGAGTTTAAATTAACGTTTTGGAGAATACATATTATGAAATTGTACAAAATCAAAATTTATTAACATTTTTATCAGACAAAATATGTGAAAGGGGAAAAATGAATTTAAATTTTTTTGGTTTTTTATCAAATTTAATATTTGACTTTCATAGAGTATTTTTTAAACACTGAATTCTAACACTCACTTTTACGTATTAAACGCCCAAAACATAAACTTAGGTACAAAGTTTATACGTAAGCTCTCTCACAAAGTTAAAATTGTTTGGTGCCATCTTAGATTTACCAATTTTTTAAATATAAACATGGTGGAGTGGTTGTTTTTAAACGTTACGTTCAGTATCACAAACGAAATTTTGATATCTGTTTTCTATCTCCAGATATTTATGAAAAATGATCTAAAATAAAGTAAAAAAAAAAGCTTAATTTAGTTATAAAAAAGATAATATAAGGAAACAATTGAACTACAGCGATGTGTTACATGTTTGACCACAGAGCAGATAGGAAAAAAAATAGAGAGAAAATTTAAAATATTAAAATTTAAAAATTTGTGAATATGACCTTTAAATTATGCTGTTTTAAAAAAATTATGATTCATGATTCTCTGCATAAAACTTGGATATTAATCTCAGTTTTTCATTATATTTTTGTCTTATGGAAGCTACCTCCAAACTTTCAATGATCGAAAAAATCAAAAACAAAATCAAGATATAATCACAGTATACCCATTTACCAAGTTTGATCAAAGTCGGTTCTCTCTTTTGGAGTGTAGAGCACTGCTTAGACAGCAGACAATAGGAGATGGAGAAAGAGACATAATTCAAATACTCACTTTTTGAGGCCAAGTACGATAAACACTACATTGGTTTTTTTTTTTAGTCATTACGTAACTTTCTAAACGCATACTCGTATGCGCTTAAGTAAAAAAAGTCTATACTCAAACGAAAATTTTCAAAGTATTTTTTTTATTCCAGTTATTAACATAAATAGAGTCTGTAATTGTATGATTACACTATAAGTTATAATTTGTATATGTTCTACGGAGTAAACTTAGTACACATTTCATGGTCTCCTGTCTAGATTTCATCATGATAATAACTAATATAACGAAACGGCAGCTATTTTTGATTGTTTGAAAAGTTGTGAAATTACTAAGTACTGACAATTGAAATTTATATCCGCAAAAAGAAGATGCGAAAAAAGATAGTTGTAAAAGTTGGAAAGAAAGAAACATAAATTTAACTGCCTTAGGAGACATAAATCTCTTCTGAATGTTTTCATTTAGCCTCTGTATACACCTGACTCAGAGTCACAGCCTTCATATTTCAACACCTTGCAATGTATATTCCTTTTATTTTTTCTCACATATACATTGTATAAAATAATGTAAAGTGTAATAAATTTAAATTTAGTTTTCGCGTAAACATCCGTTTTGAAATCAACTAGTTGGGCTTAAGGGTTTGGGGAATTACATCGTTTAACTTAGTCGTCTGTGCCATATGAGAGGAATATTAAGTGTGAGGGTATATTGTATCAAATAAAACACCATTAATCAAATTTATCCGAAATGAAGCTTGTATCGAATCAACCTTAAAAGCATCAGGTAGAAATCATCTTTAGTGATTTCGTTCAAATTTTTGTGAAATATCATGATTTATAAGAAATAAATTATTAACATTGCTTAATAGGACATTTTCCACTAAAACTTAGTGAATATAAAAATTGTAAAACCTAGAGCATATAAGAGAAAAGCACCGTCATTAGCCTAGTTTATTTATACTCTCGAAACGTCATGATTTATTTGATAATGAGAGTAGTTTATTTATACTCTAGAAACGTCATGTTTTATTTGATAATGAGAGTAGTTGATTTATACTCTAGAAACGTCATGTTTTATGTTTTATTTGATATTGAGAGTAGTTGATTTATTCTCTAGAAGTCATGTTTTATTTGATAACGAGAGTAGTTGATTTATACTCTAGAAACGTCATTTTTATGTTTTATTTGATAATGAGAGTAGTTGATTTATACTCTAGAAAAGTCATGTTTTATTTGATAATGAGAGTACCTAGTTGATTTATACTCTAGAAACGTCATTTTTATGTTTTATTTGATAATGAGAGTAGTTGATTTATACTCTAGAAACGTCATGTTTTATGTTTTATTTGATATTGAGAGTAGTTGATTTATTCTCTAGAAAAGTCATGTTTTATTTAATAATGAGAGTAGTTGATTTATACTCTAGAAACGTCATTTTTATGTTTTATATGATAATGAGAGTAGTTGATTTATACTCTAGAAACGTCATGTTTTATGTTTTATTTGATAATGAGAGTAGTTGATTTATACTCTAGAAACGTTATGTTTTATGTTTTATATGATAATGAGAGTAGTTGGTTTATACTCTAGAAACGTTATGTTTTATGTTTTATTTGATAATGAGAGTAGTTGATTTATACTCTAAAAACGTTATGTTTTATGTTTTATTTGATAATGAGAGTAGTTGATTTATACTAGAAACTCATGTTTTATGTTTTATTTGATAATAAGAGTAGTTGATTTATACTAAAAACGTCATGTTTTATGTTTTATTTGATAATGAGAGTAGTGGATTTATACTCTAGAAACGTCATCTTTTATGTTTTATTTGATAATGAGAGTAGTTGATTTATACTCTAAAAACGTTATGTTTTATGTTTTATTTGATAATGAGAGTAGTTGATTTATACTAGAAACTCATGTTTTATGTTTTATTTGATAATAAGAGTAGTTGATTTATACTCTAAAAACGTTATGTTTTATGTTTTATTTGATAATGAGAGTAGTTGATTTATACTAGAAACTCATGTTTTATGTTTTATTTGATAATGAGAGTAGTTGATTTATACTCTAAAAACGTTATGTTTTATGTTTTATTTGATAATGAGAGTAGTTGATTTATACTCTAAAAACGTTATGTTTTATGTTTTATTTGATAATGAGAGTAGTTGATTTATACTAGAAACTCATGTTTTATGTTTTATTTGATAATAAGAGTAGTTGATTTATACTCTAAAAACGTTATGTTTTATGTTTTATTTGATAATGAGAGTAGTTGATTTATACTAGAAACTCATGTTTTATGTTTTATTTGATAATAAGAGTAGTTGATTTATACTAGAAACTCATGTTTTATGTTTTATTTGATAATGAGAGTAGTTGATTTATACTCTAAAAACGTTATGTTTTATGTTTTATTTGATAATGAGAGTAGTTGATTTATACTAGAAACTCATGTTTTATGTTTTATTTGATAATGAGAGTAGTTGATTTATACTCTAAAAACGTTATGTTTTATGTTTTATTTGATAATGAGAGTAGTTGATTTATACTCTAAAAACGTTATGTTTTATGTTTTATTTGATAATGAGAGTAGTTGATTTATACTCTAAAAACGTTATGTTTTATGTTTTATTTGATAATGAGAGTAGTTGATTTATACTAGAAACTCATGTTTTATGTTTTATTTGATAATAAGAGTAGTTGATTTATACTAAAAACGTCATCTTTTATGTTTTATTTGATAATGAGAGTAGTTGATTTATACTCTAAAAACGTTATGTTTTATGTTTTATTTGATAATGAGAGTAGTTGATTTATACTAGAAACTCATGTTTTATGTTTTATTTGATAATGAGAGTAGTTGATTTATACTCTAAAAACGTTATGTTTTATGTTTTATTTGATAATGAGAGTAGTTGATTTATACTCTAAAAACGTTATGTTTTATGTTTTATTTGATAATGAGAGTAGTTGATTTATACTAGAAACTCATGTTTTATGTTTTATTTGATAATAAGAGTAGTTGATTTATACTAAAAACGTCATGTTTTATGTTTTATTTGATAATGAGAGTAGTGGATTTATACTCTAGAAACGTCATCTTTTATGTTTTATTTGATAATGAGAGTAGTTGATTTATACTCTAAAAACGTTATGTTTTATGTTTTATTTGATAATGAGAGTAGTTGATTTATACTAGAAACTCATGTTTTATGTTTTATTTGATAATGAGAGTAGTTGATTTATACTCTAAAAACGTTATGTTTTATGTTTTATTTGATAATGAGAGTAGTTGATTTATACTCTAAAAACGTTATGTTTTATGTTTTATTTGATAATGAGAGTAGTTGATTTATACTAGAAACTCATGTTTTATGTTTTATTTGATAATAAGAGTAGTTGATTTATACTAAAAACGTCATGTTTTATGTTTTATTTGATAATGAGAGTAGTGGATTTATACTCTAGAAACGTCATCTTTTATGTTTTATTTGATAATGAGAGTAGTTGATTTATACTCTAAAAACGTTATGTTTTATGTTTTATTTGATAATGAGAGTAGTTGATTTATACTAGAAACTCATGTTTTATGTTTTATTTGATAATAAGAGTAGTTGATTTATACTAGAAACTCATGTTTTATGTTTTATTTGATAATGAGAGTAGTTGATTTATACTCTAAAAACGTTATGTTTTATGTTTTATTTGATAATGAGAGTAGTTGATTTATACTAGAAACTCATGTTTTATGTTTTATTTGATAATAAGAGTAGTTGATTTATACTAGAAACTCATGTTTTATGTTTTATTTGATAATGAGAGTAGTTGATTTATACTCTAAAAACGTTATGTTTTATGTTTTATTTGATAATGAGAGTAGTTGATTTATACTAGAAACTCATGTTTTATGTTTTATTTGATAATGAGAGTAGTTGATTTATACTCTAAAAACGTTATGTTTTATGTTTTATTTGATAATGAGAGTAGTTGATTTATACTCTAAAAACGTTATGTTTTATGTTTTATTTGATAATGAGAGTAGTTGATTTATACTAGAAACTCATGTTTTATGTTTTATTTGATAATAAGAGTAGTTGATTTATACTAAAAACGTCATGTTTTATGTTTTATTTGATAATGAGAGTAGTGGATTTATACTCTAGAAACGTCATCTTTTATGTTTTATTTGATAATGAGAGTAGTTGATTTATACTCTAAAAACGTTATGTTTTATGTTTTATTTGATAATGAGAGTAGTTGATTTATACTAGAAACTCATGTTTTATGTTTTATTTGATAATAAGAGTAGTTGATTTATACTAAAAACGTCATGTTTTATGTTTTATTTGATAATGAGAGTAGTTGATTTATACTCTAGAAACGTCATGTTTTATGTTTTATTTGATAATGAGAGTAGTGGATTTATACTCTAGAAACGTCATCTTTTATGTTTTATTTGATAATGAGAGTAGTTGATTTATACTCTAGAACCTTTATGTATTAGTTTTACGTAAGTTTGTACTTTATCAAAAAGATAATTTGTTGAAATTCAGAAGAAAATATTTAGGTAAATTTCAAAATGGCGTCCTCTTTAAGTTGTTTAGTTGACAACTTTGCTTCTTATATGTTACATAAAGTCGGGAAATAGCTCTCTAATTTTTTTCCTACAATGTAACCTAACCTTTCTGTGATATAAAATAAACATGTATGGCTAAAAAAAAAGTGATGGTAAAAAAAAATTATTATATTACACCAGTAAATAGTGAAATAAACATTAAACGAATGCGCCAAAATATTTCAAACACGTAAATAATATAAATACGACTGGTAATGTAGAAAATTTGCTGTGAAAACAACTTCCAACAGATCACAAATTAAACCATTCATTTCTCCTTTTTTACTACATTTTTTAGTTATTAATAAGGGAACCTACAAAACAAATAAGTTCAAATTAATCAAATTGTATAGTAGAACAGCCCATAGTGAGGCACAAAATAAAGTACAGAAATCGCAAAGAGTGAGGCATAGATGTAAGAAATCAGGCCTAAAGTATTCTGAGAATTGAACAAAGAACTTGTAGTTGTTTGTTAGTCAGCTACGGCCCCTAATTTCCTCTTATAATTAAATTGACGTTAGTCACTGCTCAAGACATTTACGTTACACTCAGTGTCTTTGTGCTCTGTTTTAGTAAAGCTGATTGTATACTGTCATTAGATATATAAAAATGTCAAACAGTTTTTTCGCCAGTATTTGTTTAGTTGTTAAATAATTATACATAATATAAAACATGTTCATTTGTTCCACAACTACTGCTATTTGTCTGCTGAGTAGAACTAAAATCCTTGCCTTTCCAAATTTATTTCTTAATTTTTTTTTGAGGTTCAAAGGTACTAAACCGTACACACAAAATACGAGAACTCTCAGTTTCTTCAGACTACACAGCTTAGGAACAGGATCACGTTCCGATTTAACCCATAAATATGAAAATATCTACATTTTTAGTTTCTGACAACATATACCCGTGACTACGTGACGCAATATTTATGATATATCAAATGTATAGTCTGAATATATGAAAATTGAATTATTCCCTGTTGTATTAATTATTACATTATAGATAATATAAGGGAATTTTTTATTTTTTTTTAACTGAAGCCTACAAAGAGGGTACCTAGATAGAAGCATAACCAATATTGAAATAGCCTTTGGGATAATGGTCAAAGGGCTTTGATATTGTAATCCTAATAACAATGTACCTCATACAACGTCATCATGTTAAACCGATGATCAAAGTTTTAAAGAAAATAAATTAACCAATAGAGTAATTTACTTTATTAAATAATAAATATTAACATTATTATTCATAAACATTTTATTATATTTATTAATTTTTAAAATTAGTTTATTTTCAGTTTAACCATTCTTTTTCTATAATCACAGATCACCTGTTTCGGCGATCTATGCCGCCATCATCAGATCTGTACTCATGTAAAGTACAAAATGGACAGAATCATGTTTTAAATTTCTCCACTTTGAGACAGTTAATATGGCGTTAAATATTTTTAATTGTTTAATTAGAAATCAACACATAACATTAAAAAAACAGTTCACGAAAACAAACCAGACTTAAAATATCCCAGTTTTATTTACCTAGTTACTTTACACGTCTGTTTACTTATGATAGCTGTTATAAGCGGATTATTGTATTGAATATTTCATTAGAAGAATATTTTAACTTATCGTTAAGGCCGTTATCTGGCTGTAATTTTAGGTCTCTGTAAGTTTGTTTCTCCTCCAAGGTATTTAAGAGGTGACACTTTGTGAATTTATTTAAAACATACATATAGTGATCAATTAATCTATAGATGTGGTCGATGTATATCAGGTGTTTGGCAAAACTTATTTTTCTTTTCTTTTAGGAACACGTTCTCTAAACTTTTCTAAAAAGTTTCGACCTGTCTGTTTATTATATAATTTTGAACAACTACACCAACTTATTGTATAACCTTCTGATTGTTTGTATTTATTCGTGTTTACCAACGGCTTTAATTGTAATTTATTTTTAAAGTTATTTGAGATTTATAGGTTAATATAACACCATGTTTTTTCATCTCATTCTTTAAAAAATATTCTAGTTGAGTTTTTGTCCATTTTTAATATACGTTGGTTTTTCTGTATTTTATTTTCTTAAACGTTTTTGAGATATCATATGTTTTTTTAATAATCTGTCTATCATAGTTGTTTGATAATCATAGGGTGTAGCTATAAATTTCATTACTTTATTAAGCTATGTATGTTTCAATCATAAGGTTTTATTTTTTTTTCCTTCCAGAATCAATACGGATACAATATATTAACACATCTATTACAGCTATTTTATACAATAGTCATCAGTGAGAGAGAGAGAAAAAAGAGAAAGAAGTACAAAAATCTAACAAAAAACTTAACAAATCTACAATAGACATAAAGTGTACATTGACTTGTACCATATTCTTAAATATATACATTTACGCTCAATCATACTTACACACCTATACATAAAACTAATATACACATCTTATAACTATAACATTTGCTTATCTAAACTAAAAGTATAAAAAAAATTTGCTTGAATAGAAAATATAATATACTGTAGTTCAGAGAAAACCACTCCATTTCTCGAAGAGAAAAAAAACAAAGAAAAAACACCCGGCTCCCCTAAAGGCATAGCCCGCTTTGGGGATAGCCACTTGTACATTTTTCGAAATAAAATATGACAGCAGTAAGACAAAATTAACCTAACAAGACTATTAAATACTGAAACTATACAAATATTTAACATTTATGTGAGCAACAGCAACAAGTGTTCTAAGAATATAGGAAAATAAATAATAAATACAAGAGAGAAATATTGGAATATATTAAGGTTTATAAAATTCCAAGTAATTTTACTTAAACAATCTTGTAGATAATTAAAAAACTAGATTTAAATAACAAATAAACAGCTGAAAGTTTGATAAATCTGAGTCTTAATTTGCTTTTTTTTTAGTGTTGATAAAGGCAAAAACCTCTTCTATAAAAAAAAAAAAAAAAAAAAAAAAAAAGAAAAGAAAGAAAAGAAAAGGAGATAAATTAAAAAACTTTAGACCTCGTATGCTCTAATTACAGCCGGAAACGGATAAACCTGATAAGAAAAATGAACAGTTGTAAATTTTGCAAAACAAAGACTTCATGATGTAACTACATGAAATGTGTAGATCCCGCTAGGTTACCTCGGGTTTTCCACACCTGTATACACTATATGATCTCTTTGGGGTTCTAATTTAATATAACTATTAGGTAGAAAAAGAAGTACCTTTAATTTGTGTATAAATATTAAAACTAATTATATTTGTGTATTTTTTATGACAAAGCGGAACTTACTTTTCGTACATCTCTCGTATTATTCAAGTAAAAATAGGACTAAAACACTTTTCGTCCAGAGAGGGTACAATTTTATTACCCCCTGGAGTCTTAGATGCATTTTTAACATTTTATTTATTTTGCGTCAAAAAATACTTTTAAACAGTTATATTTTCTTTAAACACTTTGTTTGTATAACCTATCAGCTTATTTCTGCAACTCATCAACATTTTTTCCAAAAACGTAATTTGTTATGTTATGTTTCAAATATTTTTACACGAAATTTAACATGGTTATTAATCAGTTTATAAACATGGTTTATAATCAGTATCTTTTCCTATAGTTTTATTAAAATCCGTCAATTATTTATATAATTATAGCTCATTATTTAAAGTATGGATGCATAAATATTGAGGTTATGTTACAACTCGTTGAATAGACCAATCAACTTCAAACCCATTTCATTTCCTTTGTAATTTAATTAAGAACAGATTTATTTGTATCTAATTTCTTCATAGGAGCTCAGAAACAGAGATATTGCTTAAAATTTTAAATAGTACTATATGTCACATTAAATCCTTAATACAAAATTACTATCACCTCCATAGAGAACAAATTTTCGTCCAGAGAGGGTACAATTTTATTACCCCCTGGATTTATAGATGCACTTTTAACATTTTATTTATTTTGCGTCAAAAAATACTTTTAAACAGCTATATTTTTTCAAAACTTTTTGTTTTTATAACCTGTTGGCTTATTTTTGCAACGCATCAACATTTTTTTCAAAAACGTAATTTGTTATGTTATGTTTTAAATATTTTTACACGAAATTTAACATGCTAAACAGGGTTTATAATCAGTATCTTTTCCAAAAGTTTTATTAAAAGTTGTTTATATAATTATAGCTCATTATTTAAAGTATGGATGTGTAAAAATTGAGGTTATGTTACAACTCGTTGAATAGACCAATCAACTTCAAACCCATTTAATTTCTTTTGTAATTTAATTAGGAACAGATTTATTTGTATCTAATTTCTTCATAGGAGCTTCAGAAACAGAGATATTGCTTAAAGATTTTTAATAGTACTATGTCACATTAAATCCTTAATACAAAATTACTCTCACCTCCATAGAGAACAAATTTTCGTGTAGCTTTAAACTATCACTATGCACTGATTTGCATTTAATTAATCCTCCCTTGATTATAAGGGGTTTATGTCTTATTTTACTGCTAAATTGTAAAAACCTTCGTCAATCTAAATTTTTCAAGACATCATTTATATATAATTAAATTGCGTTTCTTTAATAATGAAAATACGTTAAAACCAAACACCCAATACCACAATTCAATAAAACAAGATTTATTTCCTTATGTACATTTTAGTAACATAGTTACCATCCTCAGAAGTTGAGTATTAAACGCTAATTCTATAAATATTATAAGCAGTTATAAAAGTGAGGTTCTTTCATCACTCCATCTTGTGGCTAGTTTAATCAATGGCATTGAGCCAAGTCATTAGCCTGGTCAATGACCTAGTCCCTCCCACTAGGTGGAGTGGGGGTAGTCCCTTTAGTTATATCCATGTAGTTAACTAATTGAAAAGGTAATCGCCCCCAATCCATCTAAGGTCTAGGTCATTGACCAAGTTAATGACTTGGCTCAATGCCATTTATTGAACTAGCCACAGGAAGGAGTGGGGAAAGAACCTCACTTGTATCACTGTTTATAATATTTATAGTATTAATGTTTGTTTAATACTCAAACTTTGAGGATGATAACTATGTTACTGAAATGTGCATAGGGAAATACATCTTGTTTTATTGAATTGTGGTATTGGGTGTTTGATTTTAATATTTATGTTCGCCACAGTGTGGTTAAAAGTGTAGTAAAAAAAATACGAATTTAAATTATCTTTTGGTTTGCTAAAGAATATGGTCCATACAATCTATCCATGTTTCCCATACTACTGTGCAATAACTCATTTTCGTAATATTTTTGTTTATACCATACCAAAATATAAATAAGGTACTTATTATACCCAATTTGTCACCCAAACCACAAAATCAAGTTTAGTAAATACTAATACAGTACTTCTGAATTTGAGCCACGTTCTAACGAATCCAAAATAAGTACTAAATGAAAGATCTATGATAAAAATAATGAAATTATTTTGGAGCTAATTATACAGTCAACAACATTTTTTAAACAAACCGATTAACTTTTGGTTTATAAATACAAACATATAATTTGTTTCCTAGTAACACACAAAATAAATGATTGCTAATGTTCTAAAACAGTACAAGTTACCATTGTCATTTTTCTCGTCTTAAACCTAAGTATGCCTGAATACAAGATCAGTGCTTACTGAAGTGTAACGGGTAATCAACTTGACAAATGGAAGGCGTTACACGGGTCGTTAATTTTCAAGATGTTATTTTAGAAAGTTATCTCATCACCATATCCTCGTATTAACTTGATTCATCGCTCACAGAACGTAATTAATCCATCTATTGTGTTTTCTAATCTTCACTAAAGCGATAACATTTAATCGATATCAAATGACACTGGGGATTTTTTTTTTTAACCATGAAAGTCATTATTAAAATTCGGTGTACAAAAACTACAACGGTACTTATCTTTTGTAATGATAATTAGTTGAAAAAGTTTGTGTGAAAACATCTTTACTATAGTTTTGTCACCTAAACAGGAAGCACATAGCAAAAAGTCAATATACTTTCCAAAAATCTTTCAAAAATTTCAGAGCTCATATCAAAACTAATGAAAACGTTTATGTAGACATATTTCCCAAACGGTAAATGACACTGAGTTAAAATTTCTCATGCTACTTAGTGTTATAAAGACCCAATTTGAGAAAAATAATTAACCGATTTCCTTAACACATTTCAAAATGGCGGCTATTTCAACTTTTTAACCCTTAATTACACGAGATAACATATATTATTTTTTAATGACAAAGTGGTTTTTATTCTTTTCGTAGCTTTAAAGATAACTAAGTTATCAACAAAAAACTGAAAGCATTAATTCTTAGCCTACAACACCCAATACTAGCCTAGAACACGACGTTAATTATTATTCTATAACAGATACAGCAACACGTAGTTGACGTTAGTTGTGTGTTACCGTGATTGTGTTTTTTTGACTTCTCAGTTTCAGCTCTGAGATTGCAAGCTTAGATATTATGGTTGGTGGTATTCTTATTTAATTTTACTTCTCACATAGGCTTAGTTTCTAGTTTCATGTTTCTTTAGTTTTTAGTCACTTGATAACGGGAATTGATTCTTATTCCCGAAACGTCGTGTTTTGATTTTTAAAACACAAATGATGGCAAATGTCCTAAAAATGAATAATAATAAAATTAAACTTCCATCATTAACAAATAACTTCAAACAGAGAATTAGCCTAGAACCAAAATTTGAGCAGGTAAAAATAATGAATTTTTTGAAGATGACTCAGTCATTGAAACGTCGTCTTATATTTGTGTATAAATCACATGAATTTCTCTATGCTATGTACATGTGTGAAAGAGAAAAATAGATATATTTAAAATAATCACAAATAAACTAATTAAAATATGAAAATAAATAATAAAGTAAAAATTGTATCAGTAATGTAAAAAAAGTCCAAAATACCCTACAAGAATTAAGAAGTATTTTTTTATTAATTTTAGGTAGTAGAGGGAAATTAGTCCAAAAAAATTATGAGAAGTGATTTAACTGGGAAGTTGATTTTTTTTCCATGTAACTAATTGAGAAACCAAAAAAAGTTACCAAAATCGGACTGTAGCTTCCCTAGAAAAGGGACTACAGAAATGGAAGTGTATAGTAACATTAAAATTACTTCCTAACATAAAAACATTCAAATATCTGGATTTAAGATTTTTTCCCTAATAATGGAACTAATGGGTTAAGTATCATCAGATCTTCACGAAAATTAGACAAATTATGTGTGTTTAAACTATAAATCTGATCGGATAATGCAAAAATAATTTTCATCTTTACAGCCACAGTTTGCCATTTTCGAAAAATTAAAGCATTGTAATTTAATAAGAAGTGGTCATAGAGAAACTTTTTTTTTAAATTGTCAGTTTTTTACTTACTTTCTAGTGAATGAGAATTTATTTATCAAGGTAGTGTGTGCCCTTTTTAAATAAAAAAATTTGTCTTTTACTCTTTTGTCATTTTTTCCAGTAAACTGGGGCCTGTTCTAGACAACAACGACGTTCCATTTATGAAATTTCAATATTTAGTTAAAAATTTGCTTATGAAAATTTGTTTATTTGATTGAGAATGATATTTAAATAAATTTTTTGCGGAAATCTGGTTAGGTCGTTAGATAAAAAATTGACAATTTAAGAAAAAAGTTTACTCTACGACCACTTCTCTTTAAATTACATGGATTTAAATTTTTTTCGAAAATGACCAAATGTGGGCGTAAAAATGAATTTATTTCTTGCAAATTTGACGACCGGTTTCTAGTGTAAATATACATTTTTTTTTTAATTTTCGTGAAAATCTGATGCTTTTTACCGTATTTTTTGCATTTTTCGAGGTTAAGACTTAATGCATGTACTTAATGTTACTATTATCCCTTAATTTCCGAATATGTTCTCCCCCCCCCCCCTACGACTCATAGAACCGGAGATATTTAAAAAATAGTGTAGCGATGCACTCAAAAGCATAAAAAATTCACTTTTCTAGCGAAGCTCAGTCCGATAATTTTTTTTCAGTTTCTTAATCAGTTACATGTACAAAAAGAAAAAAATCAACTTCCCAGTTACATCAATTTTATTTTGTAATTTTCCTCATCCCTCAACTGAGATCATTGATATTAAAACAACAATGGTAAAAACTATAACAGATGAAACAAAATTAGAGAAATAAAATCAACTATATTCTGAGGAAACAATACAATGTTAATCCACCTTCGAAATATCAAGCCAAGCAAAAACCTACTTAAATTCCTAATAGGCCTAATCCATTTGAAACTTATATAAACAAAAACACAGGAATGGAATTTGATTAAGGCGGTAAAATTAGGGGATTAGTGAAAGAATGTTTTGAAAGGAATCATTCAAATAGATTCTCATGGATGGAAATGGTATAAAAAGTTACCTGGAATTTATTCGGAATTCCAGAGAAACTTTTGTGGCTTTGAGGAACAGCAGAAGACAAATACGATGGGGGAACAGTATGTTCCAATTGTAAAGGGAAATAGAGTGGAACATTTTACAAATCAGGTACTTGTAGCTGTGGGTTTAAAATAAAATTTAAATATGTAACACAGTGACAAAACAGTTCCAAGTTACAGTTTTTAACAATCGCTTGCGAGTATTTTAAGATCCAACACCTGGCAATTATAATTTTAAGAAATTTGTTTATTATCGTCATATACATGATGTGAAAATATTTACTCACAAAATGGTGATAATGTTGGTTTGAAAGTACACCTCGGCTACGGGCAAAGAAAGGAGCTACTTTAAAAAAAGAAGATTGGATAAACAGTATTTATAAAGTTCTACACCAAAAAAACAATGTGCATCTTACGTTTACCACATTATGTTACATCTGTCAATGAATGATTTTTGTTTTGTTTTTAATTAACACAATATATTAGTTGAAGTACCACTAAAGTTATTTAAAGTATCAAATAAAGTTTTTTTAATTATATTTGTCGTCGATTTTGTCTACTATTATCCACTTCAATATTTTATTAGAGGTGTATTTAGTTTATATGTTGTTGAAAATATAGTTATTATCAGCTGATTTGAACCAAATAAAATAAACACACGATTTGTAAATTTGCAGTCTTTGGTGTTTTTATAGACTTTTTGAAGAAAACAGAAGACAGTGTCGTTAAATAAAATTATTGAAAAATTTAATTTAATTTTCGTACAGAATGAAAACCTAATTTTCCAGAAATAATTACTTTATTTGTTCAACACTGTAAGGTTTTTTTTGTGGTACCAGATTCGATTTCTCGAATCAATATCGCTTGGCTGTGATAGGATTTATCTAAATAAGTACAGAGACAAAAATTAAGTGATTCAAAACTATTTAAATATTATCGAAACATAATTAAAGATTTACAATATTTAGATGTATATTTTAAACTTTCATTTCTATGTCAAAACTATGATAGAAGACTATACATATTTAGTTTACAGTATTCCCAATATTTACTTTTATAATTTTTATTTTTCCTAATTTAAATTACTTAATTAACTAAATGCACAATTTAGATTACTCAATATACATAACAATTATTTTGATTTCATTAAAGAAATATTTTTGGCTCCCTCAAAATAGTTTCATTAGGTATCATGAGATCCTTTTATCAGCTTATTTATGATGAAGGAGATTTTCCTTAATATTTAAATCAAAATACTTTTCACAATTTCTTAATACTACATTTATTTTAATGGTTCTAGATTAGATTTATTTTTAGATTAATTATGATTTTGGACTCTCATAATTAAAGACGAGTTTCAATGTCTAAGTCATCATCCTCAGCTGGTACATTTTAAAGTTGATTTAATTTTCATATTTTTGCGTTTTAAAATTTCGTCCTCTATTTTTTACTTATCTTCACGTTTTATAGCTTATGAAACCGACGTTTTATTGTCGTTGTTGTTGTCTCTACATAAGCACGATTTAAATTCAGAAAAATTTAATTAAAACGCTTATATAACGCAAATTTACACTTTTTTTTGTACCTCTAGATAAATCAGATACAAAATTGCTGTTTTCGAGTCCGTATGTAATAGTTCCAACCTCACCGCTCTACGATAACAAACAGCGAAGTTATTGTTAAAAATGTAAATTTTAACCCTAACCTCTAAAGGAAAGTGATATGTGTATAGTTATGAGATACAACAGGGTTGAAACAATGGCATGAGCCTAACGAGTGAAGACTCTTGTACATTTCCTATTAGGCCCAATAACCAACCTTTGATTATTATATTTAAAGAATCTGCTTGTATTATATTGTTTGATCGGGCTGAATATGTACCATGATGGCGCCCATCTACTAGTAGGCCTACATGTAGAGTTTTGGTACATCATTCATTAGGAAGATTAATTGCTTACCAAACCAAAAGGTAGGCTAGCTGGATCTTCATCTAGTCTTGGGTTAGATCTCTCTCTTTCATCTTTCCTTCAGATCAATATTGATCAACTTTTGTTCTCTTCCGACTCTGACACTATTAGAATATTCATGGGCTAGTTATATATATATATATATATATATATATATATATATATATATATATATATATATATATATATTGTATACTCTTTTTTTAAAGCTGTGACAAACACAAGGTATTTTTCGCCTTTCACACAATACATCTAAGTGTAGGTTATATTTTGTTAAATTTTTAATAATAACACATTTTGTACTGTTGTGGGTTTTTGTAAATATTGTTAAGAAACAATTTTCAGATATAATAAGGTAACTCCCTGAATAGCTGCTTTATTCTTCTTTCAACTTTAAAAAAATATTATATGTGATGTAGCATCAATACCCTTGTGCTAGCATCTTTCACAACAAAGATAACAAACTTTTTGCTTCTCGTTAATTTATAATTTTTGTTTCACTTTTGTTACTATTGTTCTTTGAATTGTATTGTATTGTTTTTTGAATTTAATATATTGTTCTGCACTGTAGTTATTTTGTATTCATGAAGAAGAAATTCACAATTTATGCAACGACAAAGTTTAAAAAAATGTAGATATTGCCGTTTATGATTCGTAGGAAACAAATCATTATTGCCTCTTTTAACTGTTTTCAATTACAGCTAAAACTAGTGTTTCCTCCTTTTCATATATAAATATAACTAAGTATTATTGACAATTTAAAATATGTCTTTCCAACAAATGATATTCTGAAGAGTTATGAACAAACTTAGATTCATAGGTTTCCCTTGAAAGTACTGCAGACTGCTACCTCGAATAGTTTCCTCCTTGAATTGTGCAGTTGAAGTGAGATTTAAATCTCAATCAATTTTACAAAAACTTTATATGAGTGAGAAATATCCTAATTTATTTTACAAAAATACATTGGTAAAAATTCAAAAATGAAAAGATTCATTGAAAAGATTCTACATTATATTCATCTCTACTTTTTTATTTTTTATTATTTTTTTACTGAAAAAAATACATCAGCTAATAATTCGTGAAACAACTTATCATCAACTATATATTTATTTTGATCTATAATCAGATATTGATCTCCAATCATTCATTCGCTTATCTTCCTTTATCTGTTTTCCATCAGTCGTTAATAATTTTAAACTATTCAAATATTTATTTTATAAAACCCTAACATACGATTGTTTAGGGTTTAACATTGACCAATCAAATAAATTCAAATGATTTATTACGTCATTCATCAAATGTAGGAGATTTCCACTCTATATTTTATTCGTATTGGTTCCACAAAAAACAATTAGTTCCGTACATTTTTTTTATACAATCCATCATACAGACTAAAATGAATGGGATTTGAAAAAATGCAGGTTAAAACCAGTCCGTTTAATTCCAGTTTGTTTAATTTGGAATTGCTTTTCCATTATTTTTAAACTCTTTGTTTCGTTAAAATAATAATGCAGTTCATTGCTAATTGCTGAAATCAATAACTGTTCCACATTCGCCGCTGATATGATTAAGACATTTCGTTTCCAGCTTTACGTATAAACACTTTGTTTCTGATCTTGAGCTTTTAATTAATATAAACGAGAGTGTTGATTGTACAGTATAAGTTTTTACAGGTTTGTGCAGGTCCTAGTTAAGAAGATGCTAGTGAAAAAACATTTTAAACGATTGATTGCTATTGTAAAATTTTGAAACATTTTTTTTCAATAAATAGTAATTCTTATTTTACTTACTAAAATTTAAAAAAAAATTGTAATATTAAAATAAAACTTAGAATCAATCTCTCACAAATAATGTGTTCATATTAAGTTTTATTTTAACTATAGGATATCTTACAAATCAAATCAAATCTCAATATTATTTTGTAATGTTCTAATTATTACAGCTATTTTTTTAAATTCCTTAGGTTATGTTTTTAACAGTTCTTTTTATATACAATCTTGTTGGGCACTGTGGTGAAATTCACAATAATGATTCAAATTTGCCCCTAACCACAATCACTAGAAACTTTAAAATAAAACACAATTATCTGATTTATTGTTCTTTATTAATTATTTCCATTAAATGCCCTGATGTACATTTCAATAACATGATTATCATCATCGGAGGGTCTTGCTTATAAACTAAATCTAAACTTACATATTATCTACTAATGAAATAAAATTAAACCTAAAACTATGATAACCTGAGTGCAAGCTAAAATCCCTCCCACTCCACAGATCAGTTGGCCAGTAAGATAGAGGCTTGGGCTGGCCCTTTGTCAAGTTATTGTTATATGTCTTTGACCTATGGAGTGGTCTTTGACCTCTAACAAAACTACATTATTTTGTATTGTTAAGTTATAAAGACTTTTGTAAGGAGTAGGCCATCTGTTCTCATTAGCTTTGTTAGAGGTACAGTTTATCTTTCACCCCACTCCATAGGACAAAGACATATAACAATAACTTGACAAAGGGCCAGCCCAAGCCTCTATCTTACTGGCCAACTGATCTGTGGAGTGGGAGGGATTTTAGCTTGCACTCAGGTTATCATAGTTTTAGGTTTAATTTTATTTCATTAGTAGATATGTAAGTTTAGATTTAGTTTATAAGCAAGACCTGAAATGTACATCAGGGCATTTAATGGAAATAATTAATAAAGAACAATTAATCAGATAATTGTGTTTTATTTTAAAGTTTCTAGTGATTGTGGTTAGGGGACAATTCGAATCATTATAGTTCTTTTAAGTAATAACTTTCATATTTAGTTTCGTAAAAAAAACACGCCCTGCTGTACTGTATTCCCTCCTATATTTGTCAATAATTAATATTATAATTTGAAATTTGTGTTTCCTACAAGTGATAGCGATGTAAATCCCGGCTACTAATCATTTTATCTTTACACTTCGATAACAAAGTAAGTAAGATTATTAGTCCTGATAATCCATTCTCTTAAACACAGAACGTTTTCAATTTCTTATAAACTCCGTAAAGTAACTTAATCAACTAGTTTCGAGTCCACACGCCTTGTTTTCTATAACTATATTGACCTTAATCGAATCTAACTGTTAATCAATATTTAACTGAGGTCAGTGCAATCTACAGGGTAACATTTGTCATAGTTAAACTGTTTAATTACCATATAACAACAGTTATGTATCTCATGAGGTCTCTTGGGGTCAACGGACAAACTTAACCCTACTTCATTAATGAATTTATATTTTGACACGAGAATATGAAATAACCACCAATCCAACCCTTAGAAGTGTGGCCCAGCCAAGGAGCCCACAAAATAAAAACTATAATAAGAATAAATTAGGATATAATGGGAAGGGATTCTACATAATAAAATATGAATTGGCACTTACGATTTTGTTGAGCAATGCAAGATCACGTAGTAGGGGAGAGACGAGGAGTGGAGGGCTTGAACCAGCGAGCCGGGAGAGAGTCGTTTCCGAGGACCGCGAGAAGGAAGTTGAACGGCAGACTGCTACGGGACGGGACGAGGTCAGTCCATTTTCGGCCACGTGCTATCTAAATTAATCTATATGCTTTTCGGCCACTATTAAGGCTTTATCTAGCCGTTATGTCTTTTTATAAATTATAATTATTGCTGTATTCTTCTAATTCGGCGCTAAAATAAAAGATAACAATTAATTTAACTTGCGTTGCGTGCGTTCATTTAGCGTCCTAACCCGACTCCTTGGCCCATCCTGACAAAATTCGGCTAAATTGTACGCGGTCTCCAGCCAGCCGGAGCTTCCAGCTGGTCGAAAAAAGTGGAGACGGTTACAGAAGTAATGTAGACAGTCACAGAAATAACTTGCTATAGTTTTTGGCTTACCGTAGTTGTATATATGCAGGATTACTCAAAAATAAACAACTATTATACGCGTATAAACTATGTTAAGCTTGTAACAATGAAAGTGGTTTGCTTTATACTTTATTTATACATATTAAATCTGATAGTGCGTGCAGCAAATGGTGTTAACAAAACAAGAAAAGGCGTTTTGTGTTTTAGAATTGCTCGAACAGGATCTGTTGTAACTGTAAAAGAAACATTTGCACTAAATATGGAAATAATCCACCTCACAGAATCTGCATTGCTCGTTGGGTGCGACAATTCAAAAGGAATGACTGTTTATGCCCTGGTAATCTACAACACCACAAAAGACAGTGAACAGAGTCTAAAAAAAATCAACAACACTGGTTAGATTAAAATCAAACTTCCAAAATAGCACAATTCAATAAAACAAAATTTATTTCCTTATGTAGATTTCAGTAACATAGTTAACATCCTCAGAGGTTGAACTTCACTAGTTCACATCGTAGAGCTGTCTTGTTGGTATCATTAAATGCAAAATTAAAATCTGTAAATTTTTATCTAATTTTATATGTAAGAAAACACACCATTTTGTGTTGATTGAATATATAAATAAAAATCTAGGGTAATTTGTTCACATTATCTATATAACATAGCTCTAAAATGTCAGCTTGTAAAGTGTTCCATATATCCTGTATATTATTTCAAAAATAGCTATCCAGTACAACCCTACTGAAATTCAAATTTCAGATTAATCGAATTAAAAGTGCCAAACTGACGACCATTTAAAACAGTTTTTATTTATATCTCAACTTATTAACGCATAAAATTAGATAAAACTTACAGATTTCAATTTTGCATGTAATGGTACCAACCCTACATATCTACGATGACAACTAACGAAGTTATTGTCAAAAATGTAATTTCAAACCCTAACTGCCCAACAAAATGTGATATTCGTATAGTTTAATCATAAAAAAATTAACTGGGTGTGCTTAAGACCACACGTTAGAAGTGAAAACTTGTATGCACAGTATGTAACGCATATATATTAGGGGAGAAAGTTAGTGCAATATTTTTCGTAGATTTTCAGTTTTAATATATATGGGTATGTGAGAAAGCTTGTGTAATATTTTTGCATTGATTTTAGTTTGACTATGTATATGAGTTTAAGAAAGTTAGTACAATATTAGATTTTTAGTTTTAATATATATGGGTATGTGAGAAAGTTTGTGCGATATTTTTGCATTGATTTTAGTTTAACTATGTATGTGATTTGAGAAAGTTAGTGCAATAATTTTTCGTAGATTTTTAGTTTTAATACGTATGGGTATGTGAGAAAGTTTGTGCAATATTTTTGCATTGATTTTAGTTTGACTGTGTATATGAGTTTGAGAAAGTTAGTGCAATATTTTTCGTAGATTTTCAGTTTTAATATATATGGGTATGTGAGAAAGTTTGTGCGATATTTTTGCATTGATTTTAGTTTAACTATGTATGTGATTTGAGAAAGTTAGTGCAATAATTTTTCGTAGATTTTTAGTTTTAATACGTAGGGGTATGTGAGAAAGTTAGTGCAATATTTTTCGTAGATTTTTGTTTTAATATATATGGGTATGTGAGAAAGTTTGTGCAATATTTTTCGTAGATATATGAGTTTATATATACGCTGTGCGCCCATATATCCGTTGTCTATATATACCGGGTGAATAAAAAGTCAAGACCCCCCCCCCCTCTAATATTTTTCTAAGTAAATATACAGAGATATCCTTTTGGTGGTCGTGCAATCTTAGCAGGAAGTTTCATTTTATGATTTTGAAAATTTTGTGTGTCCCCCAAAAATGAGGGATTTTGGGGGCAACTCAAATTTTTTTAATGTAAACCCCCTTTAAGTGACACCTCATTTTGAAGTGTTTACAAAAACTTAAAGAATGGTGAAAACCAGAGTTCGATATCTCTTCTCTATCAAAAATGGTAGCCCGTCAAAAGTTATTGAAGTCTACACAAAATTTCATCCTTATAAAATTCAGCTTGTCCATGAGTTGAATGAAGATGATCCAGACCGTCGTCTTCAATTTTGTGAGGAAATAGAAGCTCTAATTTTAGCTCATCCATTGTTTATTCAATGTGTGGCATAATTAGAATCATTCTTTTTAAAAGACTTTATACGTTCGTTGAATCTATTTTTAAATTTTCGCTCTGTCTGACTAATATATATTGCGTTTTTGTGGAACTCGCAGACGAAAAGCTAGTTTAAAAACATTTTTGAAAGTTGAAAATCGGCAGTTATGATATTTACTAACAAGCTTTTTTGGTTTTTGGTTAACGGACTCGCCCAACAATTTATTGCAGTGAACTTGTAACACGTTTACTTTAAATCGTTCAAAAGTTACGTTTCAATGTATCAGATAGCAATAGAGTAGCCCAGCCCTTTCATTGTTACAAGCTTAACATAGTTTATACTCGTACAATAGCTGTCTATTTTTCAATATTTTTGCATATATACAACTACGGTAAGCCCAAAACTATGGCAAGTTACTTCTAAGGGTTGAATTAGTGGTCATTTAATATTCTCGTGTCGTAGTTATATCTTGTATAATATAAATTCATTAATAACTGAAGTAGGGTTAAGTTTGTCCGTTGACCCCAAGAGACCTCATGAGATACATAACTGTTGGTGATATTGTAATTAAACATTTTAACTATGACAAATGTTACCCTGTAGATTGCACCAACTTCACTTAAATATTAATCTGCAGTTATATTCGATTAAGGTCAATAAAATTTATAAAAACAAAACGTGTGGACTCGGAACTTGTTGATTAAGTTACTTTCTGATGAGACGAAGCTTTTAAGAAGTTGAAAACTTTCTTTATTTAAGAGTACACATTACCTGCACCAATGATCTATGCAGCCTTCTGCAGTTTTTTTTACTTTCTTAGCCATAGGTAAACTTTTGCATTAGGCGGGAATTAGTTAATAGGCATCCAAACTACCATTTGTAAAAAATACAATTTAAATTCTCAATATTACTTAGAAGGACATTACAACTTTGTAAATGCATACAAATTTAGACTACTGATTCAGACTATATACTGAGCTGGTTTTGTTGTCAATTTTTTTGCAGATCAAGTTTTGACTCCCGTATCGAATAGTACAACCGCAAACGCTAGCGACAGTAGTAACACAGTACACTCGCTGTGTGTTTTGGTTTAATGAATCGAAATGTGCGACATTTGTGAAACGGAATTTTCGTACCGAGTATGGCAAAGATGCTCCCAGGAGGACAGTATTAATTGGTGGCATAACTGTTTTGTTGAAATCGGTTGTTCAGTAGGCCATAAGAAATCCTCTGAGCGTCCCCCTGTATATAAGTAGGAGGAAAAACACTACTTAAAGCTAAATTAGTTAAATCTCTCAATGGTCGAATTATTTTTCTGATTTCTTAGAATTATAAATTGCAGTTTTTTAATTTATCTATGTACCCATGTCCCTTAAATTAAAATTATGACTCCCAAACGTCAAATATTATGTCCTTGCAGACTATTTTGTATGAATTGATATCAACGTGATTCAATCCCAGTAGGTGTGTGCGTATTTAATTTTCGTTATAAATCATTATCTACACTACAATAGTCTGATTAATAAGCTATTCCCTTTTAATTAGCTTCTTTATTGAAACCTGTTGTTTCCCTACCATATAAAGGCTTCTGCTGTTTCTCAAAGCCCAAAAACTTTCTCTGGAATTTGCCAATAAATTCACACCATCTCCAGCCATGAGCATCGTTTCAATGACTGCCTTCCAAACATTCTTCCACCACTTCCCTAATCTGACTGTCTTAATCAAATTCCATTCCTTTAATTGTAATTTATATAAGTTTCAAATAATATTAGGAATTTCTTTGTGCTTAGCCTTATATTTAGCCATAAAATATTCTGCTCCAGCTGGATGTAATTGCGTTTAATTGTGATCACTTCGTTGTGGTTATTCTGTTAATTGTTTTCTGTTTTAATGTCATGATTCGAGATATTTTCATTCACTTCCTTTACTTTTACGAATTCTGTCTGACTTCTACTGATACATTCCGTATTTTATTAATTATTTCATAACTTAGTTCGTTTATTGTTGGATTTGTTTAAATGTTTCCATTATACATGAGTGTTGTGGTAGCCGTGGTATTTAAGTCGTCATTTCCCTAATCAAAATGGCACTAAGGACGTGAAATGTTTTTCCGTGTCATTTAGTATTTTTCGCATGTAAAATTTCGTTAAAATTCTAACAAACTACACTCTAAACTTTAAACAATTTTTTAGTCTCGCTTTAATCGTCTTTTCGGAAAATTAATATTTTACTAAATTTTGAAAATTTTGAAAAATAGTGTCCACCTAAATCCTTTATATGTTCGTAAACATTTTCTATTCGTTTTAACACTAAACAGCTGTTTTTATACCTGTGGTAGTGTTACACTTAATTGAATCAAAGTTTTAATCAACATTTAACTGAGGTTGGTGCAGTCTACAGAGTAACATTTGTCACACTTTAAACTGCTTAACTGACAGTTATGTATCCCACCAGATTCTACATAATGTCAACATACAAATATAACTTTACTTGTGCTATTATACACCCGTGTACACGGAGACAGGGTTGTTTCATTTTATCCAAATACTTGTATTTTGTGTTTTACTTTGATAACGACCTCTGGTTATCCCAAGAGTAGTCTATAAACCATGTTTGTTAAGCAATGTGTTATTTCTAAACTCAACTTGTTTTTAGAAATTTTAAGACGCATATAAAGGTGAATTAACTCGCCATGTCGTGTTGACGTGATATAATGTTATTATTCTCGTACAACGTGCTTTGTAGAGCAAGTAAGGTTCTGTTTGAACCCGACCAAATTGACATTTTGTCTGCTTGATTATTAATTTAAGAATAATTTTCTTTGTAACTAGGCCAAACAAGATGTTTTAAAATGGGGGAAGCTCAAAAAAATCGCGATTTCACGGTTGTGCTTTGATTAGGAATATAGCCCGCTCATACGGGGTTGTCTGCTGATTAAGCCAAGTATATAATGGAATATAGATAATTCAATGTTAAGGGAGTTTTCAAGGCCAGTGGGGTGGTGCCCTGATGGAATTTTTCAATAAAAATAGGCCTATGTGTTAACCAGGGACTCTAAGAATGTCCATGTACAATTTCAGCTCAATGGGTTCAGTAGTTTTTACGTGATTGAGTAACACAAACTAGATAAAACTTTCATGTAACTTATATAAATTCATTAGTAAAATAAACAGTAGTTAGATTATTTACGCTTCCTCTACTATTCCTATTACAGAACCACTAAAATTTGATAGACTCAATAAACAAATGAAGTGAAATAAAATATCGTTTAATACTCTACGTAAGATTGTTTTTAATACAACTTTACTTTATGTAAGATTGTTAACATAAAATTGATAGTCAGTATCGACTGCAACAATCGACCTTTGTAACAAGTCACTATCGATTCCATCAATCTGTAAACCCTTGTAACAAGTATTACAAGACAAGTGAGATTGAATTCAGTGACAGGTGACTCAAAATAACGTTTCGCTTCAATGCACATTCTTCGAGTTGACAGTCACTGGGGGTAAAAGTGTATTGTTTTTATATGGAAATTGTTCGCCTGGGTAAAGGGCGAAAAGTCAATTTTAGAAAGCTTATAGCAATATTCTTGTTATAACACCCGTCTCTTTATATGTGACAAAATAGTTGGAGTATTAAATAAACGTTACAAACATTGAACTTGTACATTTACACATAGAAACAGATAAACTCTGCATGAACTTTCTCCATTAAAGAACCAAAACAAATTGAATCACGATTTATTCTAGTATTTTTCCAGTTTTTCACGAACGGTAGATTTCTTTTTCTTGACAAAATGATTTTCGTTAGAAATCTTTACATTTCACCAAAATTTGATCGAAATCGCTTCTTATGACTCTGAGATATTCTGACTTTTACGAAGATGACCATGGTTCATTTCCCTTATTTATAACAGCCTGCTTCCGAACTGGCATTTTTGAATAGATTGAAATCAATACGTTTTACTTGGATCAATAGAGGTGATCCATTTTAGCAAAATTTAATCAAAAGACAATTTTGATCAAATAGAATTTTCCGTTTTTGTTATAGCAGCTATCCTCAAATTTTTATATATTGTAAGAAAAATTTTGAATCAAAGGCCTCAAGGTATGACCAAAAAATCCTTATTTACAAAATTTAGTCAAAATCTCTCTACTGGTTCAGAAAAAAATTTGAATCAAAGGCCTCGAGATGTGACCAAAAAATCCTTCTTTACAAAATTTAGTCAAAATTTCTCTGCTGGTTCATAAAAAATTTGAATCAAAAGGCCTCAAGGTATGACCAAAAAATCCTTATTTACAAAATTTAGTCAAAATTTCTCTGCTGGTTCATAAAAAATTTGAATCAAAAGGCCTCAAGGTATGACCAAAAAATCCTTATTTACAAAATTTAATCAAAATCTCTCTACTGGTTTAGACTGTAGAACACTTTACAGACAGACTTCATTTAAAAAACTCTCTTAGACTCAGAGTACTTCAAAAACACGTTTCTCGTATTAAGGCTATTGTTACAAGAAAGTCTTCAAATTATTATTTTTTAATCTATGCTCACTGTTCAGACATGATATTTTACTCATCCAAAACAAAATATTGCATTTTAGGTTGGAATTTATTATTTACTATTTATGTGTCTGGAAAATATTTATTTATTGTTTTTTAAACGGCGAAAAACCTCTTGGTCATCATTTCTTTTATAAAAAAAGGAAGAAAAGAACAAAAGCACCTCTAGTCCTCAAATACTTTAATAGTGTGAAGGTAGTAAAAGAAATCGGAATGGTGAAAGAGAGAGATCTAACCCAAGATTTTCCTTAGACGGAAAAATGTATAGATCCTGCTAGGATTGGTAATTAAAAAATAATGAAGAATAGAATTTTTAAACGTTGTAAAAATTATGCCCAAGTACCAAATCACTACACTCGTTTGGTCTGTACAACACTGCAAAAAACAGACTGACGCCATTCAAAAATTTCAGTTTTGAGTTCAAAAGTCTTAATATCTGCGTAAAACTCAACATCTATTTTCTTAACTCCTCACATATTATATTTAAGATATTTAAAATGATCGCAAATTTCGAAATAGCAGCTGTTTGTGTTCAGCAGTTCCACCTTAAAATAACTCATTTTGTTAAAAAAATATATTAATACCCAGATCGAGAGCACCAAACTACCGGACACCTAAAAACAAATTGAATTTGGACCCCTATCATTTTCAGCTTATTAATTTGTTGCAGACTATTATTACATTTTTTTTTTATAACTTTCAAGACTCGTAGATACCAACCCACTTCCCTCGCATAAAAATCGTCTTTCATAAACAACAAAATAAATGTTCATTGGAATACTTTAAACTGTTCAAATAAATTTCTTTTATTAAACACTTACAATACAAGATGTGTTTAGTTGGAACGACAAATAGAATAGATTCAAATGATTTATTACGTCATCCATCAATACGTAGATTTCCATTTTATATTTTATTCCGTGAGGTTTCCACAAAATACAATTAGATAGATACATGTTTTTAACAATCCATCATACAGACTGTAGTAATTGTGTGGGCAGTGAAACAATGTAGGTTAAACCAAAGTCTTTCCATAACTATTTGTTTTAACATTGAATTTTTTTGGTACGGGAGCCAGTCAAAATTTCTGAACTATCGATATGAACTCTCTTCTTCTTATTTTTTCTACTTCTTCTCTTCTTCTTCTTCTTCTTCTTCTTCTTCTTCTTTTCTTCTTCTTCTACTTTTTTTCTCTTCTTCTTCTTCTTCTTCTTCTACTACTACTTCTTCTACTTCTTCTTTCTTCTTCTTCTTCTGCTACTACTACTTCTTCTCTCTTCTTCTTCTGCTACTACTACTTCTTCTCTCTTCTTCTTCTTCTTCTTCTTCTTCTCCGTTCCTTTAATGCTATTAGGAGTCACAGTATCGTCTCCACTTCTGTATATCTCTACAAAGTCTCCTCGTACCGTACCTAACATTGTCTTCACTCGTTTCTGCCCTCACCTCCATATCCAATATTTTCATGAGCTTCCTAGATTTTAGTTACAGTATATAGATAAGGAAAATTATGCAACAAATAGCTTCGTAGATCACACTAAATGGTAGGCAAACTATTAATATAGGCCTTATATCAGGTGTAAAAGAAAGTATATCAATGGTAGGGTGCGTAGATGAAATTAACTATATCTAATGAATTTTGAACAAAGAACATTAAATTGTTTGTTATAAGCCTACAACAAACAATAGAACGGTATGGATAATTGAGTGGAAGAAATCTGCCCCTCATCTCGTCACTAGACAAGCCGAGCTGTATGAAAGGATAAGTGGGAGAAGAACGATGTGAAATGGAAATATATAGGGTGGCAGAGTGGGTTTCAGCCATGCGCAAAGGCTTTTTCTTTTGTTTGCTATAGATCTGTAGTCAGCTGTTGACCCCCACCGTTACAGTTTTAACTAGAAACAAGTTAGCCACTACCCAAGGCTTACATACACTCAGTGCGATCTGTACGCAGTTGTTGTATACTGTCATCTGTTACTATACAAAAATTTCAATCAGAAGTTTTTTCTACTGTTTATCAAGTTATTAATAGTTATTTGTACAACTAGTGAGCAAAGTGGCACTTTTTTAAACGAGAGAGAAATGTTGACGCACGAGGCTTGCCGAGTGCCTCAATTTTATCGAGTTTAAAAAAGACACTTTGCTCACGAATTGCACATTATACTTTGTCTACAGTTGTTATTTTGACAATAAAAACAGTTTATACTGGCGGTCGTACTTTTTCCTTGATTTGACGTTGTTAGCTTTTTCCGCTAATTTAGGCGGGGTATTTGACAGGTTTTCATCCTCTAAACTGTCCATATTTTAAAACTAACTACACAAAATATAGGAGTAGTGCTAAACAACACATCACCACTGAGTAGAAGTTCTGAGTAGAACGCCAAAACTGAGGTTATTTATGAATATTACAAATAACTTAGGTGTATTCTTGCGGAAACGGGATTGCCAACTTCAAAACTCTGCAAACGAAAAATACTCTCCGTGTACATACACTGTCAATCATCTTCATGAATAATTACTTCCTTTTTCAACATTAAAACGTTGTTTTGTTGTTTATTTATGTTATTTTACATGTAAGAATTAATCTAACCTACATACGAGACATTTCCTGTATATTATAAATCAATTCAAATAAACTTAACCTAAATTTCGTTTTGTTCAATTGCCATTCGGAGTGAGCAAAGTAGTGGGCAAAGTGAAACTGTTGAGAAATCAGCTGTTTTGCAAACTAATTTAAATGAACAAAATGCCACTTTGTCAACAACTGTAGACAAAACAAATTATACATAGCCTATATAACAATATTTATAAAGTTGCTTTCACAACTACTATTATTTCTTATGTTGGATATCGAAAGGTAATTTGTCTTTACAAGTTGAATTGAGTAGGCCTACATTCTATAAAGTATTTTGTTTACATTTCAATTTAATTATTCTTTGAGATTATAAAATAAAGAGACTACATAAAAATATACGAAATCTGTCACTTTACTCAGACTACACAGCTGTATTCAAGTATTAGCTCAATTTAATGACTTTGTATTTCATATGTGAATAGGTTTCCCTTAATTGAACCCAATGTGTGTTTCTTAGAATTACTTGATCTAAAGTTTGTATTGGTGCTAAAACTTGAATTGAAACCACACTACCTCTCCACCACCCCCTCACTGGCGCCTCCTGTATTGTCATTCTTGCACCTGTTGCACAAACTCCCCTGCCTTCTGGATAATGTATATGACCCACTTTATAATACATGACTTTATTGTTTCATTTAAAAAGACGAGACTTGAATTGTACCTGATATCAAAGCTTTACATTCTTTTCTGTGCACTGATTTTCACTTTCTCATTTTATAGTGAAAGTATTGTGATAGTGAAAAATTCATTTTTGTAAATTTATTTATGTAATTTATTTGTATAACAATACAAAGTACTTTATTAAAAGCTAAAAAAAATATATTAAAAAATAAAAAATGTTACTAAAGTAATCTTTAATACCAGAGAAATAATTATGTTTTATATTTTTAATAATTTGTTTTATATAAACCAAAGTGTTTTTATTAATAGTTTCTTGTTAAAGAAATAAATTTAAAATACGAAAATTGTTTTGATATTCACAAAGATTTATCAAAGTACTATTTTACAAAATGACCATATATAAATTTTAATCCTCAGTATTTTTTTCAAAAAACGTATGACTATACGATTTACACTATTGACCGAAGGGGCTGGGTAAAACTCCATTTTAATGAAAAAAAAAAAAACAAACACAATATTTAGTAAATTCTACAATTTTATTGAGTCTTGCCGACCATGGTTTCGCCAGCAACGGCATTTACAAGGCAGCTTAACAGTCTGTCTTAAGCTGCCTTGTAAATGCCATTGCTGGCGAAACCATGGTCGGCAAGACTCAATAAAATTGTAGAACTTACTAAATATTGCGTTTGTTCTTTCATTAAACGTATGACTGATTTTGATCAGAATTACTACCTAAAAGTTTTCAAGTACCTAATTATGCACATAAAATATAATTCCCGTAGCTAAAACTGGTCAGAGAGATTCTAAAACTTAAAAGTTCTTTTGTCTCTAACAATTTTCAAAATGTTTGTTTAGTAACCACTAAAGTCCTAAATAAAACTATTGGCCGTTCATTTTCCAAAAATGTCGAGAGTAAAAACGTCTAAATAATTTCTCAACATCGGCCTAATAGATTTCAATAAAATTCTGGTGTCCAATCCAGCATATAATAGTGGTAAAAGTAGGAAATGAACTTTGAAATTGTAACTTTATAAACGTCATTAAAATCTTGATTTTAAACAATTTCTAAATAAGAATACGTTTATAGATATAAACGAAGCAAATGGAAAGACTTTATTTTATATAAAAGTAACTTAACCGAATGAAGGTTTCATCCGTTATATCAAGAACTCAAACATTTTCTAGTTTAACGTGAATAGTTGTCATTTCCGCAATAGCTATAGAACCGACAAAATGGTACCGAATAGCATTTGTCTCCATCGAACATCTGAATATAAGAAGTTTTTTGAGTATTTATATGAGTGAGAGATATTGCAACGTTTGTGTACAGTTTATTATAGAAGTTTGTATTTCTGTAAATCTGATTTAATTTTGAAAATAACAACAAACAATATAAACGAGCGATGTATCGCCGTTTCCGTTCTCATACTGAGCACTGATTACAGATTAATTTCAGTTGTAATCAATACTTTATGTTGAATTTTAGAAATGAGCGTCTACGAAATGTTGAGTAAAATAAATCATTTTCGTAACTTAAAATATATACTTATTTTCAACTTCAACTAGCCATAACGGTTTTTTTACTAAATATTTTGACATGAAATTTTAAGAGGAGCAACTTCGACTGTTTTTCATTTTAGCAGCAGATTTATAACTTACGTTCCTCGATTTTTGTAAACAAGACTTTTTGTAATCTTTTTAATTGCGTAGAGTGGAAGAAAGTTTTTTTTTTTTTTTTTTTTTTTTAATTCACTTAAAACTGAAATATCAAATACAATATTATAGAGTGTACAATTACGAAACTTTTCCTACAAAATTTTAGAAAGTAGACAAAAGTTATGCTTTTAACTCACTTTATGTTTTAGGCAGTCATATTATAAAATAGAAGCAGTTTTCTAAATGCGCTTTAATCCCAGTATATAACAATAAAAAAACTTCTATGGTCACCTGTTTAGACAGTGATACCAATGTTGCAAATGATATACCAGTTTATTTGCAAAATTACATTTTAATCGTTGAAACAATATAGAAATTTCTAAAATTGTACGTGAAAATTAGACGACATTATACAGAGTGTCCAAAAATTCCTTGACCAAACATCAGGAACTGATTGGGTGGGGAAAAATATACTAGAAATGCCTTATAATCTTGCTTAGTTTTTGTGTACCACCATTTTGTTTTTTGTTTTTTACATGAAAACGTTATAACTTTGGAAATACAATATTGAATTCAGATTTGTTTTTCATATAGAATTCTTTTTGTTTATTTTCAAAATGGCTCCCGTTTAAAATACTTAACGTGGAATATCTCGGAAACCTTTAATAAAAACTTTACAAAAGACAAAATATTTCCCCTTTTTTAATGACAAACAAAAGACTACTCTTATTTTTTATTATTGTTTTCTTTCAATGTAGGCCTTAAAGCACTACAATAATATTACTAATAAAAAGTAGTTTATAAGAGTAGCTTTTTTTTACTTTCCTTACTAAGATTTTAAGTTTATAAAATATAATTGAAATTAGATTCATGGATTTTGTTGGTGTTGTTAAAAATTGTCAGAATTTTAAGATATTCTTATTTTAGACTATTCTTGCGTGTTGTATACAATTATCAAGAAATTATTTTTTCGGTTTTTTGTCGATAATTCAATTATCCTTCGAGCTATAGTAAAAATACAAAAACCATTTTGCCATTAAAAAAGGAATCTTTTTTTTTTTGTTTTTTGTAATTTTTTTAATTTAAAGGTTTTCGAGTCATTCCACGTTCAAATTTTAAACGGCAGCCATTTTTAAAATATACTAAATAAATTATTTGTTTTTGCTACAAGTGTAAAAAGTTGAATAAAAATTGCGTGTCCTAAATCTGAACTCAATATTCTATCTATTTACAATGTTATAACTTTTTTTTTGTAAAAAAACAAAATGGTAAATAGACGGGAAAATAAGCAAGATAGAACTATATGTAATGTATCATTTCTTGTATATTTTGTCAGGCCCAGTCAGTACCTGAAGTTTGGTCTAGTAAATTCATATACCATCAAATATGTTTTACAAATGTTAATATTGTTGTATAAAACGAAAAAAATATAATATCTACAGACATTTAAAACTTTGTAAAATACTTACTATTGTAGACTTAAAATTCTATATTATTTTTTTATAGTTTTTCAAAAATATCTTCTACTCTCTAAGTGATTAAAATACCCCCTTCAAATCCAACACTCCCTAAATGGAGTTGGGGCTGTATGGGCTTCTATAGACGAAATTCCCCAGTTGAGTGGAAGAAGGGGACAACAACAAATCTCTCGAAGTAGCACCGTAAAAATTCACCTCCATACAAGTCATTAAAATAGAAAACTCATTATTTTAACTCTTGCGTACAAAAACTGTTTCTAAAAAAAACTGTTTCTAAAAGTACTGTTTCCATTGTAAACTTCAAATCTGTGATACTACATTTTTTTTCACAATGTCATACTAAAGTATTAGATAGAAAAAACTTTTGGGGATTTAACGTTACAAATGAGAAACTTTTTAAAAATCACAAAAATTCTGGGTTTACTCAAAATTTCTTAGACTCTCTTTTAAATATTAAATTTGTTTTCCTCAAAATTACAAAAACTTACAAGACGTACTAAAAAGTAAAAAAAAAAAAAAAAAAAAAAAAAAAAAAACTTTGTTCAATTGAAAAATATAAAAGTAAATTTTAAACACTTTTTCATAAAAGATGTTATCTCATTTTACAACTTACACAACTTGTATCTTATATTACAAATTTCCAACTACATTTAACGATGGCGAAACTTATTTCTTATTAAAAACAGAACTCTTGAAAACATAACCTCAAATTTAGAAAATGTCTACAAAAATAGTAATAGTAATTTTAATTCAATTGTTTTAATAATTTTGCATGTAAACTAGATGTTGCTTTTAGTCAAATGTGAATGGAAAAATAGACTAAATTTCAAAGTGCCGTCTATTTTAAATAGTTCATTATTTTTTAGGAACTAAATGACTTGACAAACTGTTGGACAACATAGTTAAAAACAAAAATCATTTTGTAAATATGATTCGATTGTTCAATGTTAACTGTTTATCTGTAGTGTGACGCAATCCGAAGAACAGTCACCCCCCCCCCCCCGTCTCATCGTGATTAGGATCTAGGTCGCGTACAGCTGAAACTTCGAATCTAAAAAATCTGAATCTGAATCTTAAAAAAAAAAACTTAGGGTACTAAAAAGTAAAAATTAATTACGTTGCCAAATAATTACTTTAACAATTTTTATCTATAATATACGTCTGCAGGAAAGCAAGGCGTGCGCACTTACATACAATTACTTGGAAAATTCTTAAATTTTGACGTAATTTTATAATATATTACGCATTTAATTGTATTTTTTTTTATTATAATCATTCAATACGTATACACAATTATAATATTCTGTAATACTCATTAAATTTTGTTTATATACCCTGAAAATATTTAGCACCTTAACGTCACCAATGTGTAAGCCCTTCAGAGGTCTCAAATCGTGAGGTTTTGTCTAACGACAGTGGGACCCTTTCAAGTCTTTTTGGAAGTCATATTTATAAGCCCCGGAGGCTCTAACCTCTTCCCTTTCATGATATGACTCGTTAGTGACGAACGCCGAGTTGCAAAAGTTTTTATTTTTTGATGTTGCATAAAGCTATGTACTGTAGCCTGTTTATTTTATTTAATGATGCCTAAATTGATAGAAAGAAGCTTTTAAATGAAATATAATATTAATAGTTATAAATGATTAAATTTTAACAATACTGCATTATTATTTTTTAAGGATATATAATAAGATATAATTAAATATTGTAATATTACGTCAAAATTTAAGAATTTATCAAGTGATTGTATGCAAGTGTGCACCCCTTGCTTTTCTGCAGTCTTACATAGATAAATATGTTTTTTTAAATAATTATTTGGAACCAATTTTTTTTTAGTACTTTTTCTTTTACTTTTTAGTACGTCTTTTAAAAGGTTTTTTATCTAAACTTGAGAAAAACAAGTTTAATTTTTTTTTATTTTTACTTTTTAGATATACTTATTTAAATTATTATAAGCATAAGTTTCATAACTAGGTAAATTTTAATTTTCAAATATAACAGTATTTATTCAAATACCTCATACTGTATATTTATAAAATCTTAAACAAATAGTTTTCTAAATTTTATTGTACAAAGTAATAAAATAGTGAAGTTTTTAATAATTGAAAAAACTATAGTACAATTGAAATGCTATTAATTTCGTACATTTCGTCAAGTTTCCACCCTTAATTTTCACCCTAAGAGGGGGATTTTTACAAAAGTAAAAGTTTAATATCGAATTATCATCGAAGCTTAGTAACTGAGCAAAATTTCATTAATAGGTTATATCAGGAAGTGTGTTAAATAGAGGATGCAAGATCCCAACATACACGCCACATATTGTGAGTTAAAAAAAAAGCAAATAAAAATCAACTACATTTTAACAAGCTCATCATTAAGTATCGATTACAACTTCAGTTAAACAATAGTACTTGAGTAGTCGTCCTTCAATTTGTAAACGTTTGTAAGAGTAATCTACTCATCTGCTTGCACTGTTATTGATTTACAAAATAAATTCAAACTTGTTGTTTCTAAGTTTAACTTCATCTGTATTCAACATTCACTGGGTATACATTCACTGTGTATACATTCACTGTGTATACATTCACTGTGTATGCATTCACTGTGAATACATTCACTGTGAATATATTCACTGTGTATACATTCACTGTGTATGCATTCACTGTGTATACATTCACTGTGTATGCATTCACTGTGTATACATTCACTGTGTATACATTCACTGTGTATACGTTCACTGTGTATACATTCACTGTGTATACATTCACTGTGTATACGTTCACTGTGTATACATTCACTGTGTATACATTTACTGTGTATACATTCACTGTGTATACGTAACACTGAATAAATCAAACCATAGACAAATATAACTCCTGCAATTAAACTAAATCTAACTCCACGATTCTCCAATGCAAGTATATTAGTTTACTTTTTTACTCATCCCTTACCAAGGGCTTAGAATCTATTTTAAAAAAGTTTGATTTAAAAGGTAGCTTACAAAAGTGGTAACAGACTAATTTACTATGTAATCCTAAAGACAAAATTCCGATGATGGTAAAGTCTGAAATTTAATTTCGTGTGATAAGTTTTATCTAGGTCAAACAAGGAGAAAGATAGAAAATTGGTTCAAAGAACATGTGGCACATATCAAGTATAATAGGATAGAAAAATCCAGTCTAGCTGAACATGTAATCTCTACTATGCATGATTTGATTTGAATGTAAAATTAAAAAAGAAGTAACCAATAACAGATTGCTAGATGGCTTTGAAAGTATCTACATTTCTAAAGCTGAAGGTAATTTGTTGTTGAATGTGGATAAAGACCAAACTCCTAGTTCCTCGTTATTCTCCTTGTTTAAGCCAAGATATTAAATGTCACTCTATTAGTTAAGTTAGTCTTATTTTGTAGTTTATTTATTTATATATTTTTTAAACTATTATTTTAAATGTTCTCCATTTGTTAAGTTAATTTTATATTCATACCATGATGTGCGATTGGCCGAGGGAATTAGATGATGGGCGGGGTAAATGCCTCGCTACAGTAGTAATTGTAGTTATTAAGGTTAGTGTATATTGTACCTCTATAGATGACGTGCTATTGAAACGTACGTAAGGTAGAATAAACATAACTATACTGTATGAGTATCACTATCTCTCCCTGTCTTTCTCATTTTTTACTCTGTCTCTATCCCTTGTTTCTCTATCACACTCTCTTCCACACCTTCTTTCTTGAGATTAAGTGGAAGAGAGAACCTAATAGTGC
The DNA here is from genome assembly GCA_963513935.1 of Aphrophora alni. Taxonomy (NCBI): domain Eukaryota; kingdom Metazoa; phylum Arthropoda; class Insecta; order Hemiptera; family Aphrophoridae; genus Aphrophora; species Aphrophora alni. Next base: position 98,406,411 of record OY740774.1, on the reverse strand, counting down.
TAACTTCATCTTTAAAATATAGACAAATTATCTATCTACTTATCTCTCTCTCCCTCTTTTTTTTCATTTTCTTGCTATCTCTATTAGCATTTCTCTCTCATCCTCCTTTTCTCGTCCTTTGTCTAACATTCTCTCTCTACACCCAATTTTACTAATTCTTTATCTCTTTTACACTTTTGTATTCATGTATATTTTTTTAGTGGCGCCCTTGTTTTAAGTTGGTTTATATTCATTCTCAAATAAATACAAAATATCAATGACAGTCAGTTTAAAAAAAAGAAATTTGATCAATCCTTTTATTTATTGTAACACAATTTTATTATTGTCTAGTGCATGACATCCACATGAAATATCTGTGAATAAAGAGAAAGCCTATAAGGTATTGTATTTTGCTATGTTTTGACAGAAAATCAATACACTGTGACTATAGGCATTGATTTGACATATCTACATTTTTATGGATGAAATCATGTCTATATATCTATATTTGCAATGCAAACCGTTTTATTTTTTATAAATATACTACTATACTAGGGGTGCATAGTTGCCACACCAATCCCCATGCTCACTGCGCTCAGAAATCGCTGTTCTTTTATTAAGAATTACTGTAGATAGAAATGAGAACCTCATAATTACATTTCTAAATTAAACCCATGGCCAATACTAAAGCCAAAATATAATTTTGTTTTCTGTTAATTTTACTTGCAGATTTTCATCTAAATTATAAATTACATCAAGATAATGCCATAAAATATATTATTATGAAAACAAAAATGAAAGTAAAAAAAAAGGAACATTGACCACTATTGTTATTAACTTAACTTCAACCAAACACCTTAGCCTTTATTTCTAATCTACAATATTTCCCTGTTAAATAGTTCCTTATGTATTAATTTTAATTATGTATTTGCTTCTAAATAACTTAACAGTATATAACTATCAGTTTATATTGCTCACTGATGAGGATATACATTTGGTTTATAATAATTTCATTTGATGTGAAGTATAATGCATCAGCTAATATTAAATTTTGTATTTGGTTGTAATGGTGATGAATGTACAACATTGTTTAAACATTTCAAAAACATGCTACCTGTTGCCTAATGTTGATGAATGTACAACATTGTTCAAACATTTAACAAACATGCTACCTGTTCCCATGTTAATAGCATAGAACATTTAAACCAGCTTTCGTTCTTCCTTATAGATTGAAGTTTAGTACATCATTATTTTAAAATTTTCCCATTGTACAGAATCCATCATCACAAAAAATCTTGAAAATAAAACGACTAGAAATTCAAAAATGGTGTTTTTTTTTAATATTTATAATTTTATAACAAGAAACCTAATTTCTAATTGCCTATATAAATGAAAATCAAATTTTCAGCTAATTTTGTTGGTTTAAAAAATTAAGTTTTAGTTTTCCTCTAGAAAAAATATAATTTAAACTTAAATCCGCAAAATATTAGTCAAAATACCAAATTTGATCAAAATCGGTCCTCTCATTTAAGTTATAAAGCGCTGAACAGACAACAGGCAGATAGAGAGACATATTTTTGTTTTAAACACTTTTTTTGCTCAAGGGACCTTCAAAACCGAAATTATTGTGAAAAGCCGTCACAATTTTGTTTTGACTTGTCACATAATTTTCTCTGTATTATGTATATATGAGAAAGTTAATTAAGATATTTATTGAACAAAGAAGGGAAAGAATGTGAAAACAGTATTGCTATAAATACATCCATAAATTCAATTTTTGTAAATTTTGTATTTGCGTTTTATTTTTTATAGCATTTAGAGAACAAGATCTTAAAACTCATAATATTTGAATCAGAGCTCTAAAATTTATAAATGTTAATTTATCAAAAACTAATAACCAATAGTATATTATTTTGAGCCTATTCTTCTTTATCTCTATTCTACAACAATTTAACATAATTAGTTTTTAGCTAGTTTTTGGTCGTATTAAAACTTATGACTGACAAGTTTTGTTTGAACCCCCAACCATATGTCATTAGTTCAAAATCTAATCACTCCATTTCGACACCAATTCTGTATTGAACTTAAAAATTCTAAGTCTAGTTATTTATTCTTGAGATAAAGAGCGATAAAAAGTCAATTTTTCCTTCTTTAAAGATGAAAATCTTCTCGGCCATCATCACCTAAAAGAAATAAAAAGGAATAAAATAGAAACTTCTAGTCTTCAAATACTCTAAGAGCATCAGAGCCAGTAAATAACAAGAGTTTATCAAGAGAGGCCTGATAGAAAAGATAAGAGAGAGAGAGAGAGAGAGAGAGAGAGAGAGAGAGAGAGAGAGAGAGAGAGAGAGAGAGAGAGAGAGAGAGAGAGAGAGAGAGAGAGAGAGAGAGAGAGAGAGAGAGAGAGAGAGAGAGAGAGAGAGAGAGAGAGAGATCTAACCTAATCCTACATGAAAAGAGATGAAGATCCAGCTAGAATCCCTCTGTATACATTAGCCACTGATGATACAAAATATCTTAGATAGACAGACAGTCATTAAACTGAAAAATAATTTAAAATTTTTCAAAACAGCAAGAACCATTGAAAATGTGATACATCTATTTTTAAAACACAATACTTTTCATACAAAGTTGTACAGCACTTTAATTTATAAGTTGATGAAAATAATAAATATTTTCTTCTTACATTATTATTGTAATTTATTGTTTCAGGCCTTCATTCGAGCATTGTTGTCCCACCATCTTGGATAGTGAAACTACCAAGAAGAGGAAGTTTTAAATCAAGTTTAAGAAAATCACCGAAAAAAAAGCCATCCAGTAAAAAAAGAACCAAAGAAAAGGTAATAATTTAGTATAGTTATCTATTTCCTTAAATCAATTTTAGTATTTAACAGATAAACCCTTGAGAAGCTGTATTATTTACAGTAAAAAACAATTTTATTAGTACACTCGTCTAGTGAAATTCACCAGGAGTTTGGAAACCAAACATCCCATGCCTTTTGCTGGCAAGAGACTCACAATCATAGATTATGTGATCAGCAGTTTCCTCATCTAACTCACATACTCTACACACTATTTCTCCATGGTAGAATTCTTATCCTATGCAAGTGCACCCTCAGACCACAGAGTCCCATGATATGCCCGAGTTGCCTTCTGCCCAAGCTCAATACTATCCCTCTTAGTATTGTCCCTGAACCCACCTATTGATAGCTGCTCTGACCAAACACAAAGCTACCCCTACTACTTCTGGGTTTTATTAGAAGCCCCTTTGTCACTGCCTCTTCTCTTCTCAGTTTTTACTTTTGCTCTGAAACCACTTGTGCAACATTCTACTAATGTTGAGATGTTCAACACCATCTCTGACCTTTTCCGTTACAGATTTGGGTTCCACAGCGTTTGTTAAACTCCAGTTTCTTCCATCTCCATTTTGTTGTCACTTCTTTCTCGGGTTGTCCTTTCCAAGTTCCCCAAGGTCGACTTTGTTAACTATGGAAATAAACGGTCAACCCATGCAAAGCTCCACATGCATGGTAAGGTTAATTAAAAACTGGAGGTCACCTAGTATTCAGAGTCTATGTATTTAGGCTAAACTCCCCTCTAGCCACATAGCCCTTGGTAATTGCTGTTCTGCCTTGGCTTGGGATAGGTAGCGTCTTACACTTCTACTGCATTGATAGTGAATCCCAAAGACGTCAGACAAATTCAACATCACATTCTTTTACCCTAACAAAATTTGTTATAAAACAAACATTTAATTTATTAATTCTTCTTATTTTTTAACTATTTTAAATTGTGAGTGTTTTTGCCACAATAGATTTGGTTTAAAAGCATATAAAATATGAGTGAAAAATTGGCAAAAGCTTTAATTTTTATTATTAGCAATCAATTTGTTCAGGCTATTTTTCTTTAAATCAATGTTAATATGTATTTGTATATATATATATATATATATATATATATATATATATATATATATATACAAATTTATTACAACTAGAGTAGAAAATTGGCAAAATCGGTTATAATACCATAAATTTAAATTGTTTGGCAATTTTTCATATTAAAGAACTTGAACAATTTTTTTCAAGCCATTGAAAGTCACTGCTTGCACCAAATTTAAGAGGGAAATTGATTGTAAAGGCTAGAAAGGATACAAATTGATCAATTTAAATAGCCTGTCCTAGAAACGATGGTATCGGATCTAAAGTCTCATTATGATAACAGTTACAATCACTGTATTTACAAAATAAAAATTGCGCAAGAACCTGAAATATTGTCAAATCCAACTCAGTTTTTTCATTTTAAGAAAAGATAATAAACATAATTTTAATATTTATTAGTTATTGAAAGGAGCATAAAACTAAAAGCAACATCCATCTTCATTACAATTGCAACATCTATTTCAAAGAATAAACTATTTACATGGTATTGTAAATAATGTGATTTCTTTCTCCTTTTACTTTTACTCATCAATCACAGATGACATACCAGTTCAGGGAAATAAAACTGATAATATGTTATCTAATCTGTATAAATTATGGATTTATATGAATCCATTATCCTAGTATGATGTATTGATGTATATGCATACTATAAAATGAGGAATTGATAATATAGTTTAAAGATTTTAGCATAGATCACTTCAAAGGTAAAATTTAAAAATGGTATAAACAATATACAGTCCTTATTTATTTCAATTTAAATTATTCAGCCCACATTTTCAAGGAAGTTTGTGAGTAAATGAAAACTATCGCATGCTTTGGTTTGTGCATCTTCTTACCTTGGTAAAACTGTAAAATTAAGGAACATAATTAACTAATACTTTGTTAAATACCAATGTTTTTAATAAACATAATATAGTTTTGTTGTTATAATTATTGTTACATAATTATATCATTGAATGCTTTTTTTTAATTTTATTTTATCATAATTTGTATATAATTTTTTATCTTTGTAAAAACTTCTTTTTTTTTCTCAGCAGCATGTATATATACTCAAGTTTTTTTTCTCCTTAACTTCTTAATATAAACATTACCATATCATGCATATACGAGTATTATACTCATTATAATATTGTTAAATACTCAACATGCATCTGACATGATAGGGAGTATCTGCCCCATTTTACGACTAAACTATAATATTAATATGTGCAGAATTTAAAGCTACATAAAATGAGTTATAGGTCCTTACTATATAGGACCTAGATAAAAACGGACCATCGTTTGTAAAACTGTTCCTTAAAACCTCCATTTTGTATTTGTTTGACTTTTATTATATCATAGTCAATGAATAGTTAACCTAACTTAATTACTAAATTTGACAGAAATTAAATTAAATACTAACTTCTAGAACTATTATTGATGATTTTGGTCTAATTTTGATATTAGGCTATATTTTTATTATTTTTGTTATAATTCTCATGTTTTTTATCATTTAGACACCATTAGAGAATCATTTTCAGATCTGGACAAGTTAAGCTATTTCGGGACATTATAGGATTTGCAAATAAACAATTAAAGATTATTTTTGATATTTTAAAATAAGCAACTCCTTTGAAATTTACTGACCAATTTTTCTAATAAACTTGTTTAACAATCTGTAAAACTGAGCCTACATATCAAATTATTCAAAATTGTACCTTATCTGCAAATTCTAGACTGTTTTCTAACACACAAATATAGACACTCTCCCAGAAATGAACAGATTGCTTTGCAAGAATAGGTGCAGAGAAAAGACTGAATCACATGTTCGAAGACCCAATATCTATTATACGTAAATTTAAAGACCTAGAGACAACATCCTTGATTCAAAGGCAATTTAAAAGGTTTATTTCTTCCTTTATAAAAATAGCTGGGCAACTTACAATGCAGGGTAGGAAAGAGTTAAAGTTAGATTAGGTAAAAATAGGACTAATTGAGTGATGTGTTGAGGCTGATTTGTGCCATATCTGCAGAGACTCGTGTATCAAAGAAACAAATGAACACTGGCTATGTTATTGTGAGTTCCTACCAACCGAAGGACTAACTTATACAAACAGCCACAAGTCAAGTCCATTGAGGGAAAAGCCAGTAGACAGCCTTACCTTGAAGAAACCAATAGGCTCAATGTAGGTTGGCCAACTGAACTCAGTTCCCGACTGTGTCAGTTCCACTGGAACCACATTCAAAAATAACTTCTTCTTTTTAGTATTAAATCAAATATGTCTTCCTTTCTGAGAGATTAGAGAAGCTCCAGAAGCATGACCAAATTGTTTTGTTCCTTGATGCAAAAGCAATTTTAATAGAAGACAAAGACATTCTAAATTGATGAACAGATTTTTTTTTTTTTTTTTTTTTTTTTTTTGACTGATGAACCTCACAGAGATATAGACTGTGTTCAGCGTTATCACGAATATACGAGTAAATTAATGAAAATTGTCATGTCAGAAAAGGTGAAAAAGGATTTTAAATGTTCATCTTAAAACCATAAACTAGAGAATGGTTTCATGGAGAATTTTCCAAATTTGACAGCAGCAACGACGACAATGAACACAATCTCAGTAGCAACTGGTGAAGCTGAAAATATACAGAAACTATCTGAGATGATCAATGTCTCAGGAGCGCCTGCTGGGACTTTCTTTGATGTATCTTGGGAATTTCACCTCTATACTCACTATAAATGACGCCCTGACAGGAGGTCTCATCGTCAAGTTTAGATATTACTGTGCAAGATAATAATAAAATACACAGTTTATCTACTAGCATACTATTTTTTTAAATACCAGAATTAGTACTTGAAATAATTTTTTCAAATAAATTACAGAAAAAACTAATGAAAAAATATACATAAACATGTGTACAAAGTATGTAAAGTTACTAAATGTGAAACTAATGAAAGTATACTAAATATAAAAATAGTTAAAATTACAACAGAAATAAAAGAGAAAAATAATACAGATATACAAGTAATAAAAGTACAAGATGTGAAAGAAATAATTGAGATATTGGACAAAAATGAATAAACCAGATACTAAGACTAAAAAAAAGCAATAATAATGAAGATACTAGAAATGAAAGGAATTAAAAATAGATAATTAGAGTAAAAAGATACAATAAGTTAAAGGAATAACAAGATACTAGAACAAACTTGTTAAATCATCATTACCAAATCACACCCTCAACAGTCCAGCTCCGCTTGTCAAGTTTAAAATTAACATAATTTTTAATTGAAAAATAAATTTATTGTTTAGGTATAACAAACAATTCACTTTTATTGGCTGGCATTTTGATATTTTTTAATTCAATTTTCTGAATTTCAATCGGGTTGTATAATCTAGGGGACTATACCAGATATATACAACAAATTCATGTTTATAAACAAAGACCAGAGCACGGAAGAGGTTTTGCTCAGTAGACTGGGAAGCCATGTTAAGATTCCCTCTGAAGATGTCAACTTTGTTGTTGTAATAGCTATAAGGGTCTAATACGAATAAACATTTTACTTTTGACAAAAACATTTGTTTTTTGTTATTTTATTTATTCCCAAGTGTGGTAAGGGACTTTTGAAAGTGTATAAATTCATGTTTCTTGATACATTTTTTGGTTTCCTGGGTCCATGAAATGCGAAGATCAGTCAAAATCGGAGGTCAACATTTTTTGCGATTTCAATACTTACTCTTAATTGGATAAACAAAAACAGATAGGTTATTCTAAGAATCATTTTGATAAGCATTAATTACAAATCCTAATGTCAACTATTGTTGTACACTACATTTCCTTAATTATATCTTTTAAAAAGGATATGCGTTTAGCTATAGTACTTAAAAATTCACTCTGAAACTCGCAAATTTGTCCAAACACAATATGTAGAATATAAATTTGCACCTACATATGCAGAAATAGCTTTGTCAGGATAATCATATTGTGTTTATGCTCTGTTTGCAATTAATGGACAGTGTTACCTTACTGTGTGGGAAGCTTTTATTGTACTACCTAAAGCGCATCAGAACTTAATGGATTTCCGACTACCCTCATTTATCCCTTGTGGGTGTTTATAATTTCTCGATTACTAATCACTATCACTGCTGTGGGATTCTATTTGTAAATCCATGTTGAACTTTTTTATTGATTTGGACACTAAAATGTAAAATGTTTAATTTCAATCTCCAACAACTGTTATTTATAATGAAATACTTGATGAAGAAACCAGTAAAATATAAATATTTTTGCTAACAGTAATGTTTCTGGTATATTTACTCCAATTGAAACTGTTTTACTATCTGAAGATATGATGATATTCAAATGAAATATCAACTACAATTTTATGACAAATCTAAATATTAAAATTAATTTGGTATGATTTAATGAATGTGTTAACCTTTTGTGCTCGGATTGCCAGCACTGCTGGCATTGTCCTTTATAGAATTTAGAGTTGCATCATTTCCTGCTCAACTCTACTTACCACTATGTTTTCCTTTATGAATTGATTGCCTAATAAAATATTATATCTTCTTCATTTGCTTAATATATTGAAGCTATTTCAAACTTTATTTTGCATAGGCATGTCCACATTACGTCTTGCAAATGAGGAAATTTTATTAATCTTTTCTTTATTAAAAAAAACTACAATATCAAACCAATTTCTTTTTTAGTGCTTTTTGATCTTTTGATTGTAGTGTATTGATTTCTTTTTAACTATTTCATTTGGTTAAATTATCTATTAATTTTTCAACTTTTGTTTTTGCATGTGAAATTAAGGTTTATTGACAATTTTAGAACTTATATTAATCTCCATTTTCATATGTTACTCGAATGTAGTTGTAAATTACTGCATGTGTTTGAATGATAGGAAAATTACGTTATGATTTTAGTAAAAACAAAACTTTTTAATATTCAGAATTCTACTGTTACGCTGATGTTATAGGACCCAAAATGTGTTTTTGTGCACTTGTTCATTGGTATTAAGGTGTACCGAGCTAATTTGGGGACTACAGATAAGAAGGAACAACTAAAAAAACATTTAAAACTGCCACCACATTAACACTCTTCTGGCCACACATCTTGGCTATTCCATCCGAAAACCCCCAATCACCTTGATATTATTTTCTGTATTGTACTAGTATTGTATTAGTAAATAATTATTAGTACCAGACATTGTATATATCTTCTATTAAAATCGCATGGTTGTATTCCATAACTACATACAAAACTTAAAATTTTTCTCTAATATCTAGTCAATTATGTTGTTACAAGCGTGAAAATTTTAACTTTTATTTCTACATATTTGTTACTCTTGATTTTTTAATAGAACAATTATATTTAAATAAATGTTTAAGCAATTCAAAATACAGTTTTGTTAGATATAAATAAACTAATTGTTTTAATTACCATAATTAATGCTATAATAAAAAACCAATAAATTACATAGTTTTGAAACCTAGAATGTTAGTTATAATGTTAGTTTTAAAATATAAGACATTAGGTTTATACACATAATTATATTTTATTTAATTATTACAAAAAATATACGGTTGAAGCAGGATTTATAATATAATATGGTCTGGGAGAGGTGCTTGTGTAAATTAATGCACACAGTAAAGGGTTAAAATTTTCCAACCATCATTTTTGTATAACAATCAAATTTAACTAATATTAAAACCTATAAATAATAGTTTACATTCCAAATTTGTCTGAAATCCAACTAAACGTCTGGATACTAAATCTTTGAGGTGAAGTGGTTGTTTTCTTACTTCTTTTCTTAGAAAACTTTTTTTTAAGGTTATAGGATACAGATTTTAAATACATTATTGTTAAAATGTTATTCCGAAAGAAATGTGTAAACATGGCTACCATTTTTTCATTCACCAACCGATTTCTTTGATTAAGAAAAATTTCTAAAAATTTGTAATATTGAGGCTATACAATATTTGAACAAAGATTGTAACTTCTAGAGCTTCTATGAGTAGTATATTAATGAACGTTTCATCATCTCGGTTATCTGATTTTCATTGGGGGGAGATCAAAATATCTAGAACTTCGAAGTTAAAAATTCTCTAAAAGTAATTGAAATTATAAATAAAACAAGTTTTTAGTTATATGGCACATTAAACATGATAATTAATATTATACAGAATAAAATCACTTGTAAAGCATTTTCAAATTTGATTATATCTGGTAGCGGAGATTAGGTCTATTCTCTTGTAGTAGAGAATATATACAAGTGTCCCAAAAGTCCTCCCCCTATTATTTTTTTTATTAATGGAAATAAACAGATTTGCTTTGGGGAAAGTTTAGACAAAGGAGGAGTTTGAAAAAATTCCTCCTTTGTCTAAACTTTTCCCAAGTCAAGAATTTTAAATAGCAACCCCTATTGAGTGATAGCTCATTTTAAAGGTCTTTCAAAAATAAGAATAATGGCGCAAACTAGAGGTCTCTAAGTTCATCCTACCCAACATAGCAACCAATCGAATTGTGAATTTTACGTTAATAATTACACCGGAAATGTTACGAAATGTACAACAAGATTTTGAGTCCAGAATCTATTTCTGCCAAAAAGTAAATGGTAGCCATTTCAAGAACTTAATCTGAGTGGAAAAAAAGAAGGTAAGGCTCTTACCATCATTTTACCAACATAGAGCAGTTTGTAATGTAATAAAAACAACCGGAGTTTGTAGGTTAACATTCACAATTCGATATATATATATATATATATATATATATATATATATATCAAAACCAGCTGTAGCCATGTAAAACTCTCTAATAACACATACCGGTACCTATTAAAATAATTATTATATGGTTGGTTATAATTATCAAATTTATGATTCATACTTATTATTGTTTATATTTATATGTTTCAGCAGAAGATATAATTATTTTGCTTAACCATACTAATTAGAACTGTTTGTTTTGTTTTAGGTTGAAAAAGATCCAAAAACATTTGTAATAAAACCTATACCTACAGCGAATGTTCGGCCTGTTATTGTGTTCATCAACCCTAAATCAGGTGGTAATCAGGGGGCTAAGTTGTTGCAGAAATTTCAGTGGTTACTCAATCCTCGACAAGTGTTTGACCTAACTCAAGGAGGCCCAAAAATGGGGTAAGGATGTAACAATTATATTTTATATAGTTTTTTAATTTTAAATTATTTAATATAAAATACATGAAATAGCACTTTATTGACAATTTATTTGTTAACTTTTTTGTGCATTTTAAGTCTCTGCAGTCAATATGTAAATCATAGTTGATGTCCTATAACATTGTAGTAACTTTAGAGATGACAGCTGTTTTATTCCATGAAATTAAATGTTTTAATTTTCTAAAATTGTTATTATGTCGATTTTTAAATGAGTAAAGTTACCTGATTTATTAAAAACAGCTGTTAAAATAAAGTCATAGGATTTAATGGACATAACAACTTGTTTGATTTCTTTAGAGTTGTCAATTTACATAAAAATATTCTATTCTACCATATTATTGAAATTAAGAATTTAACGTTTTTAACACTTAAAAAATAATCTAGTTTGTTATAACAAATCTTCAATCTGCCATCTTTAATGTAACTTACACCACTATATATCTATATTACGGTATTCTCAAAGCAATTGTTAAATAAATTACTAAATTTACAAACATTAAAATTATAATAAATATAAATCCTATTTGTATTATTCGTAGGTTGGAATTATTCCGCAAAGTGCCTAATCTTCGAGTTCTAGCATGTGGAGGAGATGGAACAGTCGGGTGGGTTTTGTCTGTTCTTGACCAATTAGCTTTTTCACCGCCACCTGCTGTTGGTGTCCTTCCGCTAGGAACTGGCAACGATCTTGCAAGAGCTCTTGGCTGGGGTGGGGTGAGTTCTTTGGATTATTCCTAGTAGTCTACTTTTACTAATAGTTACCTCTGAATTGCACTCACCTTAGTATATTGAATCCATGTTGAAATAATAAATAAATTAAAAATTAAAATAGTACTTATGAAAACACATTTGGGATACATATTCAGAGTACCCAATGATTTTTTGTTTATCAGATGATAAACTATGCAAACGAATTAGGAACAATTAAAAAAATACTTAAGAAATTGTGGATTTTCTAAAATCAGGATAAATAAGCGAAAATGAACAAATAAAGAAGTCAATATTTACAATATCTGATTGTAACAAAGTTTGGAATTAGGAGAGATTTTTAAACAGAAAAAGACTTATAAGGAATAAAACAGTTCTGTTTTAGATAGCAGTAACAAAATGTGTGTATTAAATACTATTATAGTCATATATAGATCATGAATCTGCCACTAAATCAAACTTGTATGATAAATTAAGTTCTAATTCTGATCAAATGATTTTCCTATTTTTGCTGGCTACTTTTTTAATTGACGCTGATTTTAAACATTAAATTATAATTTTCTTTTCACTCAAAATATGTCTTATTATTCGCAAGACAGATAAGAATGTGATGAAACTGTTTTAATGGTGAAATAGAAGATTAATTAATAATTTTGTTAGGCTTTTGAAACAAATATTTGTGTACTGTATCTCTTTACATACACCATTTTAATCATTAAGAATAATTACAATATGTATTTTACGTTAGAATTTAATAGGGCACATAGCCTATTAGTATAAATTTTCTATGGATAGTAGCACAGGCTTACCTTGGAAAGTGGTCCTTGGTATTACCTAGTAGTACACAAATAGGAAAACACTAGTTCTGTATTTCGTAACCACTGTTCACTTTCTCAATAAGTAGAGAGTTCTACTTAAAAGAAGATATACTTATTGAGAAACTGAACAGTGTTTACGAAATATTCCTATTTGTGCACTACTAGGTAATACCAAAGACCACTTTCCAAGGTAACCCTGTGTCTCGTATCCTTACAAAATCAGTACTCTATTTTAAAAATAAATGAAGTCATCTACCTGTAAATTGTTTTAGCGTCCAATTAAAAGTTAGTAATTATTAGCAAAGGACATCTTTTTATTAAAAAATATTAAATTTTTATTATTCCCAATTCAGACTAGTAAATCTTACATATTGCATAAATCACAACCAAATTTATTTTCCTAGTATATTAATTTATAGCTTTCAATTAACATTATATAAAAATATGTTTAATTTTTAATGGATTTAAATTTAGTTTTACTCAACAAAACATATAAATTTAAGCATATTTGTATTACTCTAATATTATATTTCAATTGTAAATATTTAGTAGTTTATAGATTTTAAGAGGCAGTAAGCCTATTTTACTACCTGAAAATATACTTCATATTTTCATATGAAAATCATTTTCTGTGCCAGTTAATTTATAATTGAAATAAAATCATTCCTTCTTGTTCTTGTAAAATAAAAAATAAGTTTTAAAATACTACATTTTTGTATATTTTCACAGAGAATTAAAATTTCTAACCTTCACCACATTATTGTAATGTAACAATAGTATCAGACTAATACGATTTCAATTTAATTTTCTAAAGGGATATACAGACGAACCTATCTCGAAGATTCTTCTCAACATTGGGGAAAGTGATGTTATTAATTTAGATAGATGGGAGCTCAAAGTTGAAAAGAATCCCAATGTCGAAGCCAATGAAGAAGGGAAAGAGAACTTACCTCTGAACGTGGTTAACAATTATTTTTCATTAGGTGTAGATGCTCATATAGCTTTGGAATTTCATGAAGCAAGAGGTATTTATAAATTATTTTTATCTATGTAATAATAAATTTTATTTCCATTTAAAACAAGTGGGTGGGAAATAAAAAATAGTATTTTTTTTATTAAAAAATTTGTATGTGTAGTAAATAATATGAAATGTATCCATATATTTACAACTATAAAAATCAGAAAGCAACTTGAGTCCTGGGAGGGGAGGGGGAGCAATTCCTCCATAGCAAAATTCAGAACTTTAAATCCAAGATTAGCTTTTTAGCTCATTTTACTTTCCCACATGTATAAACCCTAATATCATTTTTATCCCAATTACCTACACTAGTTAAAAAAAACTTTCTTTTTTTTTTAATGATAACTATATGTCGATCATCTTATGTCATCTGTTTAGTGCTCTACAGTCCAAACAAGTAAACCGAATTTAACTGTAACAGCAGTAACTACTTGTTGAAACTCCATAATAAGGATAAAATAAGCACTAAGCTACAGTTTCAAATGTATTTATTAACTTATTTAGCTACAATTGTTTCGCCTTGCGGCATCTACGGGCTAATGCGGCATTAGCCCGTAGATGCCGCAAGGCGAAACAATTGTAGCTAAATAAGTTAATAAATACATTTGAAACTGTAGCTTAGTGCTTATTTTATCCTTAAGTAAACCGAATTTGTTCAAATTTCATTTGTGGACATTTTACCCATACCTCAAGACTTTCTTTCACTTATTGTATAACTCAAAATTAGGGGTAACTATCATAAGACCAACAAATTCAAAATTCCGATTTTATCAAAACTGAGTTCAATGATTTTTATAAAATTTTGTTAAAATTTACCTTCTAAAGATCTAAACAAAACTTATTGGTAGTCGCCAGTGTAAAAATTCTAATTAATAAGTTACGAGACACTAAAACTGAGTAGTTATTCTTGAAAAACCGTGTTAAACAATTTTTCTTGTTAATTCACCTGTCCAATGATTAATAAAGACTTTTAGCTCACATTGTAATTTAGAAACAAATTGGGACTTCAAATATATATTAGATTTCAGTGAAAATTGGCTTTATTTTTCTAAATAGATCTATTGAGATATATATATATATATATATATATATATATATATATATATATATATATAATATACAGCTCTAATTCAGGGCCTTTTAGAACAGATTAACTGTGCCAAAATTTGGCATCTGGGGTAGATTTAATTGTTCATTAATGTTTAATTGCTACTAAAAAATATTTTCAAAAAAAAGTTTTGTCATTCAAAACTGTTCATTTTGTAACCATATATATTAATACAGTGGTCAAGATCGACAAATAGCCAAAAACATAAAACATTCTATATCATCTGGGTATGTATTTATATTATGTTGCCATATTTATATTTTATAATCTGTAACTGTATAATCCATTTTTAAATTCTGTTTTGATTTTAATTTTAGTTTTACTGTGTACAAAATATTTTTAATATTAAGTACCACTTATATTTATACCACAGTTAAATAAATTAAAGTAGATTAATAAAAATTTACATAAATACAAAGTAATTAATTAACTTAAAATATTTAATGCTTTTAATTTAATTATATCTAGGGGAAAAAAAGTAATTTTAATGTTTCAATTAATGATTTTTTGTTACTAGCTTTTATTTAAAATTATTAAATAAAAGTTTTTCCTCTAAAAGAAATGAGCCAATAGAGTCAAATTATTTATAACTTAAATTGACCTGTGGTAGTTTAGATATCAGTCCACAACTTTACAATACTAGCTCTTACGTAAGTATATCTAAGGATATTTTAAGTAAAACTGATATATGGGATATATCTTACAGAGGCTCATCCAGAGAGATTCAACTCCCGACTTAGGAACAAAATGTTTTACGGCCAAATGGGTGGCAAAGATTTACTCAGGCGGAAATGGAAAGGTCTCGCTGAATTAGTGACATTAGAATGTGATGGAAAAGATATGACACCAAAACTAAAAGAGCACAAAGTGCATGCAATTGTCTTCCTAAACATTCATAGGTAAGAAAATTTACATCTCTTAAATAAATTTAAATAAAACTTATTTCCTTTTAAATCTTTGTATTCACTCCTTCTTTAGCATCATTACCATCTTGTATTAGACTAAGTGCTCTGTCATGGTATCTTTTAGCTCCACATCCAAAAAAAAATTAATCCCTTCGGCTTTATTCCAGTGTTTTTTTAGAGGTTCTTCTTTCATACTTTCTGAAAACATAATCTTCTTTCTAAGAATAATATAAAAAAGTAAATTCTGTTTTTAATATTAACGCTCCAGAGCTGCAGTTGTGATGTTTCCCAATTCTGACAAGTTAGTTCATTCATTGCCAATGCAATAACACCATTTCTAGACATTATAACAGCACACACGCATTGTGTATGTATGAAAATTTAGATGACTGCCACATATTTATGTAAAATGACAGCATGCTCAGTATCGTTTATTCGAACTTCGTGTTTACGTTGTTTAAGAAATAATTACAAAGGTTTTGTATTTCAGCTGAGTTTCACCAAAGTTAAAGAAAATTGCTTCTTTTAATTACCAAAACCCTTTGTAACACAATCCTACCTGATCAATATCAATACTAAGCTGTAGTACAGTACATATCATGTTTTATTTGCTGCTATCACGCTAGGCTATAAATAGTCTCGTATATTGTTTTGCTTTACACAGCACTTTGTCAGAACATATCTACCATTTATAACAGAGAGTACCTATATTTAGTTCTCATAGCTTTACAATATTTTAACAATTCAAGTTCACTCTTTGTTATATATGTTGATTTGATCACTTTTATTACTTTGTATTTACTTTAATATCTATAATAATAACAGTAATTTTAAGTGTAACCGTCTCCACTTCTTTTGACCAGCTGGAAGCTCCGGCTGGCTGGAGACCGCGTACACTTTAGCCGAATCTTGTCAGGATGGGCCAAGGAGTCGGGTTAGGACGCTAATGAACGCACGCAACGCAAGTGAAATTAAATGTTATATTTTATTTTATCGCCGAATTAAAAGATTACAGAATTAATTATGATTTATAAAAAAGACATAACGGCAAGATAAAGCCTTAATAGTGGCCGAAAAACATACCGTTTAATTTAGCTAGCACGTGGCCGAAAATGGACTGACCTGACCTCGTCCCGTAGCGGTCTTCCTTCTCGCGGCTCTCGGAACAGGCTCCCGCTCGGCTCGCTGGTTCAAGCCTTCCACTCCTCATCTCTCCCCCCCTTCTACGTGATATTGCACTGCTCAACAAAATCGCAAGTGCCAATACATATTTTATTATTTAGAATTCCTTTACATCCTAATTTATAATTATTATGGTTTTGGTTTGGTGGGCTCCTTGGCTGGGCCACACAAGTACAAATACTGAAAATAAAAAAAAACAGTAAATTTGAATCAGGATGGAAACAATGTATTTTATAGTGAGTTTTATAAGTAAACAAATAAAATAATAAAATAAATTCTATACAGTCAAAGTAAATTTAAAATATATTAAAGTAGAAAGTAAATATATAAACTAAATTAAATAAAACTATTTTGTTGTAGTAACTAGATAAACCCATTTTTGTTTTGATTTTCACTGGAAACATGAAGAAGGTAATGTTTGAAGAAATAAAGCTCTTTCAACAAATTTCATATCTGCAATAGGTAGCTAGCTCATTACATATTTTCAATATGGTCAAATTACTCAGTTACTGAGGGAGCTTGGCGATCACTGGTCTACTAGCTAGAACTCTAACTTTATTGTGTGTAGGGGTTTCCGAGTTTGATCCTCATGGGGGCTCAAAAATTTATGGTGTTGACTCAGCATTGTGAGTTAAAAGTGAAGGATCCACAAAGTAACCTGACTCCACATCACAAATGAAAAACTGTCTTAGCAGGCCTTGGACTACATCAGGCTTTTGTTCCAAGAATTAATTTTTATTTAAAATATGTTTAGGTAATCTTTTTGGATATATCTCTTATAATACTCTGTACATTTGAACAGTATTCTAGTTAGGGGTTTACTATACACGCTTGTACAATTTTCAAATTAGTGTATTGTAAAATAGTTTTGAATTTGTTATATACAATCCCTTTTTATACATTTGATGTTAAACATGAATTTTATTTATCTTATATCAACAATAAGTTATATAGTAATTTTTTGTTTTATATACTGATTGTTTATTTCTTTTTAGTTACGGTGGAGGAACTCACCCATGGAACAGACAATCAGGAATTGAACAAAATACTGATGATGGCCTGATAGAAGTCGTTGGCCTAACAACTTATCAACTGGTGTGTAAATTACTAATAGATAAGTAATATAATGTAAACAATATTGAATTTACATTCATTTGATGAAAATGATAGGTTAGGATCTTATCTTTAAAAAACCCATAAACTACTTTGGAATCAGCAACATTGAAGACTTCCAAATGTCTTGAGTCTTTGTCAAGCATACACCTTATTCAAGAGGTGATGTGATGTCTCCGTAGGAGAAGAACTGATTAATCTCTCATTCTACCAACACTATTATTTTTATTTAAATATCTCATTGGGGAGTGTCCAGTGACTTACTGTCAGCTCAAGACTTGTAATATCCTGTCTCCTCAATGAAAGATATTTTATTGCTTTAAACTTGGAGAACAGGATAAACCTAATTGACTGTCACAGTGATTTCCTTTTCTAATTAAGAGATCTACATTAATCAGTCTTCAACTCATCCATGTTCCTCATATGGCCTTTTTGTCACCTAAAGAAAGGTTTTTGATCATAATGATCATTTTGCACTAGTTTGTGCAAACCCATTAGCAACCATAGCCTTGTTTCTCTCAATACCTACATGATCGGGCAGATTTCTGGGTAACCTAATTGTCTCTTGTAAGGTCACTCGTCTCATTAAAATAGTCCCAAATCAGCTTGAATATAATAGCTTCACTATAAAAGTAAATAGATATTTGATCAATATATTTCCAAGCAATAAATTTGGTTTGAAATATGGGGGGGGGAGGAATTATTTTTGTCGAAAAACCATTTTGGTCGTTATCGCCTTGTGGCAAGGAAAGAAAAGTCTTAGATACTCTATATTTTGGTTCATACATTCCAATGCAAACAACACTATCCTCCTGCCATCTATATGTCATACATGTAGAGAGACATAGACCCAATCATCCCTTCAACCTTTTCATCCTGACAATCTAATAAAATGACCTAAAAACTTAAATGATTACATTTAAGCTTAGTATTTTGTTTAGATGGAATGAAATTCCAGTTAAAGGTAAAGATTCAATTTCATATCTCAGAGTAAAATCTAAGCAAAAAATCCTTAGTTTGAGATAAAGTCATTATTCAATTGAAGCAAGTTTGTATTAATTGTCTAACCCAGAATGTTTTAAAAGTAAATACATATCTCATATACATAGAGTTTTCAAAATTAGATTTACCTTGTGTTGGATTTATATGTAGAAAGATCATTATTTTGTGATATGTGATGGTAACTTCCAAATTGTAAATAGGGGATGGTTAAGTGTTATGTTTTTATTGTAGAAACAACATAGTTAATTTTTGTTAATTATGCCTTTCAATATAAATTGGAAAACAATTAAAACACAAATTATATTACTTCATTCATTTTTCATTAAGTAACTATAAATGCTTCAATATTGTGGTATCACGAGGTACCTACAGAACGTAAATTACACAGTACAGATACAGAAAAACTAATTTTTGCAAAAATATCTAAAAAACTTTAAACTATATACCTCCCACCATTTTGTAAGGACTTGTCATAGCGTGGCACAAGTTTTTGTATCCCTTATTCATAAAATGTTGCTACCTGGTTAGGTGTTGTCAACCATAGGGTAACATGTTCTTTGTTCGCATCATCGTTATTGAAATTTTGACCACCAAGGAATGATTTTAGATTCAAAAAGAGATAGAAGTCGCTAGACCAAGGGTCAGGATTGTACGGAAGGTGGTCAAACTGGTCCCAGCCAAAGTCCTGTAAAAGTTGTCATGTCATGTTTGCAGTGGCGGGGGGGCATTGTCATTAATCAAAACAATACCTTTTGTGAGCATTCCTCAACACTTATTCTGAATTGCACAATGCAGTTCCTAAAGCATCTTGCAGTAAACATTTGCATTGAGATTATTTCACCCCGCTGTAAAAAAAAACCACTGGTAGAATGCTGTGTCTGTCCCAAAATACTGTGCACATGATTTTTCAAGTTGTCAAGATTTGCTTGGCTAAGTATTTGCTGGTGACGAAGTGTGCGTCTATTCCATTGATTAACATTTTGATTCAGGGGTTTCATAAGCGACCCAAGTCTCATTCCCGGTCACTATTTGTCTCAGAAAGTCATCATCATCTTTGTCGTAACGTGTCAAAAATTCAAGTGCACTACCCTGACACTGTTTTTTGTTTCGCTCTGTAAGAGTTTTTGGCACCCCACGAGCACAAAGTTTTCAAAAAAGCAGTTTTAGAGAAAGAATTTCATGAAGAATCGATCTTGAAATATGCGGACATTCTATAGAAAGAACAGATATTGTAAACAGTTTTCCTTAATAATTTCTTGCACTGCACAATCCAATTCATCACTAACCAAAGATGGACGCCCACTTCATTCGTCATTGTGCATTTGATCACATCCTTCATTGAACTGTTGGACCTATCTCCTTACCATTGAATCACTCATCGCTTTTTTCCATAAAACCAGCAGATCTGTCAATGAATGTTGACTGGTTTAGTGTTCTTTGCATTCAGAAAATAAATTGCAGACCTAATCTCACAAGCGGTGGGATTTTCAACTACTTCGCCATTCTAAACAAGCACTATAAACCGTAAACAACAAACACAGATGTCAAAATGACGTCATCATGTCCTTCTTCGTGATTCAGAGCAAATACCGCGCTTGCACCAAACTGCGACCGCAACACTGCCACGGCAAGAAATATGAGCGAAACTTAATTTCTGGACATACCTGTAACAAATTGCTTTTTATATAAATAACATGTAGAGGGTGTTTATTTTATTTTCAATCATACTATTTAGATCCTTGTTAATTTTCAAAAATTTGGCTGCATTTTGATGTATGAATTTTTATCCAAATTTAAATTTTTAAATTATACTACTTTTATTTCTCTAATACTTCATACTCTAGCCATTATTACAAGCTGGAGGTCACGGAACAAGCATTTGCCAGTGCCAGTCAGCGAAGATCATAACAACTAAAACCATCCCAATGCAGGTCGACGGAGAAGCCTGCAAATTAACGCCTTCAATAATCTCCATGAACTTACTCAACAAAGCTCCAATGTTAGCCAAGAGAAAAGGAGGCAAAACCAACATACCGTAAGAATACAGTTTATAATAGTTAACTATAGTGTAATCTTTATAACTACTATATATCCCACATATTTAGTCTTACATTTATTACTATTAATTTCATTTAGGTAAACTAAATAAAATCAATCAAGTGTCGTTGATGAGACCTAATACAGTCAGTTTGCTTAAATTATAGTTTGCTACAGGGATACATTTTAGGTCCAGTGTTATATATTCTTTATATTAATGACCTGTGTGAGCTTGTCAAAATCCACAGTATATATCAGCACGCTGATGATACAACTCTCAGTGTTAAACCATGCCAACTAAAATCATTTTAAAGTAAATCTTATTAAGACTTATAAATGTATGTTATTTAATTTAAAACCCGTTAGGACCTTATATAGTGGTGGATGGAGAAACACTAGAGGTGTATTATCATCAAAATTTGCAGGGGTCATTACTGATACCAATTAACATAGAGAGATCATATTAATGAACTGTGAAAAAAAAACTCAGCTCCTAGGTCTTCTTATTAAGGATATTGGTTCAGTCCTCCCATGGAAAAATTCTAAAACTATCATACTTTGGTTTGTTTTCATCCCACATAAATTATGAGATAAACTTATGGAATAATTTTACAAAGTAGACTACAAAAAGAATATTTGTTAACAAATCTGAGCAATATTATATTGGTTCAGTTTAGATATGATTCTTGTGAGAAGCTAACATGTAAAGATATTCCATGGTTTTACAGATTAATCGTGTGAACTCGATATTTCTTTCTAGATGAGAAGACAAATTTGTTTTTTTTATGTTTTTGGTACTAAAAGTAGATAATAATACTGTGTTATATTTTTTATCTACAAATTCAGAGCTTTATTTAATGATCATTATTTTTTGAATTTTTTTTTTTTTTTTTCAAAATGTTATAAATATCTGAAATTTAAAAATATTTAAAGTTTATATTATTTTTACTTTTATTTAGGCCAAAACATACAAACCAAATTTCACCCTTCTAAATTTAAAGGCTTAACTACAATTTCTGCCAAATTATCAGCTACTGTATAGTGAAAATATAATGGTTTCAACAAAACCATAAAAACTAATCCACAATGTCTTTTTCAACAAAATTATAGTTATTATTTTATTACAATTTCAAGTCTCATGGTTGGATTTAATTTCAACCCATCATCACTCAGAGAGTCTTTTCAATAACCCCATTTGGTGTTCAACAAACACAACTTCATACACTATAGATTTCTCTTCTCTTTTACACAATTGGTAAATAGATGTACTCCTCAGGTTAACATATTATAGATATAGTTTTGTGACTATTTAACCAGTCCTGGACCCTAGCCAAATCTTAAGCTAATAAAATATTTTCCTATGGATACTGATCTCCATCTTTTCATCCATTTCTCTCAATATACTGTGGTTGCCCATTTTTTACACTCAAGAGATATTTAAACAATATGGTACATTTAAAACAGATTTTACACTTGTATATTTAAAGCTTTTTTATTGATTTTAGAATGGAATTCTCTACATTCTAAGTTATTGTTTTTTACTGAAGTCTAAACTATCTGTGTAATATTACTCGTAAAATCTAAAATGGCTTCATTTATGAAGTTTGATGTAGTAATATAATTATTTTATTCATTATATTTGTTAATACAAAATTTTAATTTTATTTACAGACAAGCGACCTTGGAATCCTTGAAAGTAAATGTGTATAGGATCAGTATGGCTGACTATGAGCAACATCATTACGATAAACAACTTCTCAAACAAGCAGGTTATAAACATTTATTAAATATTAAATTTTAATACTTCAATAATGGTTGAATCAACTATCATAGAAAGACAACAACTGTGATTTTGACTGCCAATTCATAAATACATTCACTTGTTATATTACATACATTCACATATATAAAGTTATATTTATTTATATGTACTTTGTTATATTTTGTTCACATTGTTTAATTTTTTTTTTTTAATTGAGGTTGGACCCATTTTTTAAGGAAAATATAAATTGTTATAGAATGAATTACTATTTTAATCGTTTGTCAAACTATAAATGTAAATGCAATTTTTTTTATATGATCTTATATTTCTGAAAATTAATAGCATATTAAACCTTTGATTCTTTACAGCGATAAAAATGGGTGAAATAGATGTAACACCTGTAGCTGACCTGGAACAAGTTCGGCAGTTAGTGAACAAGTTACAAGAAGGTATTACAGAACCTCCAGATGTATTTCCACGACTTTCACCAGACTGGTGTTTTGTTGATTGTAAGTAAATAGTTTCATCAAAAACTTATGTCATTTTTGTAATTCTATTAGTGATACTAATGTTGCTTGATTAAATAGTACTTTTATTGTGGGAGAAAAAGGCAAATAACTGTTTTTTATACGTTATTTATACACTAAATACTAGTACTTTACCACAAAAATAAAGATAAAGACAAACACTTTGTATTACTAAACTCAACCAATCATGACTACAACACATAAATAGTATGACAAAAACTTGGTATATGTGAAAAAAATATATAATAATTTAAATGAAATTCAAATAAAGAATATAAACAAGCACAGACTAATAAATATGTTAAATTGGTTCTACTAATGATTTGATTACTTTATTTCTGAAACGACAAACTGAAGTACTGAATTGAAACAATATTCAGTTCTATCTTTTAGTTATTCGGTACATCTATAATATCAGAAAAATGTAGGTTTTTATATTAAATAAACTTAAAATACCATTGCAGCATGTACAGCAGAAAGGTTTTTCCGAGTTGACCGTGCTCAAGAACATTTACATTACTTGACAGACATTTCAAGTGATGCGCTTTACGTATTAGACACATTGCCGCAGACACCAGAGGATGAGACTGCATTTCCTTCACCTGCTACCTCGAACCATCAATCGCCTAGTAGTCTTCTTGGAGACCAAACGACACCAGAACTTAGGTAAGTCTTAGAATTAGTTTATCATAGAAACTTTCAACTAATAATTATTATAAATTGCATTAGTAATAATAACATATTCATGAAACCTGGTGGTTTTTTAGGTTTAGGTTATATTTCTTTTTTCCTGTACATATTTTTCAAAATCAAATGTAATTTATAAATTAATGTTACTTTTAAAAATTCTAAACATCTCAAATATGAACATCTTTTAAAATACAAGTTTAACCAATTTATGAATTAAATACTTTTTTTTTAATATACTGGCAAATTTTGTTTTGTTTGTTCTCCCCCCCCCCCCTTTACAGTAATTAGTAATAACCTTTTTTCCATCAATGTAAACCAAAGATAACCTTTGATTTCAGAGTTTTGTTTAAATGTGGTTATAATTAAAATAATTTTAAAATGGTAAAAAACAAATAAGACTCTAACATATTTGTCATTTAACTAATTTTTTTTTTTGTTTTTATTTTTGAGCTAAGAGATAATTTTAAAATTTAACAATGTGCTAGTAATTGTTTACAATATAAACTACATATATTTTTAAAGTTTTGATAGTTTGTTTGCTAATTTTGTATTATTAAACGAAACACTTAGTAAAATTTGTCTCTTCGATTTTGATGTAATATTGGTTTTAGGTTAATCTCGGCTTCAGGAACAAATAAGATATCTTTATTTTATATGTATGTGGTTTATTTTTCTCATAAACTTTTTATTATTTTGATAAAATGTAACACACGTTTCTTTGGTCAGTGGTTTGAAGAAGTTCATTAAAAGGGAACAATTCAGTAATTCGTTTCTAAATGGCAGCCAGTGGATTATTGGTTACAACCCCTTAAAAAAATATTAGAATGATTTGGCACAGAAAAAAAGTCAAAGTACTTTCAGGTAATCTTCATAAAACATAATGGTATATATGGAAAATACTGAATTGCATAAACCTTTTTTCATCTTGTGGTCACAAGGCTATGAGTACAGCAAGCTCAATATAGCTGTGAGCATGGCCAGAATGGCTGGGTCGCAGGCTGGAGGTGAGGTGAGGATACTTTTCTAAAAACATCGGCCACTGTATACTGTCTATCTAGAGTATCGGCCAGTGGGTTCCACACACTATGAGTCAGCGAAAATGGATTTTTATGATAATTTACGAATATCTACCAATTAAACTGATTTTATAGATGTCAGTTTACCAAATATTTTAATTTTTTTAAAAAAATTCACAAAATGAAAGCAAAAAAGAAGGTTTTGAACTAATTTCCAATGCTTTAACTTCCATAAATTGAATTTTTTTTTTTAAATAATTAGTCAAAAATCTGCACATAAGGCAGTGCAGTCCTAGGCAGTCCTAGTATAGGACATAAAAGTGGCTTTATGAAATGTGTTCAGATCTTGTTTTCTAAAAAACATCTTCTTCAGTTTAAAATCCATAATACACCAATATATAACCTAAGGTCGGGTTTATGTATTGTGTTACGGTGTGATAGATATTGATGTTAGAAACCATCCTTCCAATCATATTTAAATATCCTTAAGTCTACATTAATGTATAACTACTGAACTAAGTTCTTATGATAATTTTATTTGTTTTCTATTTTATTATTTTACATAAACTATTTATTCTGTTTAAATCTATTGATTTTTCTAAAAATGTAAACTTAAAGAACTCTCCAATACGTGCATGGTAGGCTTCACAATTTGTGTGATAAGTTTTACACTTTGGTTGCCCTTATTAAAAGTCAGCTGGATGAAATGGCTTAGTGTTGGCAGGGGAATACAGAAAATGTTATAAGGACGGATAGTACTGGCTAGGATGGTGCACATACAGCTATGTTGGGCTTGTTGTAGTCTTTCTCCACTATGACCCAAAATGAATTTCTTGTAGAATATACTGTATATATCAACTGACTAGAATTCCTCACAGATCCTCCTTAGGGGAATTAATACTGAAAGAGTTGAAAGATGTCTTAAAAATGGATTGACCTTATAAAAGTAAAAGATGACATTTAGTTCCCTCTTTTTTTCAAAATATGCTGAATGTGAATTTACGGTATCTAAATGATACCAAAAGTAAGTAAAAAAAAAATCAAAAACTGCATTGAAAGTCTAGTAGAGTGTTATATGTTTGATAAAAAGGAAATGTCCATTTTGTTGATAACTTTTTTTACACACACCTCTCTCATATCGCTCATGGATATTTTTTGTAATTTGTAAATTATTCTTTAAAATTTACTTGCTAGCCAAGCCTTATCTTTGATTCTTGAGCCATTAAATGACATGATGGCCAGTAATGATGACCTTTGGCGAACAACGGGCCTCCTGTAGGTGGTCCAAAGTTGTACAGTTTTATAAATAATCTGCATCCATACTCTCATGGCCATATAGCTGGTACTCCGGGAATGGTAAGACTCGGATGTGGTGGAAGTAAGCAGCCAAGTAGTTGTATCTGGTGTTCATACCTAAGGCAGCTACACTTACTGCATTGTGGGGATTGTGGTATATAAGACCATGTGGAACGAGACTCTCCGAACACTTGCCAGCAGACAGTTCAGAAAGGTTCAACCTTCTTACCACCTATTAATTGTAGAGTTTATCTCCATTGTAAATGAAAGCAGGAGGGAAAATCCGGCATTCCTTAAAACTTTAAGCAAAATTTTAAATCAAATATAATTTTTGTTGAACATATTATCATTTTATATATCATAAAGTTTTTATCCTATTTGTGTAAATTTTGTAAGACAAATTTTATAATCAATTCAGCCAGTAATATTATTTTTCCAGAGGTTATATTTGTTCTTCATCATACATATAACATATTTTCCCTACAGATTCATTTGTAAACATCTTTATATCATTTACTAATTCTTAAACGAAACAAAAATTGTTTTTTTGATGAAATTTAGAGTTGGAATGTCTCGGTCTATTTCTTACGGACCTGTCTGGTGCTGACATTTGCTTCGAACAAGGATTACTTCACACCAGCTTCCATCCTTCATCTTGGATCTCAGTGTTGTATCTAAACTTTAATAGTCATTGTTCTAATTAAATTTAATATTTTTATAACCTTTTTTTTTTTAATGTGCCATTTTAATGTCTTAATGTAGGTGTTTTATTTTAAATGTTACTTTTTGAAATTTCTGTCATAATTAATTTTAAATGGAAAATATTAAGTTTTAAAAAAATTTAACCCTAATGCCACCAGGTATAGGTATATAAAAGTTGCATTCAGTATATACATATACTTGTATCTTAATTACAAACAGTTGAAATATTTACTAGAAAAAATAATACACTTTTATTTAACAATACTATTAATTTATTGAACAATATTCTTAAATTGTATTCAATTATTATTTACCAATGAGACAACTATAAAAAAAGAAAAAAGCATGTTGGTTTTATTCAGATTGGGAATGGTTAAGAGTCAGCAGGAGTGAAGCTGACTCTTAACTTTGGAAATTTACCTTTCCCTTAACCTAAATCAAAATTAACTGCTAACAAAAAAGATAACCATAAAAAAATAACTTATTGGATATCATTTTTAGTCTAATCTGCCTGCACCTTTTTGTTGCTACAATTTGATCAATCTGTCATTAAAGAATAATTTTTTAATCATCTTGTTCAGAATAATGTGACCCTTATGTTTATAAATTAACATTCCCTTTATGTATAAAACTTGAAATGAACAATAAGAAATATGTACCCGGTACCCTTATATTTAACAGGGTGAAAGCTAACCCGTTAATCTTTCATAGGCACTATTATCCAAGTAGGATATAGGTATGACCTAGGAATAATTTTCAATGACTTTATTACAAAACTTTATATATAAAACAGTTTACAAAAAACATTTCAAAACTTTACTTATTTTTTACACAATGTTGATCAAATTTCATTAAAATCTTTAAAAAGTTAATGGCCTAAGGACTAAGTTGATAACTCTATATCACAAGGAATAAAAACGAATTGTCCAAAAAATGTCCTTGTCCCATATATCTGAAAACTATACATTAGTCTCTTATACTATTAAGAAGATTTAAAAACATAATAATAATTTTAAAGTTAAACACAATCTTAATGGTCCATAATAATCATAAACAACTTTTTAGTTTTACAACATTTTAAAGAAATGGTATTTTTACCATTGTGCACTTACATTTAATTCTAACAGATGTTTTTATTGACCAGTTGCTAAAAATTTATTTCCTAATGTTGAAGTTATGTTTACATCAATGCTCAAAATGAATATGAGAACTTCTGTGCAGTGGTAATAGTTCTGTGAGAACTATTCCTTATATGCACTTGAACAAAATCATAGACTTGTGATCTGAATTGATATTTAAACCAAAGCTTCTTTCTTAAAAGTTAAAACAAAAAGTGAATTATCGTTTTTTTTCTTCTTTCTCTCTTATTAAGTACATACATAATATTGATTTTACTTACATTAAAAAAAAGATATATTGAATGCAACTTTATCAGATATAGTTTACAGTTAATTGTTATAATTGTGTTGAAAGAAATGTGTGAAAGGTAAAAGCTTTATAATTTATAATTGCTTGAGGAGGCGGAGTCAAAGTCTATGCATGTTTAAAAAAGATCTAATCTATAAACTATATTTATACTTATTATCAATTTTCATATGGATTCTGCACCATATCTACTCTTTTTCTGTTACTTTACTCATCGCATGTAATCTTTTACTATGTTTGTTTTAATGATAAAAAAATATTCTAATTTTTTAACATTAAAGTTTTAGAAAGTATAAAATCTCATATTTATAAGTATAATAGAATTGTGCTCTTATTTTCAATTATTTTATAGTGCTCTTATTGTTTAAGTTATTTATTCAACATTTTATGCCTTTTGTTTACAAAAATACAGACCCTTAAAAATTCATATTGTAACTATTTTAAATAAACTTCATTATTTAAAATCATTTTTCATCACAAAACACTTCTCAACTCGAAGAAAAATCATACTTAAAATTTAATTTGATTTAATTAAAATTGTAACCGTACATTTAAAATACAAACTTTTGTAGGCTGTTATTAGAAGTTATCTTTATTGATGTAAATTTAAACTAAAAATGAAATCTGATGGATGATTTGTTTCAGCACAGAAAATCATTAATATTTGAAAATTTATTTTATCTTATTAGTAAAAAGCAATACTACCAATATGTAAAAAAGTTAATTTAAAAAATTAGGCCCTAATGTCAAGTAGGCCCTAATGCCAAATTCTATTGTACCGTAATCCACCATGTTAAACTTATCCCGCATAATACTTTATATAAGCTGAGATTTTTTTTTTAACTGGGAATTTCTAGACTTAAAATTAGTTGATGTAGTCTAAATTACCATATCAGGTACCAAAATGCACTCCTGAAAAGATAAAAGCTGGATTTTTTATTTTTTAAATAATAATAACCAATGCATAAAGATGTAGACAATTATTGTAGTTGGGTTCACTTTTTATGTTTCTTAATTTTGATTTGATTTCAAGATTACATAACTTCTGTTGTGAGGTTTCAAAAGAGGGGGAAGTCATTTAAGGGATACAACTTTTTCCATTTAAACAATAAAGTACAACCTCCCATATCTAGGGACCTGTCACATCCGGACCCTCCCATATCTAGGGACCTGTCACATCCGGACCCTCCCATATCTAGGGACCTGTCACATCCGAACCCTCCCATATCTGAACGTTATTTGTGAGCGATACAGTGTGTGGAAGGGATGGACAAGTGAAAGTTAAAGCTGGAATGTTGTTTGTGCACCTAGTCTTTGTCGTCTGCTGCCCAGACGTTATTTGTGAGCAAGATAGTGTGCCAGATAAATGGACAAGCAAGAGAAAGGTGAATCTGTAATGTTGTTTGTACGCCTAATCCAGGTCGGCTCCTATTTCCCTGCCACTTGCTACCCGCAGTCTGTATTTGGGTTTTAAAATGACAGTGAGTTTCTAAACTGTATGTCAGAAGTGTTTGCTGTTGTTATCGTTTTTGTTAACCATATCGTTATTGTTAACCATTGTTACTGTATTTTATCATTGTTATCTTTTAATGTTGTTACTGTGCTCTATTCTTTATCATTGTTTTTGCTAAAATGGCGAAGAAAAGGAAAAAAAACTGTTGTGACAATGGATGAAATGTTTCGTCCACTAAAGAGGTTGGATGCTGGTGAAACAGCAAAGACGATTGTTGCTGACATGGGAGTAGGAACGAGCATGAATAAACAATTAAAGTTTGGCCTAAATTGCATTGTAATGTGTTTTGTATTTTACTTTGGAAATACTGTACCTACAGTAGTGTACTGCACATCTATTTATTGTACAAATGCAAATGCTAAACCAATAGAAACTCCAAAAAACATCCAACAACAAACACGTTCATTATTTCTGGTGCTCTAGCTCATTATTATCGTTATTTCTGGTTTATTATTTATCATTAGCTATAAATGACCTTGTGATTTCCGGATTTTTCCATATACGAGTCGCCTGGTCACCATTATTAGTCCAGATATGACAGGTCGTACTGTAAAAATTATAAAAGCATTTTAAAGTGCATTCAATAATACTTTAACAGTGGGCAAAATTTATACCCCAAATGAGGGGTATTCAAAAAGTAAAAAGACAAATCGTCCCAGGTTCAAAAATTAATACCTGGGAAATTTCACAACTATCAATATTAAAAGTTGGTAACCCTTCCAATATTTTAAAACAACTGGTATGTCATTCTTGAAGAAATATTTTATTTTACCAGTGTTTTGAAAATATCAAGTCGACTTGAAAATTCCACTTCAGAAGAGCAATGAGCAGTTTTAATATTTTTGTTTTCTGAAGGAACAAAACCATCTGAATTTTATACAATAATGAAAAAACAATATTAGAAATGTATGAACTGTGCAAACTTTTATAAGTGGATGGATCGGTATAAAATTGGTCAAACAAATGTGTGTGATTTGTAGCGTTCAAGCTGACCAATCAACTGCTTTGGTGGAAAACTTAATCGAAACCCTCATTGAAGAAGATCAATGAGTTACAGTGGTTCAAATAGCTGAAACCTGTAATGTAAGTATTGGTACTGTACACTCCGAGACAAATTGAAATAAAGTATCCGCACATTAGGTTCCAAGACAGGTGACAGAGATTTACAAAAACATTAGGCTTCGCATCTGTCAGGAAGAGAAGAAATGTTACCAGGAAGAAGATGCATTTTTTGAAACAATTGTAACCACTGATGAATCTAGGATACATCACTTTGACCCTGAATCAAAGCACCAAAGCATGGAGTGGATGCACACCACTTCTGTAAAGAAAAAATTCAAAACAACCAAAAGCGGAAAAGTCATGCTTACCATTTTTGGGGATACAAAATGTCCAATTTGTTGTGACTATTTGGAAACTCAGGGTACTGTGAATTGAAAGTAACTACAGGGAAAAATTGGAAACAAAAGTGAAACCATCAATTCTGAGTAAGAGACAAGCTTTACAGAGTAAGGGAATGCTTTTCCCATACTAAGCTAACAAAATGTTTGAAACTATTGAAAGGTTACACTGCGAAGTCCTGCCTCACATTCAATATAGTCCAGATTTGGCTTTATCAGATTTTCACTTGTTTGGACCCATGAAAGAAGCTCTGAAAGTAAAGAGATTTGGGAGTAATGAGCATGTGAAGGCAGCTATGCAATTTTGGCTTTGACTAAAAGGTAAAGAGTTTTTTGCTGCAGGCACAAACAAGCTGGTACATCGATGGGATAAGTGTATAAATTTAGGGGGGAGAGGATTATGTTGAAAAAATAGTAATGTCTTATTTGTTTATAAGAAAGCAATTTAAAACTATATTCATTTATCTCTTTACTTATTGAATGCTCTATATATTCCACCTTTCTTATATCCCCCTTATGCAAAATGATATATAGACTATGTATACAAAAAATTTGATACTTATCAAAAGTGTCATATTGTAACTTTTTACATCAACTTATTTCTTTTAAATATCATATAATTTTTTTTTTAATTCCAAATCTCAAGAGTGCATTTTAGTACTAGGGTAAATTGGATATAATCAACTTATTTTAAACTGAGGTATCAGCAGTTTTTTTCCCAAAATACCTTGTTCTAAATGTATAAATACTGATTATGCTTTTATTTTATTAACTGTAATTATTTAAAGAATTCAACCAGGAAATAATTACCAATTTTTCTTAATAAATAATTGTCTAAAGCTTTTACTTCTTCCATTTTACAACGTTTAAAATTTTGTACCCCACTTTATACATTTTTTTTGAAAAGACAACTACTTTAAACTTCATGATATAACCACTGAACTTTAATATTTTAAATAAGAAATGTACAATTTTATTTGATCAAGTTTTTGAACAATTATTTTCTTTCAAAATGATTAAATAAAAAAACATTTTACTCGTAAACTTTATTTTTAAAATAACACAAACTATTTTATAATTACGATCCCCAAATCAAATGCATTCTCATAGGTTTATATTAGTTATAACTGAGTGGTTTGTTTATATAACCACTCGATTAGTCCCAGTGAAGAAATACCACAAGACTTGCCAAAACATCATCTCCATCTGCCGCTACAGACTGAACGTCAAAGAAACAACATACCTGAGCCTCTGACACCAGATAATGAGAAGGAAGATAAAGTCCAGAGACAATCTAAAGATAGTCTTACATCTCCTGGTGCTGGAAATACAAACTATATTAGGTATGGTATGTGTAGACCAGCATAATGGTCGTGCACTGAGTTGTCAATGGTTGTCAAGTTAAGGCATTATTCTGATATTCATTAAATCAGCTGTTTAATTATCTATTTAATAATAAATAAATGTATGGATATTAAACTCTCTTTTTAGTATAACAGTAACATACATCCAAATAAACATTACAATAACTTTGTCTCACGCCTATAAATAAAACCAATATTTAAGCTACTAGAAATCTCTTGTCTCAAAATCCCTACTGTAATTAGTGGTTCGAGAGTGCTCAGTTAATAGTGAAGGTGAACTAAAAATTAATGTAGTTTCATAAGGTTGAAAATCTCAAAATTAACCTAAACAATAATGATAAATTTTTTAATAAATATGAACAAATATGATAACCAGCTTGTAAAAGAAACTTATAGTTTGATAATAAATTGTAAATTGGGAAAACCATAATGAACAGCAGTTAAGGTTATTTCGCTTACTACCCTTGTGTTAATGACCCAGTTTTTCCAATTTAAATGGATATTTGTTTAATAAATAGCAAAGCGAAACACTATCACTTTCGATAATAGGTTTTATACTTGATTTGCTTGTATCAGAAAACTAACTCTAGTAAATTCTGTAATCTTCATATTTAAATATAGCATCAAATTGCTTCACTAAAATCAAGAACATGTCTTGGGTGTTCTAAGTAATTAATTGATTCATGGTCATGGTTCATTTGAATCATTTCTAGTTATTCTTAACTACCTACCATAATTTGCTTTTATTTCTGACTTGCCATGTTTGGTAATTAATTATTCTTCACATTTCACTGAAATTTTATCAAAATCGCTAGAATAGATTTTAAGAAATTATGGTTTTTTTCCTGATAACTCCTGAACTAAAATTTTTGGGAAGATAGTGAACAAAATGTTTCATTTGGAATATTTAAACAAGGTTTGATGCAAATCGTTAATTGATTTTTTCTTATATTTATCAGTTCACCCCAAAATTTCAACTTATAATGCATGACATCCATAATTAAGAACCAGTTAGATACCAATTATGAACATATTTGGACTAAAGATTTTTGATAAAATCGTGTTGATACATATGTAAAGACAAACTTAGGGATAAGCAAAAATCTCAATTTTTCTCTTTTATCACAACACTTTGTCTCTATATGTAAAGTAAGAAACTAACATTATTTTGAAAAAAAAATTTGAATTTAGAATAAATGCCTTACTTATAATATACATTTGGCTGTTGTTGGCTTTTGGAATGAAA
This sequence comes from Aphrophora alni, assembly GCA_963513935.1. Classification (NCBI taxonomy): domain Eukaryota; kingdom Metazoa; phylum Arthropoda; class Insecta; order Hemiptera; family Aphrophoridae; genus Aphrophora; species Aphrophora alni. The sequence goes on along the minus strand of OY740774.1, from coordinate 98,372,478 downwards.
TTTTTGATTGATTGTTCAAAACAAATTTCAACACAAAAAGCAGCTGATTTGTTGTAAATTTATGTTGCTAGTGAGATGATGTCTGTGCCTTATTTTTGTTTAATGTAATTTTATTTTAATTTAAACTGCTATAGTTTGTAATAGTATTTTAATTTATTGTGCTTTGTGTTGTAGAAATGTTTTTTAAAGCCAAATATAAATGTTAAAATGATCAAAAACAAAATAGTTGTAAAATGTTATTGTATAGTTTGTACTGTATGATTATGTGGATTACATGTTACCAGGGGTGGATTGATGGTCTCAAGGGTGGATGTGAGTTCCTCTAATTTATTCAAACTGTAATCAAATGTAAAGATTGGAACAAGTTTGAAGAAACCTAGGACTTATATAATGATTGCTAGAGTGAAGAGTAATGTACAATCACATAAAAATAAAAAAATTTACAATTTTTAAAATACTGTATTTAAGAGTTTTGTTGTTTCGTTTATAAATAAATAAAAACTAAAAGTACACTTAAAGAAAAGTCATCACTTACATGGCAACAAATAATCGTAAAATATTGTTTTCTAGCCACTCTGTTATTCTAAATGTATTCAAAAATCTCCTTCTTTCATGTGGGGTATTTTATACATCCTTCTCCCCTTCGCTCTTTTTCACCGGGATTCTTCCCCCTCCCTTTGTCATTTGTACCCTTATAGTGTCAGTCCGCCCCTGCATGATATTTGTTATTTATGTAGAGTTAATTGTTGATATTTGTATTTGGAATTTTTTTTTTTTTTTTAGTGAATTATTTATTTTAGAGTCAATTTCTGTTGTTTTTATATTGTATGTACCTTTCCCAATAAAAATAGGATCAGTAAATTGATGTATTGTTAAATAGACCCAGAGTACAACAGCTTTTTTGTTAATTTAAACATTGTATTTTTGTAAAAAAAAAAGGGAAAAAAGCGTTTAGTCTGTATTTACTAGAAAATATTTTTTTAAACCATTTTTTGAAAGTTCCATTTTTTTTTTTTTTTTTTTTAATATCTTATATAATTATAAATGTATGAGAAATCTATCCTTTCCTGGTTAAACTATTTTTAAAGTTACTTATACTTTTTAGAAAGGTTAAAACACATTTATTTCTAGTAATTATTAATTGCAAATACTATATTCAAAGTTGTATATTACGTAGCAGAGATTAGTGTAGACAAATTTAGTAAGAGAGCTATTTTAACATAGTCAACCTCAGATTTTTAACCTAGACATGAAAAATATTTTATTGCTCTATTGTATATCATTTTACATACTAAAGGTACAAAGGTAAAGGAATACTTTCCTATACTAAAATGTTTCTTCTAAAATTATTTTAGTATTTCAACAATGTAATTCATTTATTGTGTATAAATGAACAAGGTAATTAAAAACCAAATTGAAGTCAGCAATGTGGTATGACAGTTTTAAGAAAATTCAACACTATATAGCCACAGAAGGAAAACTTGTGAAATAAAAGAAGAATTTTTATCAATAGCTTTCACATCTGTTCATCTATCTGTTCTCTTCCTTTACTGAATCCCTGTTCACCATTCCCACTACCATAATCAGTACTGTAAACTCTTCTAAAATCAACGTGTATGAAAGTACCTAATTCCAAAAAAAATAGATTAAATTTTTTGGATGGGGGTTAATTAAGTAATAGAAAGATGTGTAAATTAAGTGATTAATTATAAAATTAAAGACAAATACAGTAACTATTAACACATTTAAAATATAATAATTATGTCCACTTCAACTTTACAACTTTGCATGGGAAGATGAACAACTCTTGGGTTATGTTTTTAATTCATATTTTATTAAAATAGTCCTACTTATTAAGTATGGTTTATAGTACTTAAGGTATACCTTATATTGTAGTATTCTGGGAATTGTAGTACATATTTTTCTAATGAATGTTGGTCCATTTTTGTTTCTGTCCTTTATCAAAAAGTCCCCAAAAATTAATGAGTTTCCGAAAGGTAGTGTGTATAAGATTGTTTTTACAGTCAAAAGGCTGTGAACAAATTACATACTGTTTCTCTCTAAAGTTTCACTTACTGGTTTATTTATACATTTCAGTATACCAGTGTGCTATGAATTAAATGTTTTTAAATATTCTTGAATTTCATTCTTGTTCAAATAATTGTATGGTAATTTATTGAAAATAAAAGGGATATAATTCAAACAGTTTGTAAATGAACAACACTTTATACTATAATAACAAACTTTATTTCCATAATAAGATTTAAAATAAATGTGAAGCCTCTAATGCCAAGAGGAATAGAGGATACTAATAATTAATATCTTAATATATTTTGATTTATATGTGTTACTGATAATTTGACAGATATTATATGTTACTATATGCCAAAAAAAATAATAAAACCCCAAAACCAGTCGATGGTGCTCCCCAAGTTGTGATCTGGTATATCTACAAAAACCTAACCTCATATCTCTCCTTTTAAACCTAGTTCATAGATGTAAATATTCCTCTACATGTATTACCAAAATATCAAGGGGAAGAATAAGGTCTTAGTTACTTGCATTCTTAAAATATATAACAAAAATCCTGGTGTAACTTCTTCACTATAATGGTCCCCCCATCTCTTTCCTTCTTTCTTAATATAACTCAAAGCTGTTTATTATAACCAATTTTTCTTAAGACTCCAACATCTGTTTTAGATTGATATCCCCAGACCATTACATTCTCTCTCTCTCTCTTTATCTCACTCTCTCACTCTCTCACTCTCTCACTCTCTCACTCTCTCACTCTCTCACTCTCTCACTCTCTCACTCTCTCACTCTCACTCTCACTCTCACTCTCACTCTCACTCTCACTCTCACTCTCACTCTCTCACTCTCACTCTCACTCTCACTCTCACTCTCACTCTCACTCACTCTCACTCATTCTCACTCTCTCTCACTCTCTCTCTCTCTCTCTCTCTCTCTCTCTCTCTCTCTCTCTCTCTCTCTCTCTCTCTCTCTCTCTCTCTCTCTCTCTCTCTCTCTCTCTCTGCCAAGCTTGTGGGCTCATTTTTAGTTGAAAACTTATAACGGTCACATGCTGGAGAGTTTCAAATTTTAAATCTTCATAGGTGTTCCTCGAAAATTCTGTATCCTGTTAAGATTTGGGTCAAGAAAAAACAATCACCTCTCTAAGTATTCTGTCGATATCCTCTGTCAAATTCAGAATCAGACGGTGGATCTATCTTGCTCTTCCTGTCATGTTTTCTCCTCCTTGTACAAGTGATCTTTAAGGTTTTAGTACATTGCCATTCTCTCCCTTAGAGGTAAATCTAGTAGGGATGTCTGCCAATACCAGCACAGAGCTTTCAATATGGTATGATATGCTGAAACATTATTCAAGGCACATAATTTTGCACTGTAGTAGTTTCTTTTGATCTCTTTGAATCTCCAATGTTTTCACCCATATTGATTCTCCATTAAACACTTTCAAAGGCACCACAAAGAATAGTAATTTTAATTACATTTCTCAGGTCCTCTTAAGTTAGGTATTAATTTAGCAAGGCTGGGTTCAGTGACGATCACCTTTCATAAGGCTTTACTAATAGATGCCCCAAAATTTAGTCTCTGATCTAGAAAATATTTATATTTAGCCTTATTAATAGTCATTTGTAAGAGACAGATTAATAATCAATATTTTCAAGGCACTAAAAAAATTGTATAAATGATTACAAATCATATATATTTATGAAGATTATTATTTAAATAAACAGTGTAACAGCTTTTTAACATACACGTTAACTACTTGAGATTCAATGTTATTTGCTTTTAGAATGATCTCCAAAATTCTAAACGTGCATCAAATCCCCCCCCCCCAATGGTACCATAAAATACTTGTGAATGTTTTTCAATTAATTACTACTGTACAAATTATTTCTTATTACCTTACAATACCTTCTTTTTTAAACAAGATATTTAATCAGGAAATCCGTTATCTGATACACTTTAGGAATGAAATCAATGTTTTCCATCTTCCAAAACAACCAACATTTAAAAAATTAATAATTGCTTGATATTGATTATTTAAATAATTTTATAATGCAACTATAAAAAAACAGGTTTTGACTTTTTGGATGGTTTTATATGTATGAAGGTTTAAAAAATAACTATTTTCATAATTTTGTTTAAAAACAGGTGAATATTTTTTTTATTATTTATACAGTAGACTTCCAATAGTCCGGCAGTTAATGGTCCAGAACACCCGATTGTCTGGCACCATCATGAATATATAGTACGTAGATACGTTATCAATTTGTTTTACATTATTAAAGACGGAAACGTGCTTGTACGTAAGTTGTGGTTCGGCAATGAAGTGGGCTTAGTGTACTTGGAAGTGTTCGGTGAGCTTTGGGTTTCCTCAGCGGTCGTTTCAGACCTTTCTGCTTCGCTTTGTCTTTACTGTAACCATTTTCTCATGTATTTGTGAAGAAATAAAAGAAAAGGAACAAATCAGCTGGGTGTGAAGCGGCAGATGCAATAAACAAGTTTATAACCTTTGCTGAAGAAAATTCACATTATAACTGTGCAGACATCATTAATTTGCATATTGTGAGAATTTTTTTTAATGATTGTATAAAACAAGAGGACATTAAAGATTTTTTTTAATAAGACTTGTAAATTTACAAATTACTGTAGGATTAAACTAAACTCTAATATAGTGTATTTCAAAGAAAAGTTTACTATAGGTCTTCTGTAATTATGTCAATTTTATTTATTGCTGTAGTTGTAGATACATGGGTATTTAAAATGTAATGATAATAAAAAATAAGTTTTGTTCTATTCTTTACAGTATTTTTTTTAGTTGAGATATTTATCATTATGTTCCTAGTAAAAGATACAGTATTTGCTTTCTAACATCATGTTGCAGCTGTATTCGCTGTATGAATTATGATTCAGTGATCACACACGGTATCACCCGATAATCTGGCATTTGCAGTACCGAAAAAGCCCCGAACGTGCCGGATTATTGGAAGTCTACTGTATATTGTTTTAAACAATTATATTTTTACTATCTTTTTTTTTAGTTTAATCACTAAAAGTTACATTACTAAAACAAATTTTTATTGTTTATATTTTAATTTTTTACCAAAATATAAATTTTCAATCACTTACTTCAAAATATTATTTAAAATATTTATTTGTTTACACATAGATTATTAAGTATATAGATATACGTAATTATTACTGTTTGTTTTTCTAACTATTACATTAATTAACTTTAAATTAATAAAGTAATAATATGTTTATATTTACTCCATTGCCATTCATGTAAGTTATATGTTACTTGTTATGTGTATTTATTTTTTGTAATGATATTTTTAAGGATTTCATATATGCTTAATTAAACTCAAGATGCCAAAGAATATAAAATGAATTTAAATCAAATTTAAGTAGAAATGTATTCTAGAAAAAGTTTCAATGATAAATGAATATAATATTTTGTTTTAATATAAAAACTTCTTTATGTAAAACGGATTTGTAAAGGTATGAATAAAACTGTTTCACCTGAAGAACTTTTTAATCAAAAGTAACATACTGATATTTTTTATTAAATCTTTTACTATGCCTTTAATATGTTTTGATTTAAATTTTAAAATTAATTAATTAACTTACATTGAAATATTTATTAGAATTGTTTTTAAGACAATAACATGTTCGTGATGTTCCATCCTAATAACTTGTATTATATAATCTCAAAAATATGTTATCGAAAATTCAATTGATATTGATTCAGGGTTCAATAAAGATATTCCATATATTTTATTATCTCAGTTTCCAGCTGACAGAGAGATTCGTTCTAATCCATGTAGGAAGGGGTTATTACAGCTATTCACAGAGTGATTCACATTTTGTATTTGGAGGAAACAAATAATTACAAATTTAAACAATACATACTTTCCCTTCACAGTTTGACAATGTAATTGAAGTAATCGTAGTCCTCCAAAAAATTAAAAACAGTAAAGTGGGGAGTAGAACCGATTATAAACAGTTATTTAATTACTAAAATCAATTATCTAATATTTGTTTATTCAAATACAAAATATAAAAATCAATAGGGTATCTTTGTATAGTTTTACTTGCCCTTTTTGTAGGTAATTTACTTATATTAAATGTTGAGCTTGACTTATGAGAAAAGTTATACAGTATAATAACAAACACACAGAACACAATTCTCACAAAAAATACGCCTAAGTATCAGACGTGTTTCAACGACAAGGTCGTCCTCTTCAGTAATAGACGAGCTACATCAATCAAACTATAACTAGTTTTAGTTTATAACTTTAAACAAGTTATAGTTTGATTGGTGTAGCTCGTGTATCACTGAAGAGGACGACCTTGTCGTTGAAAAGCATCTGATACTTAGGCGTATTTTTTGTGAGAATTGTGTTCTGTGTGTTTGTTATTAGGTATTTACTTGATTAAAATACAAAGAATAATATTCGACTTTGTTTTAAATGGGCACTTTTTACATGAGCATGAAGCTTTAGTACATCATGTGCATAGCTTTGATAAATGGCTTTCCAAAGCATGGTGTCATGGAATTATATTTTAAGTAAAAACAAAGTAATAATCATGAAATTCATAAATATAATTTATCACTCAGCTTCTGTTACAAATTAAATTTTTTTAAATATATCGGCAGATACATTTTTGTTAGTACTGCCTTAAAATAATGATGTGCTTAGACTTGAAAAATTTGAAATATAAATTAGGCATTATCATTTATATAGTTGTTTATCATCATTTATGTATATAAAAAGCAATACAAAATGTTCAAGAGTGTGGATCAACATTGTTTTCAAGTTAATAACCTACAACATGATAAGTATGAAGAGCCAACAAAACTTAATAATCTAATTATATATTGGAAACTAAAATTAAAACTAGTAATCTAAGAAAGAAACCCAGGCATAAAACTAGGCCCAAGAGTTCAAAATAATACAAATATATACAATATGATAAAAAAAGCCTGATATAAATAACAGGTTCTCATATTTGTATATAAGTAGTCTTAGTTATTTTGAGAGCTGGACCCTAGTTTTAGGCTAGGTTCCTTAATTAGTTTATAATAATTTTAGTTTTAACACAACTCTAAGCAACCATACTATATTGACCTTTTCATATATCTAATGTTCTAGGTTTATCACTTAACAATGGTAATTTATCCATACAATCAAAATATCATTTATTAATTTTTATACACATAAATAATGATAAATATCCGAATAAATTAAACCAATAATATAAACAATCTAATTAGTTTAAACCCAGAGATGTTGTTTATCAAAACATTCTATTAAAGGGACTATGATTTTGATATACTTCTAAATAGCAGTAGATAAAATTTTCCAACACTTAGTAGAACAACTTCCTATGTTAACCATAAGCTAAGATAATAAAATATAAACAATTCTTTAGCCAACCTGTATATAGACTTTTAGAACGTGTCAAAATAATCATCATTTATTACTATTACAAACCCATATTTAAACAAAATACCGTATGTATTTTAGATTTTCTAAAATTAAAATTTTTTTATTTTGACTTTCTTAAAAACTCATACAGTACACAAAATTTAAATAATAGAAATTCAAAAATTATATTTATAATTATTTTAAAATTACAGAATTCCTTTGAGTTCAATTTTCTACCAATACTAACATTTTATCTCACATCCTTAGTTGACGCTTTTCAGAGTCTATCTTCAAATTTGAAGTTGGAGTTACTCCAAAGCATGTCACCTAAAGAATGCCAGAAAAATGTCTTAACTTATTATACATAAGTCCTGATGTAAAATAAAGAAAATGATATATATTTTTTAATTGCTCTCCCACCATTTTTTTTTTTCAAATTTTACTCCTCAAAACAAAAATATATCAATTTATTCTTCACATGGAAGTTTAAGTCATGTGTTTTAACAACTATCTCATATTACACAACTTTGTAAAAACAAAAAATCAAAGCTTCTTCAATATTTCTGTCAAAATTCAAAACAGTAGGAACCAATGAATTATTAATGTATGTGTAAAAATGGTATTTGTACAGTTTAATAAATGTATTACATATATTAATTATTAAATTTATTTTTCAGAATGTAGTGTATAAGTCATTTTAATAATTTGTAAATGTTAACAGTTCTCCAAGAGTTTCTAACTTTTACTAATTCTTTAACTCTGTTCAGCTTTTCTTGTTTCTACCTTATGCTTTCTAACCTTGCTTTTTTCTGTTATGTTTTTTAAGCATGTGCTGTCTCTGTACTGGTATGATAATCAATGGTAGGCTCTTCTATGTGCTTTCATGTGTGTTTGCATGTTTAATAACAAAGAGATGGAACTTTATAGTAATGTTTATTTTATTTTAAGTTGACTTATGATTTCATTAGTTTGATATTATAATTTGGATTATTCAAATACTAATTTACATTTCACAAAAGAGATTACTAGTTTTTGGTGATTCGAAAAGTATAATGTGATATTCATAAGACGATCATTGTAGCTTTACAGTTTCATGGTATCCTTAATTTTACTTTCCATATAATGATACTGAGTGATCCAGAAATCACACTACCCAAATAATAAAATATTATTTATTATTTGAAAATGAGTTACAGGTATTTTGTAACAAATAATTGCCATAATTAAATAAAATTTACTACACACATACCTTGGTGTGTGAGAAATGTAGTGTCCTACTCACTGATATCACAGCAAGTGTTGGAACTGATCGTCATTAACATCAAGGCATCGCTGCACACGTTTCTCCTAGGTACAGAAGATTTCAGCCAATGTATCAGAAGTCACAGGGTCAATTTCCTGTCAAATGTTGTCTTTCAGTTGCATGAAAGCCTGTGACTTGTTAAAATACATTGTTTCCTTTCAACATGCCCAATAAGAAGAAATCCAGTGAGATAAGTCCGATGAGTTGACCTTGAAGTCCATTGAAATGACTAGATTTTCTTTCATGCTGAGGTTGGTAGTGTAGCAGGTGGTGCCATCCCGCTGAAAATGGCCAGTACAGACTTCCTCGTTATCCAACTGATTGATAAACCCTTTGAAGATTCCTATATAGACTTCAGTATCCACCGTTGTTTCATAAAAGAAAGAACCAATAATGTGACGCTGTGATAAAGCACATCATACGCCAATTATAACATCATGAAGTGGTGTCTCATGCACAGTGTAAGGATTCTCAGTAGCCCATAACCGGGTAATCTGGGAATTCATAACACTGTTAAATAGAACCATGGTGTAGTCACATAGTCTGAACCACATGTAGTCAAGGATTACTGGGTGTGTATTAACAAATTCCTGAAACCAATTACAGTTATCCATTCTCTTCTGGAGGTAGCAATTGTTCCACAGCAGTAACAAAGTATAGATGAAAAATTTACTTCTTTTGCATTCTGTCGTCATATGCTTCTGAAAACCTTTATTTCCTCCGACAATCTACTCAACGACATACTTGGTGTAACCAGCAATCTGTTTTTTACATCCTGCATTATTTTTTCTGGCAGTTTTGGATGTCCTGCTCTATGGAAATCCAACAATCCTCTTGTTCTTATGATTTTACTCACCAAATATTGAATGGTAGACTTTGCACACAGATTTCAGACACCAAATTGTACTGTAAATTGTTGCTGGCATGCCTTTATGGACTTCGTTTTTCAATACATGTAGACAATAAACACATGCTGAAAAAATATCCACAAAATAATTAATCATACTCTACTCAAACACGAACCACTATATACTTTGCATCATAACATTAGTACCACAAATTCACAATTGTAAAAAATAAGCAAGCGTTCATACGAATCTGAGGATGAGCATGCGAAGAAAGTCTCTAGTACTGCCTATCATAATTTTACCACCCGTTTCATGTACCCGTATGTCTGTACCAAATTTTATTATGGAAATTACTTCAATTTCTATAAGCAAAAATCTGGATTGGGACACTTTGTATAGTATATTTGTAAGAAGAACTTACATTTCTGATCTGCAATAAATATCCATTAGCATTTATGCAAACATCAATGTGTTTCAAAATGTTTGCTGCAACGTTTTATAAAATCCTCGCACTTATGGTGGTGATCGATAGCTTGATGTTCCGTATAAGTCGTTCTGTATACACGAGTTTATAGACATTCTAAAGCAACCACTAAAATAAAAATCTGGAAAAGAAAGTCCTGATGGCCAAGGAGAGTTACATTAAGTAATTTTAACAAATAACTTTAGACAGTTAACATGTGCTGTGTCTGGATGAAAGGCATGTTTTCCTGTTAATGACTCGCTTACTACTGGAGTCGTGGTTTGGTTGGTGTAGCTGGTGTATCACTGAAGAGGACGACCTTGTCGTTGAAACACGTCTTATACTTAGGCGTATTTTTTATGAGAATTGTGTTCTTTGTGTTTGTTATACTGTACTGGAGACAAACTTTAGGTGTAAATTATATGATCATGCATCAATTGTTCAGTGTGTTCTGAACTTGCTCTGTAGTCACAATCAAATATTCTCTTCTAGTAAGCAATTGATACACCAAGCATCATAGCACACTGACTAACAATTCTACAGGATGTGTGACTTCTGGAACAATTGGTATTATTACTTTAAAAAATACAATCTGTATAAACATTTTAAAATTATCTAAAATTAACTAAATGTCTAGTATGTTTTTTGAGGTTTTTTTTAAACAAAAGGCTACACAATTTTATTTTTACACTTGATCAAGTTCTACCAGTTACTAATAGTTCCATCTAATTGCATGTGTTTGTCTGTTTATGTGCACACTGTTATCATCAATGTTTTATGTACATGTAGCACGCACAGGATTATACATGACCGATTGTTTGGCATAGGGTATTTTAACTACAGGTGAGTTTTCGATTGACAACATCTACTCACGCAGTAGTTTAATTACACATCAAATTTTTAAGCATAATATATAATAAACATATATTTTTAAACTCATATTTCTATGTATTATAGAAATTGTTCTTACTCAAATTTGAGATATTATTAAAAATAAATAAACTAGGGGTTTATGATTTAAAACTAGGATTCACCCTCAATAATGATAATATAATGGACTATTTTAATTGTTATTATTAAAAGGAAATAATGATTTAAAACTAGGATGAACTCTCACCAATGATATTACAATGGGGATTGTTATTATTATTATTATTAATATTTGGGACACTTTTAAAAGGACAAATGATTTAAAACTAGGGTGATCCCTCACCAATGTGATATTACGATGGGGATTGTTATTATTATTAATAATATTTGGGACACTTTTAAAAGAACATAATGATTTAAAACTAGGGTGAACCCTACCTATGATATTACAATGGAGATTGTTATTATTATTAATAATATTTGGGACACTTTTAAAAGGACATACATAATGATTTAAAACTAGGGTGAACCCTCACCTATGATATTACAATGGGGATTGTTATTATTATTAATAATATTTGGGACACTTTTAAAAGGATATACATAATGATTTAAAACTAGGGTGAACCCTCACCTATGATATTACAATGGGGATTGTTATTATTATTAATAATATTTGGGACACTTTTAAAAGGAAAAAATAATTTAAAAATAGGATGAACCCTCACCAATGATATTACAATGGGGATTGTTATTATTATTATTAATAATATTTGGGACACTTTTAAAAGGGGACCATGATTCAAAACAATAATGAACCCTCACCAATGATATTACAATGGGGATTTTTATTATTATTAATAATATTTGGGACACTTTTAAAAGGAAACAATGATTTAAAACTAGGATAAACCCTCACCAATGATATTACAATGGGGATTGTTGTAATTATTATTAATAATATTTGGGACACTTTTAAAAGGGGACAATGATTCAAAACAATAATTAACCCTTACCAATGATATTAAAATGGGGATTGTTATTATTATTAATAATATTAGGGACACTTTTAAAAGGGCACAATGATTTAAAACTAGGATGAACCTTCACCAATGATATTACAATGGGGATTCTTATTAATAATGTTAATATTTGGGACACTTTTAAAATGGCACAATGATTAACCCTCACCAATGACATTATAATGGGTATTTTCATTATTAATATTGGTGCCACTTTTAAAAGGGCACAATTATTTAAAACAAAGATTAATTATCACCAATGATATTACAATGGGGGTTGTTATTATTAATATTTCAGGCCCTTTTAAAAGGAAACAATGATTTAAAACTAGGATTAACACACACACTCTCTCTCTCTCTCTCACACCCACATTAATTTATGCACAATAATTTCCCAGTCTAAATTAGTAATTAAATACTTGTATTGTTTTAATTATATCAAATGTAGTTACATGTAAAAACTTAATGTGTTATTTATATATTCAATGAAAATTTTATATATCAATACAATTCTCTTAAAATGAGCAATATTTGTAGAAACTTCAATCACCAAATGAAAAAGAAAACAAAAAATCTACGTGAATTTAAAGTGTTATTATTTATTTTTCTTATAAAGTTAAATTAGACACTAATTTAAAAAGGTAAAATGATCTTTCTCGTTATTAATTTTTCATAAAATTTATATAACAATATCATGAAACTAGAAAAATAAATCTTAGTTTAATTAAAATGTATTTATATTTGAAAAGACAAAGATGGTAAAATATGTATGCAAAATCCAAGTTGATCCTTTATCTGGCCTGAGAGATATTAAAGCAAAAAAGAAGTTAGGGTCTCATCGAATCTGAGAGATATAGACAAATCCTCACATTTAATTTTACACATTTAAACAAACTTAGAGGTCGAGTTTTGAAACATCTCTTTTAGTGGATCTTATGTTATACAAAGATCCACAAATTTCAAGTTTATATGCCATGAATACTAGTTATTCAGGTGTATATTTCATGTTTCTAGGTCTATATATATGTACCGGTAGATTAACATTTTCAAGATACTAGTAGTTTTTAAAATTAACTATATTATTTTGTTATATAAAGAAATGTTAGTAACTTAAATTAAACATACAGTAGTCATCCAGTTTTTGCTATTTTTAAAAATAATGTCAGATTTGAAATATAATAACATGAGTGAAATATCATTGTATTGAAATATTACCTAAATAATTTATTTAAATGAAGTAGAGCTTCTTTGGCTAAATGTCAAAACTAAAATGTAACAAACACTCTAAATTTAAAATTATTGTAACAATCATAATTATTTTTGTAGATTGAGGTAGACGGCTTGGAAAGGAATACTGAATATTTTGAAGATTAGGACCCCTCCTCCTCCTCCCTTCAGGATTGGAATTAGTGTACTTTGGTACCTAGTGTTGTACCACCTTAAATGGCCAGGAGGACTACACTTGCTTTAAATGAGCCGTTACATCCTGATATATTTATGGATACAACACTTTTCCATGTATCCTATTGTTTTCCTATATGGTTTCAGAAAAAATAACTCTTCCGCATATTTATTAGTATGTGTAACTACAGACTGCAAAAAAAAATCATCCAACATAAAATTAATGCAAATTGTTCAGTGTTATCTGGAAGTGGTACCCGCAAACCAGTATCTTGGTTTGAAAAAGAAGATTTTTATTGCAGGAGTATCATTCCAGTCCAATTGTACCTCGTGTTTTTTTTCCGCCATTAACTTTCAATAGGTTGAGGTGTTACAGTCTGTGTGTGTATGGTGTTTGGAATAACAGACAAGTTTGGATCTTTCTCGAACTCTCCAAGTTTACTTTCACTACCTACGTCACTTTGACTTGGCTCATTACTACTGTAATATTCCAAATGAGAATCAGTATCACTTAATCTATCAATCGCACTAACAGTCTGCCTTTCAGTATCATGAAAACAAAAGCCATAATCTCTAATCATGTCCGAACAATATCAACGACTGCTACAAACTAACCCACCTCGCTAAGATAACCCTAGAAAATGTTGTTTAAACTAAACGCCAATTGACATCAGCCGCACACTAAGTAGGAGTCGCATAACCCCAATTGGCATTCTCAGCAGTGAATGTGAATGTGTTAACCTTCTTCTTACATACAATTGAAAAGTTATAAACTTGCAAATCAAATCAAATCTAACATTTTTAATAAATGGTTATTAAATTATGTTTATGATTCAAAATTGATTATATCATTATGGAAGGTAATGTTATAAACTTTTAATTAAATAAACAAATGAAAAAAACAAAAGGAATATAACAATTCATAACATTGATTAACATAGCCTATAAGATTTTACATCTAACTAACAATCAACAATTAAAAATTAACACCAATTTAATTGAACCATTATACTATTAAATAACATGGAAATAGTTATCCTAAATCACTATAAAATGTATCGTAGTTAATTAACATGAGTAACTGTAAATTTAGTGTTTGTGTGTGGGTGTGTTCTCTGTTAACCATTAAATTTTCTTCACAGCAACCTTTTGGAGAAAACGTCGGACGGTGTCATCCGTGCTGCCCGTAACGGGGACCTCAAAATGGTATGTTTACTCATTGAACTTAATTATAATAGTATTAACAAATATATTCTTATTGTGAATGATTATTTCTAAATAAATTTATACATTTTTTTTCTAAACTCACTATAAAATTTGCCAATTTATTTTACCTTTTCATTTTATACATAGTATTGTGATGTAAAAAAAATATTGTGAAGTATAAAAATAATAATAAACAAAACTATAGTTTCAAATTGAAAGTAAAGGAAAATTACAGTTCATATATAATTATTAACAAAAAATAAAAATAAACTCTATCATCATTAAAAATTATATCTCATTCAATTAAAATTTATACTTATGCCTTATTTTTTACATGAGTGATGAAGTTGGAGAATTTCTTTAATTATAATCTCTCGGATAGAGTGGTCAAAAGAAGCAAAGTGCAGATTATGTTAAGGAATTCAGTAGGATTCTGTCAACCAAGTAGCGTACATGAATATTTTAATTTAAACTATAACAATTGTGGCTCTTATAGGCTAACACAAATATCACATAAATTTTATTTCTCACAATATCTTCTCTATACAGAGTAAGAAAATAAAATGAAAACATTAAATTAACATTCTTATCAAATATTTGTATAACCTTTAATTTAAAGATATTAAATTGTATTCCCTTATATGGTGATAAAAGTTAGAAATGATTTTATTGGATATTTTCAGTTAGAATTTTATTACTTGTCAATTCACTTAAAAAATATTCTCATATATTACAGTCTGTATGAAGTAACCTGTCTCCTGACCCTTCGACTACCTGGGACAGGCCCGGGCCATTCACGTCGACCGCAGTTGTTTACCTAATTAGTCGCCTATAAGCTTCCCCACTAGCTTAAGTAACTTTTATACCTAAATTATAATTTCCGAAATGTTATCAAATATTTGAAAAGTACATAAAAAAATAAGATCAACGATACTAAACAAGGGCAAATTTGTAATTTCATTGTCATATTGTTACATAAAACCAACTTTATTATTACAAGATTTAAACAGGCTACTTCTATATTTCTTATTACCTCTATATTGTTAGTTTTTATCAAATTTGCCCTTGTTTAGTATCGTTGATCTTATTTTTTTATGTACTTTTCAAATATTTGATAACATTTCGGAAATTATGATTTAGGTAAAAAAGTTACTTAAGCTAGTGGGGAAGCTTATAGGCGACTAATTAGGTAAACAACTGCGGGCGACGTGAATGGCCCGGGCCTGTCCCAGGTAGTCGAAGGGTCAGGAGACAGGTTACTTCATACAGACTGTAATACATTTTTGTTTGATTTTGTTTTAACTTCATGAATAGTTATTTTTATTTTGTAGCTTATTTCAAATATTATTTTTTGTATTATCTGTTTTTTTAATAGATTTATTACCATTACAATGTTTTATAAATAGTAATATAAACATTATTTCCATGGATTTAGCTGAAAGACCTGCATGGACAGGGGTACTCACTCCTGTCAATCGATGCTACAGGACAGACAGGATTACATTACGGGGCACGATTTGGGCATAAAGACATTGTCAAATATCTCATTGCTTGTGCTCCAGCTTCAATACTCAATATGGCAGACAACGATAAGTAAGTAAAATCTATGGTGTGATATAAATCTATTATTTTACCTGATAATGTCATACATTTAACACATTGAAACGGTAAGTCTTGTAATGTTGTATGTAACCTGAGGTGTATTTATGATATAATTTTACTTACAATTTCTTTAACTAAAAAATCCATGTTTCTAATTATATGTCATATATTCATAGCACCAAAATGAATCATTATATTTTGATCCACCATATTACAAATTTTATATATTTGTATATTTTTGAACAATTTATATTGGTTGCAATATTTATATATTTTATTGCGTTATAGTCTATATCGTCGGTCTACTGCAAAAAGTAACCAACTAGCAAATTGTTAATTGTGAGAAAACAAAGTTTTTATTTTTCATATGAGTGTTAAAATTCTAATCATCAATATAAAATCAAGTAATCTATTATATTAAGTAATAGTTATAATATTATTTACATAGGTAGTTTTAGCAGACAATTCCTAACACCACAATAAGCAATATTACATTACAAGCTTATTTTTAGAGAAAAGTGCACTGGGTCACTTTTGCAGTAAACCAACGATATGTTTTAAAACAAAAATATTATGTACATTATATTTTAATTTTAAAAGTATTATTTTTCATAGATTGTGTGTAATAGACATTTTCATTCAATTTTATAATTATAAAACAAACCTAAGAATGGAACAAATCATAAATTAAAAAAACAAAAATGGCATAAAACATGTCATAAACATCCAAGCACAAAATCAACTGCTTTAACCAATGCTGAAGGTGCACTAAATTATTGAATAATAAGGTAGACTAAAGTGCTATATAGCTTCTATAGCATACAGCTGAAGACATGTGAGACTCTCAATGTCTCAAAAGTACTCAGCATGCAGCTTATACACTGACATACCTAATAAAATACACATTTCTTGGTATTTTTTTATACCTTATTTGACTTTAACTTTTATAGTAATATAATTAATTATGAGAATGACAAGTCATACAAAATAAGTTAATTATTGTCTCATATTATTCCTACATAAGAAAGAACTAACGAAGAATGTTTTTTTTCAAAAGACCGCATACTCAGACTCTTTCAAAATTATAGTAAGAAATAACTACTTGTAAATTATAAATTGAATAAGAATGGGTAAGGTCAGGAAAAAATCTTACTAAACTCTACTGAGATGTTAGATGACTAATGGATGAATTCTAAAAAAGGTTCACATAAATTTTGCAATTAATATATTAAAATGTAGTATATATGAAGGACATACATAACTGATTTGATTACATTCTTCTGATATTCCTAGCATTGTCTTAAATTTTCTATCTCCATTTCCAAAATTATTTATATACCAAATTATTTAATTTTGTTAGTAATAACTCTCTTATGTTTTATCTTATAAAATATGTTTGTGGATCATTTCGTGCAAAATTTAAATCTTAATATGTGTGATATTCTAAGACTTTCAAATAAAAATAAGTTGTGAAAAAAAATTTTTTTGACATTTTAAAATTGGCTGCCATGTTTCTCTGGTTGATTAATTTATTCAACGATTTGTTGAGTAAAATAAAAGATAACTGATGACTTCAATCCATTATGGGATCCAGAATTAATGACGTGGAATGCGTACCCGGGATTTATAAGAAATATTCAACAATATACTGTTGCTGGCAATGCAATGTCTCATGACCTTTGGTTGAGAACAATTCGATCAACCTCTCTACAGTCTATAACCTTGCACTAAAGGATTTTAATGTCTTCCAGCATCCAAAATCTGTCCATATTCTGACACGTGGTTCCATGAAAACAAATGAAGTCCAAAAAGTCATTAACATATAGTTTGCATCATCCCTGACAACTTTCTATGATGAAGAGGTACAACACCTGTTGCTCTGCTATCACAAGTGTCTCAACAATGGCGGAAACTATATCAGGAATTAGTGTAAGGTCTGTACATCAAATAGCAATAAAATGGATTTGAAGTAAATATTTTAGTTTTTCTCTCTTACCCTATCAGAACTTACTTTCTGAATACCTTGTTTTGCAAATACAATCTAACTTTAAAAATAAGTTATATGTATCCTAAACATATACATTATTCCCCAGACTAATACTGTGTACAATAATATAATTTGTATTTATTTATCTTGTGTTCATTTCAGAGGACAAACGGCACTTCATAAAGCAGCTGCATCAAAACGTAGAAGCATCTGTTGTATGCTGGTAGCTGCTGGTGCTTCATTATGCTTGACAGATCATCAAGGACAAACTCCCAGACTCCTAGCGCTCCAAGCTGATGACCAAGAACTTGCTGCCTATCTCGAAAGTAAGTTTTTCTATTATTATTTAAGTCATCTTATAAACAGTTCTATACAATATGTTAATATTTTTTTACCACTTTAAAATATCATCTAGTAAAACTTTCATTATCAATGTTTATGGAGTTATGATTATCAAGACAACAGAAAGGTTTCTTATCACGTTGCAGGAGCAATTTGGCAGAGTTTTAATTCCGTGGTCTCATTGATTAATATCATAGTTATAACATACGAGAAGTATTGTTTTTTTTGCTTTTTAATTTTGCTTCAGCAGTTGTTTAGTGTGAAACAGTTTTTTTATTATTACAAACTTCCACTCATTGCCATTATGTCACCCTCTGATGTTCGTAACAAAGTGTTAACACAATAACATATTAAATTTTCCTGTTCTAATGGTGAAAAATCCTTTCATGGATAATGTGCCGGAGTGTGTAAAGTGGATATACACTCACTTACAAGCTGAAAATTTGCAGAAAAAGATAAAAAGCTTTAGTTTTGGTCTATTGCGTCGTTGGATGGTCTTACATTTGAAAACAGAAAGGAGCTTAAAGAAATTAAAGCAACGAATAAAAAAGTTAATCTGGATTTTAATAAATAAGGATAAAGTTGAAGAATTATAAAACCATTGAAATCAAGCAAAGCGCCTGGAAGGACAGAATAAATTCAAACATGATCAAAATTGTTTTGTCTCAAAATAATATATACACTATGTATAAAAACTAATTTTTAACATTTCCAGTTGTATCAAAAATAATTCTGTTTTTCTTCTTTTTTTAATACAAATTATAAAAATATCCTGAAAAAGACAGGTACTGAAAGTTTCCCTACAAATTGTAAACATACAGGCATTTCATAAAAATACTTTTTTTCAAGTTCTATTGAACATTTTTCATGGACCCTTTGTAATATGAGATAAAGTGTTAATTATGTTCAATGATCACTACATGGACATGAAAAAAATGCCATATTTATATTAATGTTGAGCTTGACTTATGAGAAAAATTATACAGTATAACAAACACACAGAACACAATTCTCACAAAAAAATACGCCTAAGTATCACTAAAGAGGACGACCTTGTCGTTGAAACGCGTCTGATACTTAGGTGTATTTTTTGTGAGAATTGTGTTCTGTGTGTTTGTTATACTGTATGAAAAAAATGGAATGTGTGTATTTTTTTATATATTTTTAAAGGGGTTTTAAGGCGAAAAACCATTGCAGTCATTATCGCCTTCATAACATTGAGCATGAAGGTGCTCCACGTTTATACATACAAATGACAAAATAATACAATAACATACAACTTTTAAGAACAATAACAGGATTCATACAAATTAACAAACAAAATTAAACGACAACATAACATGTTACAAGGCTGTAAAATGGCCTTGGCACGACGAGTTAACAATTATAAAATATGGAAACTACAATTAACAACAATAAAAACAAATATTACAGTTCTGTAAAAGGGCCCTGCAACGAATTAAGAAGAATAAAATTAAAAATAAAAACTAAACATAATATTACAGAGTTGTAGAACCATCTCATCCAATTTCTTACATGATGAATATGAATTCAAGGCTGGGACAGATGTTGGATTTGTCTACCAGATGTTGCAATTTACCAATAGTTGGAGGTAAAGCAGTTCTTTATTTAAATACTTTCCTAGCTTCGGGAAAATTCTAAATTTTTTAAAATTACCTGCAGCACCAGTGACAGCTTTATTAATCACATAGGGGAAGATCTTTGATAGATCTGACACCTCGACACTGTTTCGAACAATAAAAAATCTAGGAGCAGATCCCTGAATCCTTAAGTCTAAATTTCTCTTCTTAGCTTCGAAAACAGACGGGCGATGCCAATAGTTGTCTCTTATCACAACCTGGGTTGACGTTATCTTTAATAGAGACCATGCATGAGTTAACCAGCGCATCATGTTAAGTGATTGCAGATGAGACTCTGGGAACGGGTGTACCCTTGGATCACTTTTCGATCATTTCCAAACCCAAGAACTCAAACCCAAGGGGCCCAGAGTATCCTCTTTAACCACACTGGCTGGGCATCAGTCCAGACCCGCAACTGGAGAGGAAGGATCTGACACTTCTCTATCGCGAACACTTCATGACCAAGGACCGAAGTGGCTTGCTACTGAACAGAAACCGCAAATACATCTTCAGCAGAGCAAGCTTACATCAGCTTACCAGATTCAAAGGTTTTCATGCTTTGGTCTGGTAAACACTCCCAGACTCTCTACGGCTCTACACGGTAAAAAAAATCTAATCCCTATAATATGAATGTAGAGTATTTATATATCCCCAGTGAATCGTGAAATGTAACAGCCTCTATGAATTGTAAAATATGTATGGGTGTGTATATTCGGAGAAGATGTTTTATTGTACCACCCCTGTATAGCTCAGTTTCCGCAAGGGACGCTAAACCCTTCTCAATATGTGCAGATAGTCTACACCCCCCTGCAATGAGAACCCTAAGTAAAGGTGAATATAAAATACTGTTTATAGGTGAACTGTGTGTATGTCTATGTAGATGATAGTTTATGAGTTGTGAGTGTTAAGTGAGTGTTTGACTGGGGACCGCGAGGGACGCCAATTCCCTCTTATTAGGTGCAGCTAGTCTGCACCCCCCCTGCGGGATGGAATGTGTGTAAACCAGCTAACAAATCCCTGAGTTTATATAATCTCAAAAACATATACCAGGAAATATTAACACCAAACAAGCTTTGGTTGAAATTTATATACTAAATAAAACTTTCAAAATATATTATTTTCATTTAAGTTGTAACTATTTGACCTACATTCTATAGATGGATATTGACTTTACTTGGTCACATTTTCATATAACCTGATTTCGAAGAATAAATAGCAAAATGGTATAAGCCCAACTTTTGTAACTTAATATGCCATATAACAGAATTAACACATTTCTTAACAAACCAACAAAATAGGCACAACCCAAAAATATTTTTGCACTGTATGGACACTCCAACAAGCTTGCTCTTCTCAGTCCAATTAAGGAAATGTCCCAGTCCCTGTCCATCTATAGTAAAAGAAATTGTATGCTATTCATTGGCAGAATAACCTTGTTTGACCTGAACAACCCAATCCTTTATGGATGAGATTGATGATAATTTAAATGGATCAGCCTTGAACACAATAACTCAAACATACTTGAAACAATTTTTCTCTACATCGATTTTTCCTCCTTCACAATTTTTTCTCTGTATATATAGACTTCTAATGAAAAATGAAAATATTTAGTGATAACACACAAGTACAGTATACAGTTCAGAATATTTGAATGCTCATGGTTATATATTTTTTAACAATTTATTTTTCTCATAATTTATGTAAATATTTTGTGCTTTTTATTTTTGTAATTTATAATTGACATTTTTACATTTATAATTGAAACAAATCACTTTTATATTGCATTTTTAATTTTTATTATTAATAAAAAATCTTTTGTCCCTATTTTGTTATAGGCCAAGAACATTTCCACTTATCAACCGATGATACTGACCTCATAAACTAATTTATGTACAGGTTTGTGTGGCATTTCATCAGTAATTGGAACCAAATATTCAGACTCGTAGTAAGCTCTTGATATTTCTATGATAATTTACAAATGTTTTCAACTATTAAATGTGTATCACTCTCAGGTGAATAATAATCAAATTTGCACATACCGACTAGTCAAATACCAAAAATAATTTCCATTAATTTAAGATTTTGAGTTATTTTAAAACATTTAGTATTAGTTAGTGTATTTTGATTGCAACTGTTGACCTATTGTTTGTGTGTAGTTGAGGAGTAAGGTGGAAGATAGTTTCCCGCTGGTAGTCTAGTTGTGTCTTGTTATAATGAACCGATGGTTTTACATAAATATTAAAATCATTAGGGGTGTGCGAAGTTTGGAAACTCAAAATGTTTAGTAAGCTTCAAAATTTAAAACTGTTCAAAATATTAGAATTTGATATAGTTTGAATCTTTAACAATTTTAAAAATTATAGTCTGGTGCAAAAATTGGAGATAAACCCTGTCTTGAAAAACCAAGTGACTAGAACATAGAGGTAATAAAGCGAGTAATAGATTGTAGGCTGGATTAAGCAGAATCTATTTTGATTCACATAGGACTTGAACCAACATTAGGGGTGTTGGTGTGCCAGAATATAAGTACCATTAACACCAGAAAAACTATGAGAATCACTGAACTGTAGTAAGAGAAACCATAAAGAAAGTTTGTGGTTCTCTTAATGGGAAATTGTGGTTTTTTATAGGATAATGGCATATCATAGAATATGTGGTCTAGGGATTACACTATGAAACCGTGATTCTTGCAGCTCGTAAGGGAGAGAATAGTAAATTTAAATACTAAAACTTGTTGACAAAACAAATCTGTTAAACTAGGCTCTAAGAACTCAGTTCCACAAAATAGTTCCACAAGTCATGATGCCAGAGGTGTTTAATCCTTTAACCCCTCTTTATCTAATCTATTCTAACATAACGTAGGTGATATAGGTTATTTGAAATGATTGTAATAAACATTAAATAATCATGCATTACAGACACAAAATTCTTAATTCAATTCTAAAAATTAATTTCACTACAAATTGAATTCAGGTTAGGTTCTTTCAGGTACATCCTTTTCAGGTTCATATTCAGACTTTCCAATGAATTCTGTGTGGTTTCTACCTTAAAACATAAGTTTGGTTTAGTTCAGTTTATAAAAAACGGTTCTTTGGTTTGGTTTGTATTTGATTTTTAAAATAATGGTTTAGGTCAATTTTGTTTCAGATTGAACATTTTATTTTCACACAATTTTTTTGAGACCTTACTTTACACTAGTGCAACCCAAAATAGACCAATTATTGAAACTATATATAGGACCCCCATGAGGAGCTTGGCATCCGCATCCCTAAAAGGGTTTTAGGCCCTACAAAGGACTTTCTAAGTAATGCTGAATTTTATTCCACTCCACATAAAATGAACCAATCACAATAGTTGTTGGAGGTAACTGAGTATTGTCTAGTTAAAAAATCTATTCCCCCACCATAAGTCATTCCTGCTTAAGTAAAAGATATTTTATTGCTTAAATTTTTTTTTAACTTGAAGCTAGTGTGGAATCTATATCTTTAATTTTTTTCTCTACTGATGCGTACTCAACAGATAAGTTAACTTCAGCTATCGCTCCTTATTGAAGACTTTTAATGGTCCTCATCTTATATCTCAACAAACTTTAAGTCCCTTATTTTAAGTCTCAACGAAATCAAAGAATACTTACATTATAATTCCTTTCACAGTTAGCGAAATAGGCAATTATAATATATAACCTAAGGTTATCTTATTCCCTGATAATTTTCAGAAATGAAACTGCAAGGGCAATTAAAGATTTTAGGTAGACCAAATGCTTAACTCTGTTAGCCTAACCACACGCTATTTTGAGTATCGGGCTGTGGATTTCTGACATCCAAGTATTAGTACAACACCCTAAAAACAATGTGTAACCAACAAACTCATGGGGAACCCGACTTTAATAATCACAGAACATACAATATTACCTAGGATTTATAACTTGATACACTTAACTCTAGTCCTAAGGTAAATAGGCCCTGCTCTACCGTTTTACAGATATTCATGCAATATATCACATTACAAACTGTTTCAAGTGATATAGCGGCCCTGGAGAAACTGGTCGCCATGCTCACTACATTTTACCAGCTATAATCAATTTAGCACATACTACATCTTCAACATTATTCATGGTCAGTTTGGTCACAAGTCAGAAGGACAATTACCAAGAAGCATGATGATTGCTCACTTGAACTTGGTGTGGTATCCATTTCCCACAGACTGCCAATAGGCTCAGCGATTCAACCGGAATCCTAACCATGATTGTAACCCCCATCACAGAAGTTAGCTTCTTCCTATTGTTTCTACAAACCACCCAGATATTGAACATTGAGAATACAGAATTCTAAAGAGAGAGTTTAACGTTATACCTGGGATGATTCGCACACCCCTAAAACTATTTGTGAATCAATTATGTGCAAATTTCATTATCATTCATGTAATAATGAGCAATAATTAATTACTGAAAATATTTGTTAATCATAGTATAAATAGTAAGAGTTTTTCTGTAAGTCTGTATTATTATTTCTAGATAGTACTTTTAGCGGTAGTAACGTGTTCAAATCATTTGATGTGTAGTTACAATGAATTACCACATATACAATATTGTATTGTTTACCCAAGTTTGACAACTACCATATTTTACACTACAACTTTGGTATATTTGTTACAGGCCAAGAACATTTCCAGTTAGTTGCGGAAGACTTGGAAACGGTTGTCTGAGATATGGACAAGCTGGTGACTTGAGGCATCAGTTCTTGTAACGTGTCAATTATTCCACCTCTCTTTCCTTTTACTTTCTAGAACTCTGAACGGAGAAAATCACGTCATCTATTTTTTGTTTTCTTAGATATAGAATCATCATGCCTTCACATCTTTGTATAGTTATTGCAGAAATGTTCATGTAATTTTACAATTTACTATAGATAAAATGTATTTAGCTGAATATTAATTATTATATTCTTTATAAAATTTACTATGGAATTTTATTAATATAATAAATAAAAAGAGTAAGCTAATTTTTTAACTTATTTTAGCTGAATATTTAAAATACACATACTAATATTTACTGGACCAAGTGTTCTATAGCTAACTTTTTTTTCTAATTCATTCAACAATATATAAAACTTGTGGTTATATTTTGTTAGATGGGATTATAGATTTACTGCAAATTATAATTATTTGTAGTTATGAAGTGTATAAATTATATTATATATTTGTGGCTATTTTCATTAATTTGGGTATACCATTATTTTAACACAATTTCGTATAAATAAAACAAGCAGTTCTTTTCTCTCCAGCCAAATTCCAATTTCAGATTTTCCTATTTTTATGTATGTTTGTTAACTGCTCATTGTCTCAATGTAATCTACATAACTAATACAAGTAGAAATACCAAACTAAGAAAATACCATTTGGTGGGAGGGAACAGTAAAGGACCAATAGAACTGCTAGATTTGGACGGTTAATTATGTATCTGTAAATATAATGGAAATTTAATAACGACACAAACATTTTCAATTAAAACTTAGTAATTTTATCATACACTAAAAATAATAAAAAATAATGGAAATGATATAATTTCAAGTTAATAATTAATTAAAATATACGAGAGTTTTGGATTTTTAATAAATTCAACATTTTATGTAAATACATTAAAGAGTTAATACTGTTCATTGCAGTAAGTATATACTCCCATCTAAAACAACTGTACTAAGTAACCCAAACTTTAACAAACATATAGAAAACCAGGTAAAAAATGTGTCGTCAGGTTTAAAACAAGCTCAGAATAATTATTGATAACTATTTTCTATAAAATGTCTTAATGTGGTATTGAGCTGTATCTTTAGTGAAATATTAAAGTAATCTGTGAATATTTATTTTTATGGTGCATAAAAATATACATACAATAATATCAATAATTTTATTCAACACATTATTGTTTTTAAGAAAATTCATGGAAAATTTGAAAAATAAGCGATTTATCCTGACATGATTTGTCTGTCCACTCTTTTCCAGAGCTCAACTGTAACATTAATGGGCGGAAATTGCCAATTCCACACAATGAGTTATTACAGGCTCATGTAGGCCGTAGATAAGGAAGAACTGGCAAATAACTATACTACACCGACACCATTTAGATCACTTTATCAAGTATATTTTACTGATAATAAAACTATATATATTTATTTATTGTAATCAAGCTCTTGTTATAAAATAATTTGTAAACAGAAAATAACATTTGTTTCTTCTCATAGATCAAAGATTGGTCATGGCTTAAATGTTTATATACTGTATTTACATATATAGCATGTAAAAATGGGAATGTGAATGAATGAAGCTGAAGTTAGGGATGACCAGAATGAACAGAAACATACCTATAAGAATACTATTGGTTGGTTACTACTATAAGAGTTCAGGTATGCATAATCATTTAATACAACCATGATGATTATATTGATATATTCACTAAGTGCTCATGAAAATTAAATTATATACACAAACCGTCTGCAGAAGCGATGACTGTATACTGGTATATTCATCATTAGTGCATGATGAGTTGATAATCTAAAAAACAAAATATCATTTTTAAACCGCCAAAAAAATAATATTTATGATTACTTTAATATTTAACTTAATTTGAAATAACATACAGATACATTGGTTTTGAAAATTAAATTCTATTTTGGCTATTTATTTAGAAGAACAAAATCTGTATATTTTCTTTTACGATCCTACATATGTGCTTTTCTAATGACTGCTAACATTTCATCAGGGGGGGGGGATCCCTAACAGAACCAAAACCTTATATATTGCACGACCTCAAAATAACCATATATATATAAATATATATATGTGTGTATGTATTGTATGAAGACACCAAATAATTGTTTTATATTTATTGTAAACTATAAATAATTAAATATATATTATAAATAAAAATACATTAGGATATTTTTACTTCTTGTATACATAGTATATACATTATATATTTAAATTAAATAATATAATTTAAGATACATTTAATATCAAGTAGTAAATAGTCTTCTACTAAATTATGGCCTTTTTTGCACCTCTTTTAACCATGTTAAATGACCACGATGAATATTACTGTCCACTATATGTGAATGTTTTTACATTTAACTCTGCTTTGATGAAAGAGTGTGTTTTTGGGAACAAATGTTAAATTTCCCTAATGTGCCAAGTATTCAGTCACATTTTTTGTGGTCTACATAATTTAGATGTTGATGTGTATCATATAATATGATTATATAAAATATAGGGATTTTTAAGAATGTAAATAAAATGAAGAAGGTACAAAGGTGAATGTCGTTAAGTTTTGTTTTGCAATTCAATAGAAATGTTAATTTGTAAAATTTGATTTACAGATTGTGGTTTTCGTAAACTAATTTAGTAATAGCAGATGTGATATAATATTGCTTTTATTTAAAATATACTTTCCTTATATGACAGTAGTTACAACACGAACAAAAGATCTATTTGTAAAATTTTTAATATTTTGGATTTCCAGATTTTTAAATGAAATCCAAAAATTACAGAGTGAAATAGACTTTACCTGTAGAAAAAGTAACCAATAAATTTCCGTAAAAATATATAATTACAAAGTCATCTAAAATAGCAAAATAAAATAATTTGGTTTAGCACATTATAACATGTAAAATAATTAACTTTAAAATTTGTTTTATACTTTCACAAAGAAAAAGTAATTTTAATGCTAGCAATTAATTATATTCTTTAATTTTTAAATTAAATATTTCAAACATTTCCATTATTAAAATTTATTTATGTTTATAAACTTGAGAATAGTTTTATTTTTCCCTTCCCAAACAAAGTTAAAAGTCTATTACAATTCTATATTTAAATTTATTTATGCTTATAAATTTAACAAAGAATTTTTTTTTTATACCTACCAAACAAAATCAAAATTCTACTTCCCAAAACTGTCCAGAATGTATTATTAATAATTAGCAACAAAGATCTTTAAAATTCTATCACTAACAGACGTGTAAGTAAACACACTCAAGTAAACTTATAGTTTATGAGCTCAGACTCTTTAGGTTAAAAATTAGAGACAATTAGAAACTTGTAAAAACTTTTAACAACTATCTTTTTTTTTTCTAGAATACAATATAGGTTTAATTTAATGACAACATTATTTATGTACAGTGTGTCCCAAGAAGAGGTACTCGTTTTTTATTGTATATTATTTTGGTTATTCCTCAACAGTTTCTTTGGAAATTTTACATGCATTTTAATAAAATTACCAAAAATGTTGTGTGAAAATTTCAACAAACTGGTGTTTATAGAAACAAAATGTCGGTAGCACAAAAAATAGCTGATGAAATAAAGTACCGCTTTTGCTATGTTTGGAAAAAACTTTAACTGCTACAAACATAATTTGAAACAAACACATTTTTCTTTTAAAACAAACTAAAAACTAATTATTTCTTTTTAAAACCAATGAAAATAAGATTAAAAAGTTTATTTATTTATTTAAACTGAAACCCATCCACAGCGGCACTCTAATAGTAATTCCTAACAAACTAACCGTATGCCCTTGTAAAATAATTATGTGGGATCCGAAGATGTTCCTCTTTGATAAATCCTCTTCAAATTCTCATTATTTTTTAAACTATGGGTGTACAATTGCTCCTTTAAATAGTCAAATAAGAAAAAAATCATGTACAGTTAAATCAGGAGACCTAGGTGGCCAATCTAAAAACTGACTTTCAGAACCAATCCAATGCCTTTGAATTGTGTTATTTAGTAATTGTTTTATTGAGTTTCCATAGTGGGACAAAGCACCATCTTATTAAAAAATAGCTTGGCCCATTTCCGGAAACGTAAAAAAGGGCAGTATTTTTTGACTTAAAACTTGTTCATACTTATTTTCAGTCATGATGCTGTTTGAAATGTCATAAGACAGCATGCCAATAGCAATTACAGCCACCCGACAGTAATTCCTTTCGATTTAAGAATTTTATGATCAACAATGGGTGTTGTAATAATTTAAGTTGTGTCTATACCATTGCGGTAAAAGGTTGATTCGTCTGAGAAAACAATACGAATATGCCAATTAGGATCAGTCTCATGAACTCACTATTGCGCGAACAGAAATCCACTCTTCTGTCCGGATCATCTTCAAGTAGGTTATGGACGAAGTCGCTTTTGTAAAATTTAATTTTGTAAAAACCATTATCTGCACTCAAGATTCAAGCTCTGCTTTTCACTTGATTTTGGTTTACCTAGAGAACAGAGTAGAAGTGCATATCAGTTTTTCTCTTAGTCTTATTTTCATTGGTTTTTAAAACAAATAATTAGTTTGTTTTAAAGGAAAAATGTGTTTGTATAAAATTACGTTTGTAGCAATAAAAGATTTTTTTCAAATCGAAACAAAAGCGGTAATGTATTTCAATGGTTGTTTTTTAGTGTTGCCGCCATTTTGTTTCTGTAACCACCAGTATGTTGAAATTATCACACCAAATTTTTGGTAACTTTATTAAAAAGTATGTACAGTTTGAACAGAATCTGTTTAGGAATAAGCAATTAATAGAAAATCAAACGCTTGTACCTCTTCGTGGGACACACTGTATGTAAAAACTAATACATAACATTTTGAGATTATAAATTAAATCCTGTTATCGAGTGATAAATCTAAAACATGGACAAAGTAAAAAATCCAGTAGTCCTTATTGGAAACTAACATTAAAACTAATAATCTAAGGTTATTACATACACTACTAAGCTATGATGGCATATTTTCGTTTCTTTTTTTTTTCTCATTTCTAGATTAATCACTTGATAACAAGAGTAAATTTATACTCTTGAAATGTTGTGTATATACGTAAATGATGACAAATGTTTGATTAAATTGTATCAATAATATAAACAGTTCATCAGTATCAAATAACTTTAAAACCAAAACAATATAAGTATTTGAGAAAATGATATCTAACTCAATGAATCTGCTAAAAGTAATAATAAAACACTGTCAGTGATGATTATTCTACAGATTAAATGAGCGTGTAAACCCTCATACAAAAAATTTCAAAAATAGTTTTATTGGACTTTTTTTTTAACTAAAGAATTTGTATTGTTCTTTTTCTAAAGTCTATTTTAAGAATCTAATGTGGAATAATTTTCAGAGCATGATTGACATGTTACTAGATTTTGTACATTGTGGAGCAATATACTCTGTGCAACAGGGGAAGTAAACTAGAATTAGTAGGAATGGAAAATACTGTTTCAAACATTGCAGTGTTCTCCATGGACTACTCTCACTTGTGCACCTTAATTAATCTTAGGCTATGCTATTTTATTTATTTATTTTTTTATTTTTTTTTATTCCCAATAACAAAGCTGTATCTTTATTTCTCAATATAAAATAAATCAAAATTACTATAATTGTTATATTAGTTTGTAGTATCTTTAATTTCAATTCAAGTAATTCTTATTTAAAAGCTTAAAAAATCTACTTTCTAAAAAGCTTAAAACGTAAATGACACGAAGAAAAATAAATATAAAATTTTCTTGTCTTTTAACTGTATTTCCAATTATTGTCTGCCACTGTTCAAGACTCATGACTCACCACTGGTTACCAATTAAAAGATATTTAACTCAAGAAATCAACTAAAAACTAATAATAATCACTAACAATCTGGTTTAATTTTGTTTCTAACATGTTTATTGTAAACATTAAATAATTGCTTTTATTTTGTTTCCAATTTCAAATATGAGAACATAACAATAGTATAAAGGTGTTTTTTTGTAAAATAAGTTAAAACTTCTATTGCATTAAACTACTTTTAATTTGTCATCAAATAAGAAAATTAAGAAGAGTTTATTAATTTGGAGTTTTTGTCATGGATTACAACCACAATCATCATGAAAAGAAATGAAATAAGACTTCAAAATTAGTGACTGATTTTTTGTACTGCTGTATTAAAAAAATTAAACATGTTTATTCATTACTAATTGTTCATTTCTAAAGACATCTTCACATAATGCAATATATATTATGTTCTAATTACTTACTAAGACAGTTTGTTGTTATTATTTATAAAATCTTAAGTATTATACTTTTAACAAAATTAGGTTAGATTTTAAACTCACATTTATTTGCTGGTGAAAATAGTTATTTCATGTTTTTACCAATTTCGCCTTAGAGTAATATGTATATAAAAGTTTGTTAAAGAAATTCTTTAAAAATGCAAATTTGTTAAATGTTTGATTTGTTTATTTATTGGTATGTTGATGTATAATATTATATTTTTGTTTAAATTTATTTCAAAGCAAACTAGGGCTGAATTGGTTAAACTTGTAAATATTTATTGGGAAAATGTTGTTAATTATTTCGTAAGAAGTTGTTTAAATATATTTCTTTATATGTTTATAACGCTAAATTGGGAGGAGGGACAGCACATTTTTGAAACTTAAAAATTTGTTATAAATATAGTTTTATATATTTATGACAATAATCTGACCTAACAGTATATTATTCAATATATTTTTATATGTTGGTTCATAGCCCTGACATGTCACTTTGAAATATTTAAAACAAATTAATTTGCTTTGTATTTAAAAATAATAATATTTTTAACATGCCTACATATATCTATGACTAAAAAATTGGGTATTAGTTCCTTTGCTCAAATTGAAAAGAGTCTTATCATTGCAATTATTTTAAGACTTTAGCCCAGGACCAAGCATTTTTCTAATTAAATCCCGCAGAATTAGAAAATATTTACAACTTAAAATACCTAAAAACATAAAGAGAGATTACCTGTTTTTCTTAATAACATTTTCTAGAAAATATTCTATAGGGCACTTTTTTAATGAATTTAGGTCGAAATGTTAACTCAAATGACAGTTTGATGGAATTCTTTCAAATAGGCTGATCCATTTCAACCACTTCAACCGTATTTTGGTTTCTTAAAATTATTTTATCTACTATCTGGCAATTGTAGTTTTCTGTTTACTATATTAAAATAAAGTCAAACTTTGAAGCTCTCGTACAGGTGTAGCTACGAAGATGCAGGTTTTGCTATAAAAACAGAATATTGTCTAAAGTTGTTTAATCCTAAAACAAAGTAGGGAATGTTTGAGATAATTGTTACAGACATATAGATCAGCAAGATAAACTCACTGAGGAAGGGGGACAGTAAACCCGCTGATGACCTTCTAGTTACATCTGCAAAATATATCCATGAAAAACTCTTCTTTACAATTTGTTTATCCACTAACACACTATAGGCTTATATTTAAATACCTTTGGGCCCTTTTTGTGGAATTATATCTTTCTGACCAATAGTTATATAGGCCTATCTCAAATCCTGTTTTTTTTCTATTTTAATTTTCTCCAAAGTTATTACCGCTTTCTGAAACTTTTTTTGACAATTTATAATAAATTCAAACTTTATACATATATACTCATGGTATGTTGCTTCTACTTATTGTATTTGTTCAAAAAGAATATTGTTTCCAATTTCATTGGGCAAATTATATATTTGATGATGGGAAATATAAACAATCTCTTGTTTATTTTCTTGTATAGCTTTAGAATATGAAAACTTTTACATATTGATTTCTCACCCTATTCAAAAATGTATTTAACTTCAAATTTGTTTTCTACTCTACTAACAAACTGTTGTAAAAATTTACAAATCTAAAATATAATGTTATTTTTAAAATTTTCTTTGGCCATTTTATAATCTTTCCACTAAAATTACTCTACAGGGATTTTAGTAGACATACCAGTATGTCAAAAATAAAACAACATTTAAACTTCTCGGCATATTTTATTACTACATCATAGTCCTATGTCCTAATACTCTATAAGTATACAATTTTCATCGCAGGTCAGGATTCAAATTTACAATTTGGAAGAAATTACATTATTTTTAATGTTAAAGATATGGGGTTGATATTCACTAAAAGCATAATTAAAATCTGCAAAATTTGATATATTCCAGATTATTGAAAGTTAAATTATTCTCAAATATATGGGCATAAACAAAAATAAAAAGACCATCGTTTTCAAAATACCAAATTTCAAAACTTCATCTTAATTTTTAGGTTTACTAGCATGTTAAACACAACAGTGATAAATGGATGGTATGTGCTACCAACATTCCAAATATTAAATTATTAAAAGGAATTTTGTTTCTTAATCTATAAAATTTAAAAACTAGTATTGGTAACTCTTCAACTTACTATGGACAATTTGTTTCATTAAAATTTGTGTTCACTTATTTTTATTTCACTGAACGTTACTAAACATATAAATTAAACGTTTAAATTTCTAAACATAAATTATCTCATTATAATTAATTGTAAAAAGGAAAAATACACAACTGATATCTATGTTGTTTGTAGTTTACATCTAAATGTATTTTTAACCTTAAAAAACAAAAAAAAAATACAAAAAACATGTTAAACGTATCTTGGTTGTATTTAATATTTATTTTGTATAAAATTTGTCAATTGAATTTGTTTTCTTTCATTAAAGGAATCAAAATTCAATTCATTGGTACATAGTTTTAAACTGTAATGTTTCCAAGACTTATATAAGAGTCAATGATGGTCGTAGTTTTTAAATAGTAAGTAATACTTGAGGTAGCAATACTTATATTAGGATTATTGTATTGTACTGTAGTGTATTTGTGTTGTTGTCAGTGTATTATTACACTGTTTTCTTATTTCACATGAATTTGGAAGAAGGGTGACTAAAGTTTTCATGAACATGTGCAATTAATACTGTTAAAATTGAGTGGTAATAACTTAACTTGATACATGTAATATCTGATTAACAGTTATAACTGTTTGATCTAACTAAACATTTGTGTTTTATTTTTATAAATAATTTTTACTAATAATTAGTTTTATTTAAACACATTGTTCCCCTATAGTAGTAATTTAATATCTCTTAAAATGGGAAATGAATTGTGTAAAGTAACTTTATAACTATTCTTAACTTTCTCTAAAACATTTAAAACCAAATATAGAGTCCTACAACTGATCAAATGGCTAACACTTTCACTTGGTGTGGAGAGGTCCCAGATTCAATCTCTGACAAGGCTCAAAAGTTATGGTGTTCACCCAACATTATGAGATGGTAAAGAGCTACATTTACATCTGACTAAATATTATCCAACTAAAACGTTTTCTACCAGGGCTAGGCTAACATGGGACTGTTGTGCTATAAGATTATTATTATTAATAATGATATAATTACAATATTATCTTCAATACAGAAAAAATAATAAAAATTTATTTCACTTTTCAATTTAATTATCAAAACGTATTGTGATTGTGAAAAACTTATAACGGATTATTGATGGTTCTTAATGTTATGACTATTTATAAACATGTTTTAGAACATTTTATTATGATTTCTGGCAGTCTGTGACATTTTTAATTAACTGAAAATATGAAAGTTTTATACAGGCTAGGTGACACTAGATGTATAATGAATCAAAACTTTAGCAGCAAGAAGAAAATGAAATTTGTATTGTATTTTCAATTTTTGTTAAACTTGTGATATAGTTATATATTTTGAAGCATTGGAACCCCTAGTTTATCTATTAGCAAGCAAGGGTATAAATTCTTGCGAGAACTCAAAAATATACGATGTTGACTCAGCAATGTGAGGAAATGTGGAGAGCTAACATTGGAAGCGAATTCTGGTTATGAAAAGATAGAATTTACAGTGAAAGGAATCCCTGTGCCAATTTTAATCCTAAATTAAATTACTTTGTAATCCTAAAAATGAAATTAAAAATATCAATATGCTAAATATCAAATTTAAAAAATAATAAAATTTTCTACAAAATCAACCATCGTTATTTTTCGAAATAATAATAATAGGAACCAAACTTAAAACTACTACCATGTTTTTACCATTATCATGTTAAAGAACCTTAATTGAAGTTTCAATTAGAGGAATGATCTTTCTCATTAGAAAATTTGTTAAAATGTTTCAAATATTATTTTTTATTATCGTAAAAAAATTACTAAACTAATAAGGTTGTATACACAACTAACCCACACTTATCTAATTGTATATAACTTATTTCCCATTTAAGCTTGCTCAGGTTCTAGTTTTCTGTGTGTTTTATTAATAGTCCTTATTGGTTTATTAGACACAAAGCAAATATTTTAATAATATATATATATATATATATATATATTTAAATTGTGTTATGTTTTATCAACACGTTTATTTCTTGATATTTACACATGGTAAACATTTACCCTTCTTTCAAGTGTGCTTTACTATTTCTACTTTCTGCATTTCTGTAAATGTTTAAAATTATAAAAAGTCTGAACATGAAAAATATTGGTCTGTTTTTAATGTCATTTTCTGTACATTTGTAATCACTTTGAGTCTGTACAAAATTTATCCAGTTTTAGAGCCTTAACATTGTAAATCTTATAAATGTACCTTATTAAATTTACTAAACACTTAATACACTCAAACTAAAAGTTGTGCTTTATAGTTAAAAATTCTTCCAGTTGTTATTTTATTAAATGTCTTGTAAATATCTGCTGTTTGCTGCCTTAGTCCTTTTATATTCTTTCTTTAATTATCGGAGAATGAAAGTGTTGTCCTGTTAACATATTTTGTTTTTAAATTTACTTTGAGAATCGTCCTTCTATGCAATTTTGATTATAAGAAATTAGTTATTTTTATTAAAACTAAACACACTTTTAACATTATTTCGTGAATGTGTACTATATTATCATTCATATTTAATTTGTGTAAATTAGATTTGTTTATCACAACATTAACTTTAAAAAAGAAATTGTTGAGTACAATTGTGATACTCAGTTGTACAAACTAATCCTTACACATTACTAAATTTTTAACTACTGATATTGTCTGTTCTTATCAATAATTAATATCTATTTTCATGCCAGTAATTCAGCCTTGACAATTTTTGTAGCCATATGTAAATTCTCCACTTGTTTTACTCATGTAAGCAACTTGCGCCTGAAAAATGTCAAATATTTAGTACTGTATTTGAATAATTACAAGATCCATCAGGAGAGAGGCATCAACACGAGTGTAGCAAGTGGCGGCTTTTACAAACATATGTACAGTTTCAAGGCAATCAAGGGTTAATACAACAACATGAGACCAAATAGATCGAAGACTTTGTCATAAGATGTGGGAAAAATCAAAGACATTTTGTCACCTTCATTTTAAACATTAAACCAGTCCATAATTTACTGACTTTATGGTTCATTTGATGTTTTTAAACAAAACTCAATGGTTCTATCCTGCATACATTTTAAAATGAAAACAAAAAAACTACCATTACCATATAATAGAGTTAAATTACTTGCTTAATTAAACTGTAGTAAAAATATATTGCCTCAGTTTAAACCTTCAATTAAGGTCTCAAACACCTTGGTTGTTAAACTGTTTAAATGTTCTTTTAGGAGAAAATATGTTAGGCTAAACCTAGGTTTCAAGAGGTCAAATTTATTTTCCAATTTATCAACTTATTTTACTTTAATTATAAATTATATAATATAACTTAAAACTTACAACAGCGTGTGTAAAGTCAGTACACCAGATTCATCTGCTAGAATAATATTATGATTACTAAAGTTTGAATTTATAGACACCAAAATTTAAATACTCGGCCCACAGGTAATACGCAGCCATCAAGAAAAGACTTGAAATCCTTTAGTTATTTTTTGTGTATAAACTAATCTGCCTAATCTTGCTTATTAAGTTGGGAAAAAAAATGTTTAAAAAATTAAAGGCTCATGTAGACTAGAAATAAGAAAGAACTGCTTGAATATTCAAACAATCCCATTTTTAATTTTCTAAGTTTTACATTTTATAACAATTGAACTCATTGAATAATAAAACTTGGCGTTTGAGGGAATCTTAAATTCTAAGCTCTCATTAAATTTAAAGTTATTTTGTTAAAAATTAACTTTTGTACCAAGACCAATCTTATTTCTCATTGTAGCAAATACATATTTGGATATCATTTGTTATAGATTTCAAAGCTGAATAAGTTATTTTCAAAAAATGAAAGTGTTTTATTAATTTGTACATGGGCCACCATTTTGAAATTAATCAATTAATTTTTCTGCTTGATAAGCTTGTCCAATTATTTGAATGATTAAGCTTATATACCAAATCTAAATAAAATCAAACAAATGAAAGAAAAGACAATTCTCCACCAAACACTTTGCTTTTTTTTCATTTGGTGATTGAAGTTATCACACATGTTACTCATTACAATGAATCAATTATATTGAACCAAATTACTCCTATAGGTAGAATCAGTGGTAATTCCCCCCTGGTGTTGGATTTTCTACAATTAGTTGTTCATAAATACAAAGAATGAAAATTTATGTCACTATCATGTAAATGACTAACCGCATTTAGAAAAAGTTAGTTTAAAATAACATATTCCTATAAATAACCAAAATCATGAATTGATGATCATGCATAGAAGGACAATTCAAGAGTAAAACTTGTTATAACTATCAATGTATTTAAACATTTATAACCATTAACTACGAATTGTTAATTCTCAAAGTCCACATTTTAAACAATTGTATAAAGTGTTCTCCATCTTTATTATTTAAGTGTAACACAAAAATATATAATTTAAAATATAATGTACTTAGATATATATTGTTTTCAATTTAAAATTTTGTTACCATAACCACAAATTTT
Organism: Aphrophora alni; assembly: GCA_963513935.1. NCBI lineage: Eukaryota > Metazoa > Arthropoda > Insecta > Hemiptera > Aphrophoridae > Aphrophora > Aphrophora alni. Next base: position 98,334,630 of record OY740774.1, on the reverse strand, counting down.
GGATTTCGTAATGTTTCCCAAACTTGTGGTTATTTAAATTAAGTAGGGAATTTGCCTGTAACTAATAGGTTATAATTAGGAATATTCTCTGACACTGCATCTACGGAATTGATTGAAAATTATAACCAGTTGATATTTATGTCGCCAAATTTGTAAATTGATGTTATATTTTAATAAAATTTATTTATATCTCACTGTAGTTAATCAAAAATATTTAATTTGTCGATGACAAAATTAAAAATTTCAGTGTTATATTTGTTAGCTTGTTTTTTATAAAAGGGCAGCAATTTTTGTTTGTTGTGTTTTGAAGGGTTATAGAAAGAACCACAGACAGAATTTACTTCACATTGTTACTAATCTACAACTAAACATTTTGATAGGTTTAACATCTTTAGTTACATTAAAGGTAATTTATTTTAGTAAATTTTTCGGAATTGTTAATATTATTTCACGGAAACGATACTACAACAGAGTGAAATATAGTTTGAGAATTTAATTTATTTATTAAGTTTTTATTCTTAATTGTAGGTTTGGTATTAAATTATGTTTATACCTATAATATCTTCATAAATTAATTTTTTCTATATATAAACAGAAAAAAGAGCTAAAAACCTCTTTAAAACAAATAACGTAATTAACTAACCATTTCAAATAAAGTTAAACTTACCTGACTTATCTTAACTTTTGTCTACCTTAAAAATGAATTTCTCGACTTTATGTCAAACTCCTCATGACTTTATCTACGGCTTATTTATTTCATTCCATAGGTCGACTATTAATTTTTGGTTCAATCAAAGTGGGGTCAACTATTATAAAAAATTATCCAATGGTGGCTACTCCATTGAAGCACATGAGCATATAAACTTCAGTAAAAAGTTTACAACATTTAAGTAACAAATAAATTACTTAAATTTATATAATATGTTAAGTATTGAATGTGTAATAATTGTTGGAAGGTGACCATGTACTGTAAGGTTAGATTTTGTAAGTTAAATCACTAACATGTTGCTTAGAATTATGAGTAGCAGACAAACAGAATAGGATTGTTGGGAATATGAAGTGTGGTAATGGACGTTTCCATAGAACACACAAAAAGTCTGCACCAAGTTATCTGAGAACTCATTATTGTATCACACAGTCATTTTTCTTGGCCACAAAAATCTTTTTCTACATATAAATTTTTAATGATTAGTTTTTATTATCTTTAATTTTAATTTAAATCCTTCTTATTTAATAAAGGAACAAATTATCTAATTTTTAGGAAAATTTTAAGGTAATATGAAAAAATAATAATCATTTCCTCCTAAATAAAAATCACCCAGGTCTCCCACCTATCCAAAGTGAATCCCTATTGTTAATTCTCACAGGCCATCACTATAGGGCGTTAAGATACATGAGCTAAAACAGCAATAAAAGTGTAGAGTTATTTATTTATTTTTTATGGAACACTATGGTGTCTACATTTTTTAAAACATTTCATTTTCTACATTTTCATTTAATAAGAATGATAATAGATAATTGTCTATTTTAGGAAATTATTATTAGAGATATGACCTGTACAACCTTTAGCGAGTACCATGAAATGTTCATTGGCCACAATCCCCAAAACAATATTTGAGATCATTTTATTTCTCTATATATAACTTGTAACTCTAGCCGCATGTACAATAATTTTGAGTTCAATTCTAGTGGAAGCTGAAAACGTTTCTGTGGTAACTTAGTATTGTGAAGTAAAAGTGGGAATAGTAGTGACTTGATAATGAATGCTGGAACAACAATGATGGTAACCATACATCACCCAATGAAAAAGTGTCTAGTAGGCTTACGCCCACATTGGGCTGTTATACTAATGATTTATTTATATAACTTATAAATTTTTTAAAAGGAAATTACATTAACTTACATCTTATTCTATTATTTTAGGTTATGTAAACTATGTTAGTTTTGCTAGTCTAATTATGCAGCTTCTTCGGCATAATTTATCTACTAAATTTTTTTGTAATATATACATACAAGTTAAAATTACACTAACAAATAAATCAATATGAATATTAAAACCAATTAGAATCTGTCTAAAATTACTAACCTATGTGCACTGACTCATTAACAGCAAAAAACTACTTCAAACGACAAGAAAAAAACATGTTACATACATATTATTACAACTTACAGTTTATTAGGACCAATATTTCTTTGTCAAAACAATCGATTTCACCATCATTTAGAAATATGTCGACAAATATTTTGAAGTAAATCCCTCAAATTTTTTGTTAATGTAAATATTTATTTGTATATTATTCTATTGTATGTAATTTGAAGTTAGCAAATAGCTACAAAAAAACTGCTGTTTTATTCATGGTTTAATTCAAAAAGTGGTACAAGAATTTCATAACCTGGAAGAAAAAAATTATATAATAAAATTGCTGTCCTTAATGTAATAATCAAAAAACATATACAAGGACAATTTATATATTTATTTCTTGTTAATGTTAAGGGACACGATGTTAATAGTATTAATCCTTCGTATATTATTAAATTGTTATTTATTTTAAAAGTAGTGTTATGTTATTTTAAGCATGTATAAAATACTTTTTGTATATATATTAATTTTTACAGAAAAACTGGAGTTTACAAAAATGATTGTTTAAAATGTTATGCGGGGAAGGTAGTTAAATAAAGTTTTGAAGCAACTCAATAAAACTTTTTTTTTTTACAGAAATATATAGGGGGAATGCCTTTTTTGTCTTTAGATTTTTGTCTACGCACTGCCCTACAGCCGATTGTTATCAATTTTAGTAAATGAACATATTTTAGTCATATCTCCTGGTATTTTTTTTCTCCCCCTTTTTTTGATAACTCAAAATTTAGATTCCCTGCCAAAAAATTTTTAAATTGTTGATTTTTAAAATATTTTATTCTAAGCATTTTGATCAAATGTTCCTAAACTATGTCATAAAGAATACAAATTGTTTTAATATTTGAAAAACCTCTTCACTGGTATAAACAATGTAATGTTCTGAAATTGAGGGACCTGCAAGTATTTAGACTACAGTCTTCAGGTGGTCTTTTGGGGGCATCCACACAAAGGTTCTGGACAAAAAAGGAGGACATTTTGAATGAATACATTTTTTATTATTATTATAGTTAATTTTATTGTTCTTTACTAATAATTACAATTTTATAAATGAAAATTTACAAGTGTAATAACTTAAAACGTCTAAAATCAATTATTTGTTAATAATTCTGTCTACAATTCTTCATACAAAAAGTATTCTATAAATGTTTAAAATACAATTTGTTATTTTATATTTACACTTTACTTGTTTCCTTCCAACTTGTTAATAATTAATTAATAAATTTGAATATCAAACTTTATATGTAAATACACGAATAAGAATCTTTCTGTACTAAAGCATTGTATATATACCTCATTCATTTCTGTAAATACAGTGACAATCACACATATCTAAACTAAGAAGTAGAATTATCATAGAGAGTGGTTGTGTTAGCCTATCATTTCCCCGCTGATTATTCCTAGTGTGTACAGTGTTTTGAAAATTTAAAAAAAGCTCTTCAACGTCATAATGTAAAAACTGTTGAGAAGGTTTAATTCCAAATTTGGCTAATGTTTAACATTATTAAGAGTATTTAGTAAATTTAACTATAATAGGAATTTGGTTATTTTTTTAATAAATATTTCCATATCAATAATTTCAGTGTGCAACTAATATACTGTTGTATAAGGACATAGATTCTTTTGATTGGTTTTGTGTATCCATTTGTTAACACTTTCACAATGGGCTTTATATGATGAATTATAAATCCCATTTTAAATGGTTATCATTTAATTTTTTTTTATATTTACTATATTAAAAGTATACTAAAACCTACCAAACATAGTGAATTGATTTAAAATTCAACTAAAATTTTGTGGATACATAATATATATATATATATATATATATATATATATACAGGGTGACAATTAAGTCTGGAACCTCTTTTTTAATTTTTAAACCACAATAGAAAAAAATACCAAAGTTCACACGTGATTACTGGTGATAGTAACGCACAAATCTGCCCAATTACCAACCGGATAACCCCTTTGGGGGACGGTCCACAAGGAGTCAGACAAAATTCTTAAACAGCAGCATAGGTCGAGTTTGGTATCGAATTAAAGGTCTCACTTAGCAGAGTACAATGCCGCAAACCAGACTTCAAAATGTGGATTCATTCAGTAGTTATAGCTGTTTGAATTTTAAAACTCTCGAACAATGTAAATTATTAAGTATTACAAGTAAACACCAATTTTTAAGTACCTGTGATCAAAGTAAGTGTTCAAAATGTTCCCCTCCTATCGTCTGGCAATGTCCTAGGTGGTTGTTAAAGCCATCCACTCCATTTTGAAGGTAGTCACGAGGAATATCTTGAGCTTCTTGGACTATGAGATTTCTTAGGTGCGCCAAATCTTGAGGCTAAGTACGATAAACTTTATCTTTGAGGTATCCCCAAACAAAAAAATCCAGCGGAGATAAATCAGGGGAACGAGTAGGCCACTCTACTGCACCACGTCTTCCAATCCACCTATGAGGGAATATTGTATCCAAGTATTCCCTAACAAGGAGAGCAAAGTGTGGTGGCACGCCATGTTGTTGGAAATAAATTCTTTGAAATTGTCGACCAAGAGCAGCTTGTAGTGCAGGAATTATCTCATTTTGGAGCATTGCTAGATACGAGTCACCATTTAAATTACCATTGATAAAGAATGGGCCCAAAATTTGATTTCCTATAATACCTGCCCAAACGTTAAGTTTCTGTGGATGCTGTGTATGACTCTGGATTGCTGTTGTCCCAATACCGACAATTATGTCTATTGACACTGCCATTCAACATAAATGTTGCCTCATCAGAAAATATAATATCGTTCAAAAGGATTTGTTTTCGGTCAATTCTATCCATCATTACTTCACAAAATTCGAGCCGCCGATCGAAGTCGTCTTCGTTCAGTTCCTGAACCAGATGTACTCGGTACGCCTTGAAAGCTGCCTTTTTAACACTTTTTTGACTGACTCACGAGACATTTCATGAGTTTCTGCAGCAGATCTAACTGATTCATTTGGATTTTCGATGAAAGACTGAAGAACATCTAATGATGCGGCTTCACCCATCACTGTTGTTGGTCTTCCAGTTCTGACACGATCCTTAACGCTACCAGTCTCTACAAAACGGGCCACTGTCTTTATTACTGTGGACTTAGAGATAGGATATCTCTCAGGAAAACTATCATTGAATAAATTTTTAACTGCTTCATATGATCTTTCATTATCTCCCCACCCACGCATCATTAAAAGAGTTATTCTTTCACGCTCACTAAGTGACATAACGGTAAATAAACAAATTAATAACCAATTTTAAAACTTGTTAATGACTGAAAATTATTCCATCAGCATAACTAAGCCAGCTGAAAGCTTCAGAGCAACTGAACTGTTACCTTCCAAACAAAATACAGATAACAACGGTTGCAGTCAAAGTTCAATTTGTGGAAAACACAAATAGCCACTTTCACATTCTAACAGTAGTTGTGTTATTGGTAATAATTATTGATGAGGAGTTATTTCTGGCTTTGATTACCACATTGTCAGACGATGGGAGGGGAACATTTTGAACACTTACTTTGATCACAGGTACTTAAAAATTGGTGTTTACTTGTAATACTTAATAATTTACATTGTTCGAGAGTTTTAAAATTCAAACAGCTATAACTACTGAATGAATCCACCTTTTGAAGTCCGGTTTGCGGCATTGTACTCTGCTAAGTGAGACCTTTAATTCGATACTAAACTCGACCTATGCTGCTATTTAAGAATTTTGTCTGACTCCTTGTGGACCGTCCCCCAAAGGGGTTATCTGGTCGGTAATTGGGCAGATTGGTGCGTTACTATCACCAGTAAGCACGTGTGAACTTTGGTATTTTTTTCTATTGTGGTTTAAAAATTAAAAAAGAGGTTCCAGACTTAATTGTCACCCTGTATATATATATATATATATATATATATATATATATATATATATATATATTAGATCTATTTCTATCTAAGATACTGAGGAATATTGTAGAAACTACAGGCGAAACATTATTGTCAAAATCAGATGCAATTCTAAAATTTATTAACTAATGTTTTTGGTTAATGTGCTTGGAATCGATTTGTATTGCCTTCATACCAAATTTGAGCAAAATCCAACAAAAAATTGCAATCGCTAGAGACTTTACTAACTCATATATATAGTGTCAAAATTCTTGTATCTGTTGTGTGTCTTCCTTGTTTTCATGGTTTATGACACATTTTGAAACATATACTTCATCATCAGATGCATGTAAACGTTAATACTTTTCACATCATAAACACATAATGTATAACATGGAACCCACATTACACAACAAAATCAACATTATGATTTATGTAATCTTGTGGTCGACCGGATACTGATTCAATTTTTCTAAAGTCTAATAAAGGCTTCCTTTATCTGAGATCCTTATTGCTGAATCATATGGTGTGTTAGAATGGAACTTTAATATTGGTCGTAACAATTTCTTTTCTGTTTGTTTTTGTAGGTCTTAAAATATTGAACTCTTCAATAGCATTCATGTTGGTTTTATAACAAATACGGATTGATTTGAAATTTGTATTTAAATCTGTAAATGAATGGTTTCTGATATAATATGTCACACATAATTTTACCGTTTATGTTTTTCTCTGGCAGATGTTCCTTAAATCGTTTTACAAAAAATGGGCTTCCAGTTTGACAGCCATCACAATCATTACAATTAATTCTATGTACCCCCTATATATTTATTCTATACAATAAATGTATACACGAATGTACCTGTCCATCAAACTGTAGACATTTAAGGAAATTACCTTTTGAAGCCAATATATTAAATTTTGAATCTATCAGCAACCTGGTACATTTATTGTTAGTCATTTAAAACAAAACTATTTCTTTTTTGATAGTAATTATTTTATTCAAGAAGAAGGTCTAGCCATGGTTTCGCCATTATAGGGGTTACTAGCTGGCATATATCTGAACCTTTATGAGAAAACATATTTCCTATCTAACAGTAATAAATTAAAAGGGAAAGTAATTCCCTACACCCGATATGTAGACAACACATTCATAATTTTCAATGGTACCTTAAAACAAATAGAACAGTTAAGGAATTAAATCAAAGTCATAAATAATACTAAAAAAAAAAAAAATAGGCTAAACTTTCTGCACATAATCATCATAAAACTTAAGGACAAATTTAAATATAAAATATATAGAAAACCCACCACTGGAGATACCACAATTCATACCGACTCCCATCACCCCACCAACAAAAAAAATAGCAGGATACAATAGCTCTATTATTTTTATTAAGAGATTCCTGGAAGTGAGTTTAAGAGAGGAAAAACTGTGTTTAATGTCTGATAGACTGTTACGTTTTTTGATAAAAGGAAACACTATGTTCATTTTGTTAACAGCTGTATTCTTCCTCCGAAATTAAATAAAATTTCTTATAATTTTTAAATCATCAAATTGAGACAAAAAGTAAACCTGGGTAGACAGACTAATTTAAAACTGGATAACTGCCTTGATAGTGCTGAAATATTTTGATTTTTCTAAGATATGTGAAAACATTAAATCTGATTTTTTTTTTTTTTTTTAGTTAAACAAAAATTGAAGAAAGATTTCAACTAAATTTATCTGCTTTTCAAAATTATAATTTTTTTAGTATAAATATATAGACTGTTCAAAATGTCTACAATAATTAAAACGTTTATAAATTATTATTTTGTTTTAGATTTCTAATAAACACAGAAACTGTACACACTCCTCCACTCACCTAGTGGCTTAAAACTTCTATTTTGCATTGTATTCTCTGTATGCATTTTTAGAAAAATTGCTGATTTAATTTTTATTTATTAATAGTAGTATTTAAATTAAAATTTCTGAAGTATTAACTCTTGTCGTTATTTTAACACCTGGTTACCAATGAAAACTGTTTTTGTTATTACTGTACAAATTTATTCTAATTAAAAATGTATTTTTTTTTAATGTTGGATGTAAGTATCCTGAACAGTACAGTTTCACCATTTTTTTTTTGGAGTTTTAAGGCAGAAAACCATTTCAGCCATATCGCCTTCAAAAATTTGGCAAGAAGATGTTTGCCTTAAAATCTTAAAAATAAAATATTAATATCAATAACAATACAAAAACTAGAAAAACAAAACAAAAATAAACAACAATATAATATATTACAAGACTGTAAAATGGTCCTACAACAAATTAACAATTACAATTAACAACAATTAAATCAGATATTACAGAGCTGTAAAAGGGCCCTGCAAGGAGTAATGAGAGATCGAATTTTAACAAATATTTAATTTAATTATACAACACAAAATATTACACAGCTGTAAAGGAGACTCTACAATAATCAAATTGAAAACTTTCAGACGACGCAAAAGGGCCAATACCCGATCAAAGATCTGAGCATTATCCCCTAACATCGCCTGAATGGAATTTGGTAATACAAAAGTTCGTTGCACATCTCTTAACATAACACATTCAATGAGGATGTGCTTTATTGACAATACAACTTGACAAAATGGGCATTGTGGCGAATTCTCCTGTTCCATCAGAAACCATGAGTGAACATAGAATAACCGATACGAACACGGATAACCACCACTCCCTCTCGGCGACTGGCACGTATGGATGAATTCCACTTCCCTCAGCTTATTGGACGCTGTATTTGTCCATTCGTCTTCTCATTTCCTACGCAAAATAATTTTAACTGTCGATACAAAGTCAGATACGCTGTGTGATTGGTATCTGACTTGTAGCTTCCTTTAAAGTTTCATCAGCATTTGCATTTCCATAAATTCCGCAATGCCCAGGTACCCAGCAAAATGATACTTCGACATCCGGTAGTTGAAGTCTGAGCATGGAACACAGAATATCCTCAACCAAGGGATCCTCAGAATACATATCCTGGATAGCCTGTAAAGAACTTTTGAAATCAGAAACAAAAGATAATGACGGGAAACAGATGGAACTGTATTAAGGCCTTTCAAAATAGCAAAGAGTTCGGCAGAAAATATACTATAAGCTGAGGCTAATCCCTACATATACGTCTGACTGGATGAGTATTATGCGTAACCGACTTCACTGCACAGTTTAGAACCATCTGTGAAAATAATTTCACTAGATGGGTATTCATCAAGTATATATTGAAACTCCGGACGATATACTACATCAGGAGTGTTGTTCTTGATGAACCTGGACAGTGAGACATAGAATAAACTATGCTGTCCGGGCCTGGAGCGGAATCCCGTTCTGACAACATAACAGACTAATTCCTGTAAGGAAAATGGAGTATTTAATGGTGAATCTTCCGACAGACCTACTGTGAAAGGTATTGCTTCTTGAGATATTCTTTACAACACAAAAGCATTGCTGAAAGCAGTATTTGAAGAAAAGTTAGCGAATGATGAACCCAAAACATTACAAAGTTCATAGTTATTTATAGTCAAAGCTCCATACCCCTGCTTAAGTCCCAATAACGGAGCAGAGATAGGAGGACCACAAACAGAACTTAACTTCTTCCACCCCGTGACGTGGTGTGTAGTTCTTGATATTGTGCCAATGTACTGCACTCATGATCCTTTCTACTCTGCCTAAACACTCGACGTGCTTTGGCTTGTAGAATTTTATACCTTTCAAAGTTTTCAGAAGTAGGTCTTCTATTAAACTTCTTTAGCACTTTACGACATAAACGGAGAACTTCACTACATTCGTCATTCCACCACGGGACAGGTGGACATAATGGTCTAATCGACTTTTTCGGAACGTTGTTGCCCGCTGCTATAAGGAGTGCTTCCGCAAAAGATTGTACTGCTTCATTAATAAGAACGTTGTTATTATAAATAGGTAACATAAATTCACTAATGAAACTTTCCCATTTTGCTTTGCATAAAATCCATCTGGGAAGACGATCATTACAGTGTGAGAAGTCAGAAAATGTAAACTTCACAAGTGCGTGATCACTACTGTAAGTGTCAGATATAACGGACCACTCAAATTTAGTGCCAAGACTAGGGTGACAAAATGACAAGTCGACAGTTGTCCAACCACGTGTAGGAGCCGCCAGATCAGTTGGAGACCCATCATTGAGCAGCATTCTGTCAATGCGGTTCCCTCTAGGGCTGTAGGTGTTTGATCCCCAAGTATAGTGGTGAGCATTAAAATCGCCCACCAAAAGAAATGGGGCAGGCAACTGTCTGATCAGGTCAACCAGTTCCACTTCTTCAAACCTGTAATTAGGTGGCAGATACAAATAACAAATTGTCATTTTGTATGGAGTAGTGATTGTTATTGCTACTGCTTGCAATGAAGTCCCAAAGGTTCACAGATGGAGTTGTGGGCAGGTATTGCTACTCCACCCTTAGCTCTGTCTGCAGTGAGATAATCTTTTCTAAAAACTGAAAACCCCCTCACAATAAAGTAGTGGGATTGATGGAGGTGAATCTCTTGCAGGCAAATGACTAAAGATGATGTATCATGTACCTTAAGATCTTTGATGTGACTTCTCATGCCATTAATGTTCCATTGTATCACACTATTCACGTTTAAGTTCCTGGCCATATTTTATGATGAAAGTATAAATAATGGATTCGTTAAGAATTAACAATTAAAAAGGACTTGGACCTATATTATTCTCTCCACCTGCCTGACTTGGAATACCATCAGGTGGTTTAGTTTTAGTTTTAATTTTGGAGGTTTAGGGTCAAGCTCCAGAGCAACATCAACAACTGGAAAGTCAGGTGTTGAAGGCTTGGTAGACGTCTGAGGTGGTGTTGGGAGGGGTTTAGAAGGACTAGCCCTCGACTTATTTTTATTTTGAAGAGGCTTGGCAGTTACAACCATTGGTGTACTGGCCTTACCTCTATTACTTTAGTTCTGAATTTTCAAAAAGGATGATGATTTAGTCAGAACGGACACCGACTGAGATTTTTGTTTTGTTAGCTGTCCAGTTATTGGTGGTACTTTCAAAGGTTGTCACACTTTGGTCTGGTAAAACTTCCCAAACGCACTACGGCTCTGCACGGTAAAAAAAAACTAATCCCTATAATATATGAATTTAGAGTGTTTATGTATACCATGTGAATCGTAAAGTGTAACAGCCTGTACATATTGTAAAATATATATGAGTGTTGTATGTAAGTGTATATTCGGAGAAGATGTTTTATTGTACCACTCCTGTATAACTCGGGTTCTGCGAGGGACACTAAACCCCTCTCAATAGGTGGAGATAGTTTACACCCCCCTGCAATGAAAACCCTATGTAAAGGTGAATGTAAGATACTGTTTATAGATGAACTGTATGTATGTCTATGTAGATGATAGTTTATGAGTTGTGAGTGTTAAGCGAGTGTTTGACTGGGGACCGCGAGGGACGCCAATTCCCTCTTATTAGGTGCAGCTAGTCTGCACCCCCCCTGCGGGGTGGATGTGTGTAAAGCAAACTGACAAATCCCTGAGTTTATATAATCTCAAAAACATATACCAGGAAACATTAACACCAAACAAGCTCTGGATGAAATTTATATACTAAATAAAACTTTCAAAACCCCTGTATAGCTAAACCCCTCTCAATAGGTGCAGATAATCTGCGTGAAAGTAAGAAAATGTATGTAGGTGAACTGGGTGTATGTTTATATGGATGATAGTCTAAGTGTTGTGAGTGTTTGACTGGGGACCACGAGGGACACCAACTCCCTCTTATTAGGTGCAGTTAGTCTGCACCTCCCCTGCGGAGTACTGTTTCACCATTACAGCTAGAAATTACCAATTACTGGTATTGTTTTGTTTTTTTCTCCTTGTGGTCATATTGTTTTTCTCCTTGTGGTCATAGGTAGCCTCCATTACTGCCCAAAATATGTCTATTGGAATGTATATGACCTGACTAGAATTTATAAGAGATACTCTCTACGCTCCAATGAACCACATGAAGACCTTGGAATCAGAACCTCTTTAAAGCATTGGTTCCCAAACAGTGCACTGCACCTGACTTGAAAGTATGCCATAAAATATTCTACTATCTTCACTAAAATGACATTTTCCAGAATCGAACCATTGATACGCTGTTGTCAAGATAGAAAAAAAAAATCTGATGGACTCTATATAAACCTCTTGTAGCAATACCTGTTCAGTCTAAATTACATTTTTTTGTTGATAGAAAAGATAGGATATGCCAAACACTTCGTGGAATCAGATTTTGTGGTGAAACTAACATACTTATTATGTGGCATTATTGAAAATTTAAATGTGATGAATCTGCCGGGAGCAATATGTACATTTTGTAATTGTTCAAGAAACTTTCCAGAAAAAATTACAGAAACATTAGTGAATTTGATGGCAAAAACCATTTTCCCTTGTAATAGTTTGTGAATTCCAGAAAATATGAATTCTTTCACAATATAAAATCTGTTTTTAAAGAGAACATACCGTAACTTATCAACTAGTTTAAAAAAATACTTTACTCAAGACTCCATTCATGGCCAAAGCTTTATCTGAATTTATTATTGTGAAAGAGGATAATCTTATTTAGTTGCACTGGCGACAATACACTGAAGACAAATTATAGCAATCACAGAACTAACTTTTGGATATCAAGTAAAAAATGAGGTGCTTGTAAGCTCAGTAAATTTTTATTTTAGTGTCTTATTTGTGTAAAGATGAATATTTGGTCGTACTGTCATACAAATATTATCATCCAAAAATCAAAGTAGAACAGGTGGCCTGAATAATTCATAGAGGATGGCTATGTATAGTATGATTTCAAGATATAAAAATAAGTGCTCACCCGTCTCACTAACTATGATTTATTTATTCAATGATAATTGTTTAAAATTTAATATGTACTACACAAATTGTTTGTGAATTTGAAATCACTATTTTAAAACTTTAAAAACCTATACCCACTAACTGTGCAACTTATGTTCTGACTTTGGGTGCAGTGGAAAAATTCTGATATACGGATTCAATGTCATCCAAAAAGATTGATAATCACCGCCTTAGGCTTCTGGTCTTAAAAGGCTTTCTCGTGTGTACTGAATATTAAATGATCAAACATCTCACACTCGCATAGAAGGTGTTTTGATTTGTCTCTGTTCTATAGGAGTAGAAACAAGAGATGTCTCATTTTACCACACCGTTCATTTCAGATGACATCTTACTAGGAGGTTTTCTGTTAGCAAACTAATTACCTGCTGAAAGACGTACTTATTCAATCAGAGACATATTAAACTCGGTAAACATATTGAACCTTTTCATCTGTGTAAACATAGTAGAGTCTAGCAAATCATCTATACGAACTCTGGTAGCCTAATGGGAAGAAGGAGGAAAAGTTACATAGATAGTTTACATCATCTAAACAAGCAACCTCAGCCTCCTCCTTATATGTTTTACTTTAGCTATACTTAATGTTAGATGTGTAATAATTGAAAATATATAACACCTTTCCTGGTTTTATTGAATTATTACTTTATTACAAAAAAAAAATTATTTTATTTTATTTTTACTTATGATTTTAATTATTTTAAAGTTATTGCTCAGCTTATGGGCGCCAGATGTTGTTAACATCAATTTTGAAAAAATGAAGTTAATTATTAGAAAGATCTCGAGGCATGGCTTCTTTTGTAAGTGTACTTACAGTGATTTCTTGGTAGTGAATGAATAACTCTTGTGTAGACTGAAATTTTAACATACATTTATTATAAACAGATTATTTTTATACAGTAACATTATTTAGACATATCATGAAAATAAATATGAATATTATTTTAGTTAATTGAATTTATCTTTTTTATTTTCTCAGAAGGAGAACTGATTTATTATTCCATGAATTTAACATTTATTTTTTATGTTGCAACAAAGAAGTTAATTTTTAAATTTAAATTACTTTGTAGATCTCTGAAGGAGATTTACTTTAAATATTGAAAATTTCATTGTTTTGTTTATTTATTTTTCTTGAAATATTTTCAAGAAGATTAAAATGATCAAACATATATAGCAAATATATTAAAACATAATACAATTCCTTAATCTAAAGTTAACGTAGGGTGTCTATACCACAACACCAATTTTTATAAAAAATGTCCCAAGTTAGCAGTTCAGACGTCCCGTATCTTGTAGTTTACTGCGATCGTTGCTTTCAGGAAAGTTCATGTCACGTATACTTGCACAGCACTCTAGAAATGTTTTTCTTAAAATAGTTCATAGCGTGTTTATGGTTTTTTAAAGAATGTTCATCTTAACAAGATTTTCACCACGCGGAAAACGATCTGTTTCAAACTCGTGTATAGAGAACATAGTCTCTTAAAACTAATGCTTTGGTTTTTATTAATAATTCTTGTCCCTTTTTATTATTAATCTTGCAAACACGAGTGTTCATTAAAATATTGGTATTAATTGTCCAGTCATTCACATTATACCAATTGTCTCACTATGTCTGTCCATCGTCTACACTGAGTCTATAAGTCTTTTATTCACGTGACATTGTCATTGAAAACACTCTTTACCAATTTTCGAACCTTTTTTATACACTACTAATCTCTACTTGAGACTGAAAGTTAAATATATTACATTTTTAACAAAACGTTCCTATTCAAACTTTCATAGGTCTGACCTCCTCAAAACCTCTACCAAGACTTTTTAACACAACCATCTCCTACAAGCTCCTTCCTGAGACTATACTTTTCACACAACCTTACTCCACTAACCTCCTTACTAGACTATATTAGAACACGTCTAACCATCTTAACTCCTCAACCAAGACTTTTTTAACACAACCATCACCTACAAGCTCCTTCCTGAGACTGACTAAAACGCATGGTGAATTTATATATCCGGCTACTACAGGGTTCACATAGCCTGCTTCAAGGATTGTCTTTTCATTTCCCGCTGACTTCTTAATAGCCATAAGTCATATTTTTGACTTACGTTCTATTCCCCTCTATTCAATACGATTTCCCGCTGTAGTAAATATTTAATTCAAATTAACCTTTTTTAGGTATTACAGATGCATTGTCTATTTGAAAGTTCAGAATAATTGATGTTGAAAAATTAATATCTTAAATATTTCATGATCATATGATATGACACTATGTCATTAAAACAAAAAAAACTATGTCATATTTTTTGCTATCTTCCCAAAATTTTACTTATTCATGAACAAAAATTTGTTTCCCCATGAGATAAATGGATACAGAAGTGTACCATCTTATCAACATTTTGAAAAATTATCAACAAATATGTTTAAAGATATATTTAAATAAAGTATGAATTGCTTCGCTTGTGCTATAAACTCTTCTTATGCATAATTTTAATCCAATTACACAAAGATTTCATTATATTATTTTTCAGCTGTTTCAAGTTAAAGATGATTGTCAATTTGTAAAAAAACTAGCAATCATATAAAATTAACAACCTACGATTCATATTACAATTAACCATTTTACTCGGAAATAACAAAGGTGAGCATATTCAAATATTTGGCGAGTATGTACACAGTTTAATTATCAAATATTTTTTGTAAATGGTACAAATACAGTATAAATAATTTAGCATAAAATATATTCTAGTGACATTGTGAATAAATAATAACTATATGGGATGGTGCTACTAGATGAAAAAAACATGAGTGCTAGGATGGTAATAATGTATTTTGTTTTAATATTAGTCTAGGTAGCACAGACACAATGATCATCTCAAAAGTCTGCACCAGTGCATTGAAAAAAGATATGGTGTAGATTAAAATCTCAAAAAGAGATTATTAATATTAATAGGTATCCAGCAAAGATATTTCAGAATTTAAGCCTCATTAGTTAAGTTGAGGCAAAATTGAAACATTTTGTTTGTGGTTTCTGATTCATACTTGCCAAGGTGATGGTTAATGTTAAGATTAAATATATATATATATATATATATATATATATATATATATATATATATATATGCAAAGAAATTGTTTCACAAATAAAACATAAATAATTGGATGAACTACATCAAAATAATCATAATTTTTATTTCGATATATTTTTAAGATCATTGAGGTTAAACTAGATATTAGTGTTCAGCTCTTGGTTAAAAAGTTTATTTATGGTTTAGTTTAGGTTAAGTTAGGTTAGGTTAGGTGAACCTGAATTTTTTTACAAAGAAATATTTGTATTTTTTACAATTTGACCAACAGAAACATAAAATAAAAAGATACAGCTTATTTTAATCAAACATATTACCTACTTACTACCTGCATGGGATTTTTTTCTTCTTAATACTGAAGATTTTTTAATAAATTTTTTCTTTATGCATTTAAAGAATGAAGTAGTAAGTGTATTTCTCTTCTTATTAAATTTGGTTTAAGGGTTTTAAATTATATCTTTGTATCCTTTACCTTCTTCCTCGTTCAAAGACAAATACCTTCAAAGCTCATTATTTAAATATTGAAATATATACTAACGTTACTGAGTAAAGAATATGCTGATTCTTTGGTACAACTATAGCATCTATTGTTTAAAGAAAGCAGAATTCAATTCTTTAATGCACATTTTAACAACAATAGAATTTTTAAACTTTTTAAAATTCGATTTCTCCTTTGCTAAGTCTACAGTTAAAATTCTACATCTGTGGCTTTTCTTTTGACATATGTTTACCCATGAGCCATAACTCGGGCAAAGTACAGATTTAACTACATTTGAAGAGAGGAAACTTTGGTCAACCATTCTCTTTCAAACAAGTTCAATATTTATCAATATGTGAAATATAGTTGCACCCATAATAGGTTCTTTTTCAAGCTGCATATATTATTCTTCGACAAGTTATGGATATCCCTGTACCTTTCCTGGCTTTTTGTATTTTCCTGATACAGTAACAGTTTCTTTAAATTTCCTTCCAAGGAGATTTAACAACTAGAGTACATGTTTTAGAAAAACTGAAATGTCGTTATTTTCTCTACCAAATGTGGTTTTAGCATCAGAAATAAATGCAACTGAATTATTTTTTAATTTGTATCCTTTGCTATTTCTGCAGCATACATCTGGAAAAAAAACATTAATTGTTTGAAAATTAACACAACTAACATTGTTTCTTAAGTGCTTCAACATAAAAATAAAACTTGAAAAACCACAAGAAAAATAGTGTAGTGCCTCTCAGATGAGTTTATTTGAGGAATAGAAAATAGTACAAGGAAAATATTAAAATTAAATTTCTTAATGGAAATTTTAATTTATTATATTTAAAAAAATATTATACAAGGGAATTCCCAGAAGTACATACCAATGACGTATTTAAGAAAAAACAAAGATATATTTCCAAACTTTTTTATTGGTATTTTATGTCTACACTTTAAACTATTTTTCGACATACAGTAGTTGTTTTCACCATCATTGAGGCACCAGATGTATCCCTTCATCATCTGTTTGCTATTTGCGATGCAAACAAGTTAATGGATTATTATCTTCATAGAACAGCTAGTCAGTAAGAAGAGACTACATATGTTACAATATATAAAAATCCCTTGGTGCGACGTCTGGAATATATAAGGGGATGATAGAATTATTTCCAGTCGAAAGTTGTAAGCACTCCATGTACTTATTCTAGATCTACAGCACAATTTCTTAAGCTCCTGCATTTCACAATATATACCTGTCTTGATTGTGGAGTCTAGAGACAAGAAATCTACAAGTAAAATTAATTGTCTGTCCAAAACACTGAGTATATGATATTTTAAGTGCAAAACATATAGAATGTAGTCCTTGATGTTGATGTACCTAAGCTCCATGGACTTTGATTCACAGTTAGCATGTGACAACCGAAAAATAGGACAACGAATAACAGCTGCTATTTTATATTGCTGCACCAAAAAGTTGATAACAGAGGTACTTTATGAGAGGAGGAATGTCACCAGGCCGAAGAGAAGATGGATGAAACATCCTTTGGATCGGGAATTGGACCTATACAGTACAGGACAGGGTCAACTGATGAAGGTTTAGACTCAGTAGTGGATTGTTGAACCATGGGCCGATGTATGTCACCCATAGTTAGTAATTCATGACTATATGCTTCAAGAACTCATCAACTTTTCCACTGTATTTAAATGCACTGGCCTCTCATATCATACTGTTTGTTCCATCTTCGGCATGAGAGTGCACACAATTTAGGGTATAAAATGCAGGAAAAGTTATATAATAGTGATTAGTCTGTTCTCTTTAACTGTATACATCAAATCTTCGTTGAGCAATCCTGTTTGCCTGCTCCATTCATCTTGTACATTTCACATGGTACCATCAAATCATTAATTACATGCTCTCGATAAAATTTCACTGGGTTTATTGTTCTTCTCATTCAAGAAACAGATCACAAATTTTCTTACACATGATGAACCACACTACAACCCTTAAGCGCTACTCGAAGGTCTGAAAATAGTATTAGTTTCTTGCTGTTAAGATTCTCCATCTCAATTCAAAATGTAAAAAGTTAAATTCACTTGAAATGTCAAAATTAAGAGATTTAGTTATAAATGAGTCTACTTTAGTACTAAATGAACAATTAAATTAAACTAAATCGCCACTCCTTCAGCCCTTGAACCTTCCCCCTACCTCTCCCTGCCTAAGCTAAGTAATGGGGCTGTTTTATTTGTTGATAAATGTAATGTAAATAAAAGTAATGGAGCAAAACTTAGGTTGATTAATGGTTTAAATAAAGTAATATTGTAAAAAGAACAAAAAGTTTTTAATTTATAGTAAAATTCCAACAACTATGCATTCACGAATCATGGCAACTGTCCGAATCAACCATATTAATAATACAATATAAACCATTCATTATTATCAAATAACTTTAAAAATAGAACTATGCATATTATTTACATCAAATATAATGTTAATTTCTTATCGAAATATTCACACAGCTTTGTTATTTCTGTAAGCTTAAAGATCTCGAATTTAGTAAAATATTAAAAGTAGTTTATATGAGAAAAATTTTGGCATGCTGGAATTCAGAGACGGATTTCCCAAGAGGCAAACCAGAGACCTGCCTATAGGGTGGCAATATTATAAAAAAATAGAAAATTAAGAAATATTAATTTTTTTAAAAACATATTTACCTAGTTTTATAATAAATATAAAATGGAAAAATACCTAGTTTTATAATAAATATAAAATGGAAAAAATGTGATGAGCGTAAGCATTAAAATATATAGCCTTCCCTTTACCATTTATTTTTTAACACAATCTCAAAGTTAGGCAGACTCAAGTATGCCACCCTTTGCCCATCCCTCGTCCATTGGTGTCAGTCAAGTTTTCAAAACAATTTTTTTAGTGAAATGAATCTACACGAGTGTGAGAGACCTGTCCGACGACTGTTGATTATTTGGTGATTTCTGACAAAACTATGAAGAAAAAATATACGAAATAAAAAACTTTATTTCATTGTATGTCATTTTTATAAACATAATGCACATATAATGGTCTTATTGTTGTTACTCGCTGAAAATTGTGAATTTTGGGCAAAAACATACAGACCTAAACATTTAGTTAATAATATGTAATTATTAAACAAGTACTATGACATGATGTGTTTTATTTATTTCTTACTTTTTATGACGAGCTTCCAAAATTAAACTATCCTGATGGCTCTATGTCTCTCGTACACTAATGATCAAAACCTCTCATTCCTTAAATTGTTTTTGATGGAGAGTTCATTCTGCTTTTTAAACCTGCCTATCAAGAGCAATATTTTGAATATCGCATTAGGAAAGAAACTGGTGGGTGTGGGCTAAATATTAAAGAGTGAACTGCCTGAAATTCTATTTCTCAGTCTAAACATCTACTAAAAGAAATCGGTTTCAAGGGCATAGGTCTATTCTCTTGCTAGACCAGCCAGGCAATCCTCTCTTTCATTCCTTTAAATTCCACAATGGCTAGGAACCACTGGAAGCATATATTTTCATCTGTAGTTTTATCAGCAGATTATGAATTCCATGTATACAGAAAGAATAGTTGGCTATATAATTTTAATTATTTGTAGCGCTGATTTAGAATTGGAAATAATGTCAATTTTTGTTGTTTTCAAAGTTATGTAATGAGCCACAATATGAATTTCTACAATCTGAATTGTATATGAATAATATCTGAACCCTATAGTGTTATCCATCTTACCCTGTATATCTTTATATTTTTCCATACTTTGAGCTGGGTTTGTTGATTGTTGATGGAATTGACAAAACTTTTCTGATACAACTTTGGGTACTCTAATTGCTAATTGACTTTTTACAGCTGCATAGTTATAGGCCCTTCGGTTCTAGGAGTACTAAATTCTATCCATGTTCTTCTGGCTACTTTCGGTTTATAACTAGTTGTGAGATCTCATTTGTTCACCAGACATTGTAGAAGTTCTAGTTTTAAGCCTCGACTTGGGAATAGCTTAATACGCAGCCAGAAGGATCACATGTTCCAGATTTAATAATAAATTTCCAGTGTAATATTGATTGATTCAGTTAACTTACTGATATAATCACAGTGAGCATCTTTAACCTTGTATATAACTATGTAGATTTACTACTAATTAAGGTGGAGTATTTAAAACAGCAAAAGACTGGAAAACAATCACTAAGATCCTCTCACACAATCCAACTTTCAACGTTGTCAAGGAAATTACATGAAATTGTTGTATGATCCCAAGTACTAGTAGTCCCAGAGCTGGGAGACCGATAAGTTACTTTCTATGGTTGAACAGAACAAGATTATTAACTTGAATTTATTTCAAACACAACTTGGCTATTTCCGTTGTTAAAGTCTTCATTCCATGAGGTGATGCTTGCTGTTGAAGTCATCAATCAACATAAAACCATTTTCTACAAGCAATTCTAGAGTTAACATCCTTAATAATCCAACCAAGATAAGGATTTGTAAAAAGGAGAAGCAAACCCTCTTCCTCTTGACATTTTGTAAAGACTCTACTTATGAAATTTAGATAGCTTTTCAGGATCCAATGGCAAAGATGCTTTCTGCATACATGTTATTTTACTGTCTAGTATTTTGTTTGTCAATAAATGAGAACGAGTAAAAATTATATTGCTTTATCGGTTGGCCTTTTTAAATATGTAATTTAGACACGAAATACCAAATAAAATATGATTTTCATTTTGTTTCACTTATTCATTTAACTTCTTTTATTGAGGGGTTCACTGCTTTATATCTAGAAATACATCATACTTCTATTCTTTTTGATTTTCACTCTCATAATAAAATTTTTGTGAATTTCATATTATTTTCTCGCAGTTTTGATCTCATTGTCTTTTATATTTCAAAAGTTTACTTCAAATCTTTCTGACTGTAATCATTTCTTATGAAAAATTTGTCGAAAGTTCTGAGAAGATGTTTTGGAAATCTTTCTGTGGTGGCATTTTGAGAGGACATTCTTACGAAAGTAACTGGTGACGTTTAGTTCATTGCAGAACAGCTAACCAAAGGCACGAATCCGCTTCACCTCTTTGAATATAATATTTTTATAATTAATTTATTTTTAACCTTATTTTCATATTAGTATTAGTAGTTTATGATATGGTAGAATACCAGGATGGTAAGGGAAAAGGAGGGAGTGGGCTAGGAATGAGTGAACCAGAGGATGTAAAAATAATTTTAATTTAGGGCTCCAAGTCTAAGTTTGTCCTTGGTGAAGTTGTTGTGAACTACAATAAATGTTGTTACGTTTAATTTTTTACTCCCCCCCCCCCCCAATTCCAAAATATGTTTGTGCACTGAGGTGTAGTATAAATATTTTTGATAGATTTGTTTATTTGTAACATATTGCCATCTCCACCCAAAATCCCAGTTCTGGAGATCACTTAAAAAAAAGTTTAATTTAAAAATGAAAAGTTTCCACTTTCCAAATTAATTATAATCTGTAATTGTTTTTACATTGGTTTAAGCTATAAACCTCCACATTTCATCTAAATTTGGTTGAAGTAGCTAAAGTTGAATTCAAGATAATGAACTTTTTAGGACAGCCTGTGGTCCATTTCCATTATTTGACTTGAAATTTGGAAGTGGTAGTAAAGAATACTTTTATTTGTTTAATATCTATATTTTTGTATTATGTGTGAGGAAGTTGTGTAACATATTTGGACTGTTTACTTTCAAACAATAATTTAATAAAATAACACAATTAATAACCAAAGTATATATATTTCATTATTATACATATAAATAAATGTTTACATTATACACAATTCATAATAAAAAAAATTAAAGCAAATATTGTAAATTATTAAATAAAATAAATAACATCCGATTCAATTAATTAAATGGAAACAACATGATAAATTTGTCTACCAGGAACCCTTATATCAAGGTCAAATATTAAAATTTGAGAAATTTAAATACAGAAACTAACACAATCAACTTTGTATCATTCAATCATTTATCCAGGAAACAAATCATTTAGGAATTTATACAGGCAGTGAGTTTGCACAAAGCATTCTGATATTAAAACCACCTTAATGTAGTTTTTGTACCCCTTTATTGTCACAATATCAATAACACATTGTAACATCAATAATTATCACACAATCTGGTTTCAAATATATGTATTATCAAAATTAAAATACAATTTATACACCCGACACAGATTGCATTTTAACATTACAAAAATTTTTAAAATGATGGTTAAAGAAACAAAACTATATTGTTTCAAATTTTGTAATAATAGAGACAACAAAGTCTTTGAACTTGTTTATGTTCAAAATGCACAGAAACAAATTTATTGTTTTTAAAAAATAAAATTAAGAATTGGGGGTACATCAATTTGTCACAAGGAGAATTACATCTTGGTATACAAAATGTTTCCCTCCTTCAAAAAGAGAGGAGGTGAGAGAAGGGGGAGTGAAAGTTTGTTATTGTATGCCATTTTCATTTTATGATTTTACGTAACGGCTTTATTTTTGGTACATTTAAAAAGAATAGACATCAAAATTCTTCTTTAAGATATCCTGGGTGTTGTTTCTTAAGTTATTCTTATTTATCTAGGGATAATTTTATAATTTCAACAACTTTTTTATATAAACTAGCTCAAAAACGATTCCACATTTTAAAAAAGTGTCAAGAATTGAATATTCTAAAAATTTATTTTATGAAATACTTTATAAAAAATTATGTCATTTTTTATTTTTTTAGAATAAGTTAAAGTAGTTTCGACTTCTGTTTTATAAAGTAACAGCCAAAACAAATTTTCTGTTATCTAACAACATTTATATTAAAATTACTGAACATTATAAATTGAATAATAATAATACAGTGTACTCCCGATTATCCACGAAATTGGGTGGCACAGGCATCGCGGGTAATATGCAACAATGCTAAAAATAAAGGGTAAATAATAAAAAAATAAGTTTAACATAAAAAGACTTCAACACTTTGAAGCCTAAGCCCAAGTAAAGGTCGGGCAAACGCGCCGGCGCTCGCCGCCGAACCCCGAGTATAATTCTATACGATCGCGATGTCAGCATATACTCAGGTTTCGGCACTTTCGTATAGCTATTTGGTTATTTATCTTTGTATGTTTTTTGATTTTTGAATAGTCTGTGGTGTTGATTTGGAATAAATAAAAATATTACGAAGCTGTTACTAGGCAACATAACACGTCTACGAGGAACACAACAGACGTCTGTTTACTGCAAAGTGACTGACTGAATAATCAAGATTGGTTGTGTTGGTTGGTGTTTTTCTTGAATACTAAACACTTTTTGATGTATACAAGTAATCTTTTAGTTTATTTTAGTAGTTAGGCCAAGTATTTTAGTGTTTGTATATATAAATATTTTAGTTATAGTTTACAAAATATGACAGAAGATGTATTGAAAAGTGATACAATTCGCGATCTTTTGTTTGATGAATCTGATGGTGAATCCGAGCCAGACATAGGCCAAGGTGATGGAAATAATTCAATTAGTGACATTTTGAGAGAAAATGTGAATGAACCGATTTTTGGTTCTGATTCTGAGGGCAAAATCGATGACAATAACGATCCAGACTTTTTAGTCACAACGTTAGGCCTAAGTGATTTAGAGGACGATGTGGTTGACCCAAATGAAGATTTTGAAGATGACCCAAGTTACGACGATGCTCAGCCTGGATAGAAGGAAACTTCATGGTGGTACCCAGATTGTTCAGTACCCCTTTGTGTACCTGAATGTTTCAAACTGTATCATACAAAGGCCAATTATGTTTAGTGAAGTGATGTGTAGTTATTTTTGTTTGTGTGTGTATTTTACCTTTTTTCAAGACTAAGGAGTGTTGACTGTGAGTAAAATATGTATTTAAATGTGTGTGTGTGTGTGTGTATATATATATATATTTAAAAAGGTAATTTCTTTGGGTTTAAAATGATGTATAATAAGTCATATAAAACAAGTCCAAAACTCCCAGGCAC
Source organism: Aphrophora alni (assembly GCA_963513935.1). NCBI lineage: Eukaryota > Metazoa > Arthropoda > Insecta > Hemiptera > Aphrophoridae > Aphrophora > Aphrophora alni. The sequence goes on along the minus strand of OY740774.1, from coordinate 98,310,096 downwards.
ATTAGGAAAGCAGCACATTAGTGAGTTAGGCTTCAAAGTGTTAATAATACTGTACATAAAACACACACAGTAAAAAACGTTTGAATGTACATTTTACATGAAATAAAAAAAGTGTAATAAAGGAGATGTTCTTGTAGTAAAACAAAAGTACAATACAGGAAACAAATTACGCTATACTAGTACAGTACAGCAATTTTAAAAACTAACAGTTTTTGTAAAAATCAAACATTGGTTTTTGTTTCTTACTGAGAAAACACCGTCTCTTGAGTCTTGACTGAACTTTTCTTATAATCAGTTATTCAAGTAACTGCTTCGTCATCTTGTTCCTCTAAATACTGAAGCAGTCCATTGATGTTATGCAAGGCCACTTCGTGCATGCGTGTATGTTCCTTCTTCCTCTTCACTTACACTTTGCACTTCGTTCGCCCCTCTTGCTTTGTCTGCTATGTCTTGGTCCATCACTCGCTTGAATCCCGATTCATTAGCGTCATAGTTCAACCACTCTAGACAGTAAGCTTATTTCTACTGCATAACTTCGTTATTGTAGTTTTACCATACAAATTTTTTATTTATTTTTTCCATAAGACTCACGGATAATCAGGAGTACACTGTAATAATAAACTATACTTATAAAATTCAACTTAAATTATAATTTTTTTCCAGATTATATTGTAAATTTTGATTAGATTTAGTATGGATAGGAGACATAGGCTTACCTTGGAAAATGGTCTTTGGTATTACCTAATGGTACACAAGTAAAAAACACACGCAAAAAAAGTTCTGAAATATTTCGTAAACAGTGTTCACTTTCTCGATCAGTAGAGTATAAAAAGAAGACTGAATTATTTTAATCTGGGATGGACATGTGCTGAGTGATGAACCACAGATTTTGGGAAAAGTAAAAGGATAAAGGATGAGAATGATTCATCTAAGATTAATATTAGGGGGTTCTCTAGATTTTGTGAACCATTGACGAGACAGTTCCCATCTTCTTAGTTCTGAGGGGTTACATTCTGAAGAAAGTGATTTTATGATTTTTGTCATGAAGCATTCATCAAAAGTAACAACGTTGTGGATTGTTGCATGTTATGCAGTTGGTTTCTCCATATACATGATTTTAACCCTAGATTACTTTTCTTAGTTCATTGTTACGTGATCAATTTTCATTCGTAAATTTTACTACATTCTGTTTTTATTTTTATTATTATTTTTATACTTTACTATAGTGTTGACTATTTTTTATATTAAATCCTTTATTGTTTTTAAGTGTTTATAAAAATATTTAACAATGAATTCCTACATATTTTAACTGTAAAAAATTTTTTTTTACCACCACTACAAGTACGTTTAAAAACAAAAAAATCTGGAAAAAAATCGAAAAAAAATATAAATATTATTTTACTGGAAAAATTAATCGGATATTCATAAAATACATCATTTTTAAGTGTTTACTTTATATAAAAAGAGAAAAATGATTTACAATAAGTTCATCAGGTAGAATGCCAAAAATACCAAAATTAGAGTCCTGTCAACACTGAGAATCACATTCCTTGCAGTGATTAATATACACTTAGTAGCTAAATCAAACACTTTGAACTCTAAAATTATTATTCACACAACAAACTATTTACAACACTAAAAAAACTAACAATATAAAAACAATAATTTACAAAAAAAAATATGCAAACACTTAATAGTTAACACTTTTGCAAACACTATTCTCTTGTAAAATATGACGCGAGCTTGAGTACGGTAATAACGGTTCAACCTTGAGCTTAGCCGAAGAGACACTGGCCTCTATTCACAATGGCGGAAAGGTAAACAAAAAGACAGAGTGTGTCCGTCTTTTATCTACGAGTTCTCCGAATTTTACAAAGGGCGGGTCGTAATTTTTACAAATGAGAAGTGTTCTAGGTTTAACATCATGCTGTGACCATTCATCCTTGTGCTTAAGTTGCCTGTGGTTAAGCCATATATTGAGTTGAGCAAAACCTGCACTGTAGTTTGTAGATAACATTTTTTGTTGTACAGTTCAGTCTTCTTTTTATACTCTACTGATTGAGAAAGTGAACAGTGTTTACGAAATATTTCAGAAATTTAGTGATTTTGTGTGTTTTCTTACTTGTGTACTATCAAAGGACCATATTTCAAGGTAAGCCTGTGTCTCCTACACATACAAAATCTAATCTATTATGCCCTATTAAACTCTAACCTAAATTTTAAAAGGGAAAAGTAATAATGGGAAAAATCACGATAAAATTTACAAGATTAACACCTTTTTCTTATGATAGCTTACTTTTTAGTATTTATCAAATTTCTACAAACACAGAAATTTCTTTGTAATTCATCAACCACAAAATTATCATTTATGTACAATATAGACATTCCAAGTAATAAAATAATTCAGTGATATTTCTAATCAGTGTAATCTAAAGAACTCTTGAAACCGAGGTAATCAGGACATGATTTTAATTTTTATAAGAATAAATTAATAAATTCATACATCAAAAAAAATTTATTAATATTTTGTTGAAAAACTGATTGTTGTTGAGTATGCATACCAGAAATTTTAAAAATTGTTTTAATAAACTAACTTTATTCAATATAGAGAAAAAATTAATTTTAACAATCACTATTCAGAAAGTTTCTCGACTTACGAGATTATTGAACACATCTGTAAGCTAAAAATTGTGCAATTTGAAAAAAATATACTCATCTATGGGGATTATTATTGTCATTATCCTAGACACAAGTACAATACAGAAAACTGAATGAATAACTTAGGTTTAAGATTTATAAATTTATATCTTTTAGACTTTAATAAGCACAAATTATTTTTAACAAATCTCCATCTTTTCTCATTTTCGAAACGCTTAAATAAGTCTATTTAGTGCTCCATTTAAATTGTCTTTCTCTTATTTCCATACTTAAGTATCCAATTGATGTTTAAGAAACAAATTCAACTTCAACAATAGTAAAATTCAAGAATAATAATAAATTTTACAGCAAAATTAACATAAATGCCATATATAATTACATTCACTATAAAAGTATGAGCTCAACTTACTGGTTCCAAATGTACAGTTCAGTACTGTAAATCTTGCAATTCCCTCCATCCATAAAAACAGTCAAACTCCACCAAACATAAATCTCAAACTTCCATCTCATGCCAATTATTTCTTAGAATTTCTTTAAAAAAGTGCTACTTGTTTCTAAATATTTTTTATCCTTCCAATCAATGCAGTTAAGATTTGAATTGTTCTCCTTAATTTAAAGAGAACGGTGTAGCTCACTTGATTAAGGCATACACTTATCTCGTCACAGTGAGCCATAAAAGGGTCGAGTCTGGTTGATTGAGTTCCAGTTTTCCATGTCTTATTTACTCCTTGTTTTTCATAAGTCTAATGTGAATATAGATATTTTAACAACTTTTTTTTTTGGAATTAAAAAACAAAGATTTGTTTTAAGCTGTTATCAACCACTAGAACAAAACAAAAATTTTGTTCATCTGTTTTAAAAAACATTACTGAACCAAATTCAACAAAATATAACTTGGACATATCTCTAGTCAAAGACTTAGACAATTCTATTGACAGTAAAAATCAGTTCAAAGATAGTGGACATTTAATGACATAAGAAAACATAGAGATGATTAAATCAAAAGAAAAAATACAATGCCATCTAATAATTTAGAAAAATTATAGATATAACAAACTAATAGGATTGAACTGTATAATAATAATATGCAATCTATCTGCTATAAAAAAAAAATCAAAGTTTTAACTCTTTTGTTTCTCATTACATTTTAATGGAATAGAATTCCAAAGTAAGCTGTAATAAAATGTATTTGTATTACTCGGTTTCATTTAAAAAATTCTGGAAATGAGTAAAATGTACACATGAACAAAAGTAATATTCAAAGTTTAGTAGAGCCTTTAATAGTATTTAATTTAACCTCTACCAGATAATCAAAGTATTACCGTAATCGTAAATTATATTGCAAAACTAACAAGTTCTTCCTTATTCAAGTATCCAACTGTTCTAAAAACTATAAAAATATTTAAATGATTTTCATTTATTCTTGTCGCCCTGTCAAATGCAAGAATTTCATAATTGATTTAAAACATTATGAAAGCTCAATAAAGCCAATTAAATATGGCTTAATAACATCTTCCATTTTGTTTAAACAATCCAACCACTAAAGTTTAGTAACATCATCCCAGTTTTAATAGGTTCAAATGATCATGATATATTTTTTCAGTTGCAAGTTAAATATAAACTTTTGAAAAATAATGATCAAACTGTGAATTATTTTACAAAATGTTTCACATACTGATTAAAAGAAATACGGCTTACATATATATAAAAAATAAACCAAAAAGTCTTATACAGACACAAATCTTAATGTAAAATTTCAAAGACTGGTAAATCTTATAATTTACCCGTAAATTTTAAATATTTTACACAATTTCTTGATCCTTTCTCGACTCTATCAATTGATTGTCTACACTAGCACAACCAATGTTTCGGATTCTTTGGGAATTTTTTGCTCATCTGTAATGAACCTCCAAAATGTCAATAGTATACAGTGTAAACAACCAATTGAAGGGTCTAACTTAGAAAACCAATACAATTTAAATAGCATGTGTGACCGCATGTTCCATAGCACCAACATTATAAATATGACCTAGTAGAATATGACCACAAAACAATTATTTGGCATTCTGAAAAGGTTAGGTTACATTATTTTTATTTTAATAAGTACCTAATTAAAAAATTACTAGTTGAACCATTTTCTAATATTAATCTAGCTTAAATTTTACCAAAACTATGCTCAGTATAGCAGAAAACATAAGAAAATTGAGATTTTCAAAACAAATATATACGTTTCATTTCAAATTTTAAAGAATGAATATCGTGTAATTCTGGACTATTCTTATCATCACAATACTGAAATTGCATAATTGTTACATTAACATATTTATGTTAAGCATATATAATGATGAAAATTGTATAACTGTCATTTAAACTAACGTTAAGTCATGAAAAAGAAAATGTTAATTTTTAACAGAAAAAAAATCAAAATTTTAAAATTTGGATATCTAGTGCACAACCTCTGTTTAAGAGGTTGAAGATTATTTAAAATACCATGAAAATAATTATAAGCTTTAAGAAAAATGACTATATTTTAATACTAAAAAACCTTTTGGGTCTCAAATTAAAAACTCTGATGTTACACTGTACAGCTGAATCACCTAAGGAAGAGATTCGTGAAAAAGACAATGAAAATTAATTTAGTCAGACTGCAGAGACTGTTGATTTGAAATGTACATACTAAAATCTGGTTTTTCAAACATTCATTGTTTTTTTTTTTTTAACAGCTACTATTTATTTATTTCAACTTTAAATATAATTACATCGTGGAATCAAACATCATAGTTTTGTTTGTCAGTTACAACTTACTTCACCTGCACAAATGAGAATTGTGTAGCAAATACATTTTATAACCAGTTTTTTGTGAGATATGAGACTAACAATTCAATAGTGTACATACATTAAATATAGGGGATTTTATTTTCAATGATTTTCTAATTGATGTCAGGATACCAACAATATAATTTTCTTTATTTTCATTCATAAATACAAAGGGTACGGACAGCTATCTCATGCAAAAGCAAATTGTTGTTAGTTATGCCAACATAGGCTATTGTAGACTTACCAACATTTGATGAATCAATATGGTACTATTTTTGTGCCTTTGAGAGAATTTGAAAAACAAAATAACGTAACCTGACTTAGATGTCAAATAATTGTGCACAAACAATATTTACTATACCGCCTTGATAATTGTTTACATTTATTATGGACAGTTCGTGAAAAAGTAAATGATTCATAGAGAAAAAAGTTAAAAGTACTTGTGCAATACGAAATAAATATTAAAATCACAACAACAAAAATATATATAAGTAGATAACTAAAATATCGTATTTACCATATTAAAATAATATTTATGCTATTTTGAATATTATTCAATGTCAAATAATGATTGATGTTTCATTTATCAACATCTCTTGTAAAATATAAATAAATAAGTTCAAAATATAAGTACTTTATGAGATATTTCGATCATTTATTACTCCAAAACGGTATTGGTAAATTATATGATTTACTGGTCTTCAAATATTTACAATACAGCTTATATAAACTAACAATGTGTCATCAGAATTGACTAGACCTAAAATTAAATTTATACAGGTGGTCTGTTTCATTTTATCAATTAGAATGTCTTATGATAAAGATAATATTAATAAGAGCTATTTAAAAAAAAATAAATAAAAATTCTTGTAAATTTCTATAAAAGTAAAATGTCTTAGACATTTAGTTTTGATTAGGTTCAAGAGTCTACTTTTACCTATAAGAAATTGTATTCTACGAATACTAGTTTCCTCATTTTTAATGACAATTTAGACATCGTCCTAGGGGCATATCCTGTGTAACTTGAGTTTAAACAAAATAAATAACTCGTTTTTCAAAGAATAAAATGCAGCTCCATGGTAATTAGAAAAACTTGGTTGTTAGCTTCTGTTATGCCATACCTAACTGTGCATTAACAGCCTTCCTGAAATTATAAAATAACAAGTAAATGTATTTTTACAATTATTGAAATATTAAATGCTGAAAAGGAAAACAATATTTCAATAGTTATTTGTGCAACTAGTGAGCAAAGTGGCACTTTTTTAAACGAGAGAAAAATGTTGACGCACGAGGCTTGCCGAGTGCATCAATTTTATCGAGTTTAAAAAAGACACTTTTCTCACGAATTTCACATTATACTTTATCTACAGTTGTTATTTTGTGACAAATAAAAAACATACTTCAGCAATAACACAATATGGCGGAGTATTTGACAGGTTTTCATCCTCTGAACTGTCCATATTTTAAAACTAACTACACAAAATATAGCAGTAGTGCTAAACAACACATCAACACTGAGTAGAAGTTCTCACGTCAAAACTGAGGTTATTTATGAATATTACAAATAACTTAGGTGTATTGTTGAGGAAACAGGATTGTCAACTTCAAAACTCGGCAAACGAAAAATACTCTCCGAGTACATACACGGTCAATCATCTTCATGAATAATTACTTCCTTTTTCAACTTTAAAACGTTGTTTTGTTGTTTATTTATGTTATTTTACATGTAAGAATTAATCTAACCTACATACGGGGCATTTCCTGTATATTATAAATTGATTCAAATAAGCTTAACCTAAATTTCGTTTTGTTCGGTTACCATTCGGAGTGAGCAAAGTAGTGGGCAAAGTGAAACTGTTGAGAAATCAGCTGTTTTGCAAACTAATTTAAATTAACAAAATGCCACTTTGTCAACAACTGTAGACAAAAGTAATTTTTTTTCCCCCCATTTAAACATTTCATGATATATATAATTTGTAAATTAAATCTCCATTATTTTTTTGACTTACATTACATAAACAGCATAGTATGTAAAGTGGTTAGGTTAGATACTGCTGGAAAACAAACTTAAATAGTGTAAGAAATATTGAAAGTGTTAAAATGATAACTTCTAATAAATAACTATTTATTGATACAATTCGGAATGATGTTGTCAAATTTACTATTTCGAGGCATTATTCTCTACATCAAAAATAAGAGCAACTAATGACTGCATCTATTAGCATCAATTATAGTTCACAAAACTATTGTATGAAATGAATACCTTCATTTTTTAAATCATTCAGAAATGGTGTACACTTTATTTTCAATGACCTAGCAACTCAATATTTAATATCACGAAATAACCAGGGAACGATAGGATGAACTTAAAGACCTCTAGTTTATGTCATTATTTTGATTTTTAAATGGCCTTTAAAATAAGGTATCACTCAATATGGGTTGCTATATAAAATTCTTGACTTACCCCCAAACTACCCCATTTTGGGGGTAAGGGTTGAAAATGTTGATACTTCAAAAAAACTCCTCCTTTGGTTATTTAAACTTTCCCCAAAGCATATCTGTCTATTTCTATTAATTAAAAAAATAATAGGGGAGGGTGGGACTTTTAGGACACTTGGTATATAAACGTATGTATCAATCATTACGAAATTTAAGATTAAGTTTTTAAATGAAGAATGAAATTTGACCTGCTTTCTACAACTTTCTGATGGGAAGTTTTTAGCATACCAAGAAATAAAAAAACTTTTTATTTACTCCTACTTTATTCATTTACAAGAATTAAAACTTTTTCCAATTTTAAAAGGTTACAAATATTTTAAATAAATTACTATTATCAGATACAGTTTTGTTCCAATATTTTCTAAAATTTGATATAACTTTCATGTAACTTTACATATGATAACTAGAGTCAAATATAAATAATAGTTGAGTCTTCTTTCGGTCATCACCCACTGAGGTAGTGGAGATGGGGTCAGGATTTCAGGATTCATATACAGATGGGTGCTTAATACCACTGTGATAAAAATGAATGATAAATCAAAACCACAAAACATGGAGAAAGCCACTAATAAAGCAATTAACTTTTATTATTATCCCCATTTTTTGTGGAAAGTGTTTAATTAGAAGTGTCCAATATTAAGCTAAGTTTGGCTAGTATTTTTTCTCTCCTATTTCTTCATGAATATAAGAATTTTATTTTTCATGACTTTAGCTAATACCTATGATGAAGCCTATAATATATAATGCACACCTATAAAACGTTACCTATGATGCGGCTGTATTTAATTCCTGTTGTCCCTGTGCAGGAGGTGAGTTAGGATCTCTGTTCCTACCCCGACCTCGTGGAGCCTTCTCTGGTGGTGGTACAATAGGTATTGCTAACTTAACTCTTCGAGGCGGTGTTTGCCTAGGCACTACTGCTTGAGATTGTGCATTATAATATGTAATACCTCCCTGACCTTGAAAAATTTCAGCTGGTGCATTCTATAACGATACAAAATACAGAGTGTAAATAAAAGCAAGTACTATAAAAAATAAATATATGCCCAGAAACACAAAAATAAGCTGTTATATTATTTAAATATATTGGTTTTTATTTTTAATAATAGTTATTATATTTAAAAATAAAACAGATATCCAAAAATATACATCACAGCTCATTTTTAATTTACTTTAGACCACAGAGAAGTTATAATTGTCACCAAAATATCTATTTTGAGGTATGATGAGCACAAAAAAAAAAGTGTTTTTTTTTTTTTTTTTAATGAAGTTCAACTGTGTAGTGTTCTACACCCTGAACAAACAGATTTATTTTTAGCAAATTAGTATACTCGTGTATTCTGACCACATTTTGCTGTGACTTTTCATTTTTCCGATAACTTGAATTAAAAGGTACTTCCCATAAAAACAAAACCATTTCCTCAAAATCAGGTGTAACAATTTTTATTAAATGTAGCATCCAAGAACCCAAACAAAACAAAATGGTTGCTATATATACAAAAATCCCATATCAGAACCGTTGTAAAAAAATAATATGACAAATGAAAAAACAAACACAATATTTAGTAAATTCTACAATTTTATTGAGTCTTGCCGACCATGGTTTCGCCAGCAATGGCATTTACAAGGCAGCCTAACAAAGACTCATAGAGACAATTATAAATGTCGTTGCTGACGAAACCATGGTCGGCAAGACTCAATAAAATTGTAGAATTTACTAAATATTGTGTTTGTTTTTTCATTAAAATGGAGTTCTACCAAGTACCTTCGGTCAATAGTGTAAATCGTATAAAAATAATAATATTATTTTTTTAACAGCTCTACAACATAATCAAGATGGTAATATAACATAAAATCAAAATTATTCAAAAATTTCCATTAGACCGCCATTTTAAAATGATGAGATTACAATTAAAAAAAACAAAACAACTTTATACCAAAATGTTTGGACTTCAAAAGTGTTTAAAATGATGTATTAATTGATATATGTTTACATTTTTGTATACCTTCAGAAACCGACCTATCCATGTCCCTTAATATATTCCCTCAATTTGAAAATAATATTTTCACTGAATTCTCCTCCTACCAATTATTTATGTAAAACATTTTACTCTTTCTAACTCAAGTTGTTTGACGACAATACAACTGAAAATCTGAAACACCCAATTTAAACATTTTTCATATTATTTGACAAAATACAAATACTTAACAACTCTTATTATTATTGATAAATGAATATACAATTTTAAAATTATTAATAATTTTAATAAAGGATAATAAAGCTATTCCCTTGTACTGTTTACTGTCATGCAATTCTTGCTGAAATGTATTTATTACAGCTTTTTTAACATCACAAGTGACATTGTCAGATTATTACAATATGCAAAAAGCAAACAAATATGCACAACATTTAACATAGATTTGACCAATAGTCTTTTGTAATGTGTTTGAATAGTTTTCAACAAGAATTGCAAGACAGTAAACAGGAAAAGGTAATACCTTTATTATCCTTTATTTTACTTTTTTATAATTAATTCAGGAGAAGGAACACAACCATTCAGAAATTAAAATTATTGTACTTACTGGAGGTGGTATAGGTAGAGCATATGGTGGTGGAGTTACGTAATTAATAATAGGTGGTGGATATGGTGGCGCTGGTCCAGGCGGAGGTGGTGGGCCAGGTGGTAGAAATGTCACCATTTGCATTGGAGGCGAAGTAACAGGAGGCGGTGCTACTGGAACACCTTCATTAAATACAGGGCCTGGTGGATAACCTAAATGAATTCAGTTTTCATTAAGAGGGATATAAAATTTAACAAATTATAATTTTAAAAACTACAAACTTATATCATGATATAAATATATTTAGATTACTTAGTGTACAAATTGAATTGTAGAGCACTTATACTGATAAATACTTGATAAAATACTGATTATTTTTTTCAAGTTATTGGATAACGATGTATGTCATATTATACAATATGTAACAAACCCTAATGCAAGGTTTAAGGGACACTCGACCTGGACTGTAGTTAAGAAAGTCCGTCTAATGATATAGACATTTTCATTTAACTCCTATATCAAACAAGTGCAGACAGTAGGTCTCGAACCTATGCTCCCAGAGAGAATCTGATTTCCAGTCGGAGTGCATATGAAAGAAACTTACTTACTTTAAAGTAAAAAAGTAATTTGACAAAAAAAAAAAAATCCCGTGATTATTCGTAAAGAGTTTACAAATCAAATTAATTTAATAAAATTAATAAATTATTAAAATAATTGCACAAGAAAAAAAGCCAAGTAAACAGGTTACAGCGTATATCTCTGCCCTCTGTCATATGTATCACTTGGCAAGCAGACATATTTTGTCATTTAAGTGCTACTGTCAAAAACTGCTAGTGTCGAATATTTCATATACATTATCCGGGATAAGCCTAAATGAAAAACGCGTAAAATTATAACTTAATATTATAGATGTATTGATTCCGAACGTACTACTCAGATGAGTTCATAAACAATCGGAACTTCAATAATCGAAATCGCCGAGAATTCAATTCCGGCATCTCCCGACTAAGCTGAGCTGAATGCAATGAGCCGAGTTAGAAATAGAAACCAGTTATTGTAACTAACTAGGAGTTATTATCACCGCTATTGTAAAGTATTCAGTTTTTGTGCAGTGTTTTTTATTAATAAATTTTAAATGTTACATTATTTTTATTTTAGTTTTTAGTTACCGCATTAGTTTATATTAAGTTTAGTTTCTTTAGGATAATAGTGATAAATGAAAACTTAACCCCAGTAGTCAGAAATGGCATCGAAAGTATGGAAATATTTTATAATAGACGTTGACAGTGATGGACTTTTTGCAAAATGTAATTTATCTTCGAAACTTGATTTCAAGAGGAGCTACCAAATCAACATCAACCATGAAAAACATTTATTAAAAGTACATAGCATAAAATTAAAATCTAAATCTGAGGAACAGTTTAAAGGTTGTCCAAATGGTAAAAGTTAGTGAACGAATCACCTAATGATTCATCTAAATACTTAATGTCAAAAGTCTTAAATCCTCAAACTACTTTCTCACAATCACTAACAACAGAAACTTGATTTAGCCCTAAGACGACTGAAGTAGTTCTGATTTTGAATTGTTAAAACTCTATACCTCAACAAATTATTTGTCTCCGATGTCTACATCATCTTGTACAACCACTGACCTTCAGTCGATATTTTCCCAATACATATCCAATACGACCACCAAAAATAAAAACCAACCTACCCTGTTTGAAATGTGTGACAAATTTCTAAGTATAAAAACACTGATCCTCGTTCAAAACAAATTACAAAGCACATTGCACAAATGATATGTTTAGATCTACAACTACAACCATTCAGTATAGTGGAAAACAAAGGTTTTCATAATTTGTTGTCACATCTTGAACCAAGCTTTACAGTTCCATCTAGAAAATTTTTAGTTAATACAATCATCCCTTAAATGTATTACAACAAAAAAAACTCAACTTTTTTATGAGCTAGACCGTACTTTTCCCCTATCTTATTTAATAAGCACACTAGTCTCGAATCCTGAATTTTTTCGTCCAGGATTCGTTTCCGCGAAACAAAGAATGAATTATTCAATCCCCTGGAAGTGTAGGCTTCTGTATTTTGTCTGGCCTGGATTGAATAACCCCTTCAACAGTTTAGGTTGCCCCAAACTGCCGGTAACCCCCTTTTTATTTAATTACTTCCAGTTACTTTATTTAAGTTACCCTTATGCTCAGGGAGAACACGATTTTATAATTCTATCTGTTTTATTCCCTCGGGAGCGTGTTCAAGAATACCTCGTAAATACAATATATATTACCTGTAAACATAATCAAGATGTGTGGATAATTATACACAACTACACATTATTTTTGATATTAACAACTGAAACTTATTTATTTTATCTGATTTGACAGAAACAAAAAATCAATTTACTCAATAATAAAAAACAAAATTATTTAAAACAGAAAGTTACAATATTCCTTAGTCCTCATCATTATACAAAAAAAAAAAAAAAATTGTCATACAATTTATTATTTTATTACTTTTTATATTTAGCTAGCAGATAGGCAATTATTTTAATTTAGAGGAAAATTTCATACTTTATATTAATATGTTACCAAAGAATTTCCTCTTATTAATCTCTGAACACTAATTTCTAAGCTTTATATCTAATTAGCTGTTCAGGATTATTATATTAACATTTTATTACTATGAAAAAGAAATAATTACACACAAGTATTATATCTTAACCTACACAATTTTTAATTGATTATATTTAATTTATATCCCAGGAATATCAGTTTGACTCTAACTTTAATTTTTGGCCAATTTCGCCTTAATAAGAAAAAGGATAGTTTGAATAACTTTTCAGACCTTGACCGCTATCTGGAAGATCCTGGTCTAGATGTTCATGGATGGTGGGATGATTGTGATTCTCTGGTGTCCGGTTGTTGTTGAAGTTTACAGTTGATCCATGTGTCCTTAGCGAAGTTCCTGTGGCATGTTAATTTTCATTAACTCTGGGTGTATACGATTTTCCACTTTTTCGGAACTCGCTACAGATTCGCTAGTTTAACATTTCACTTCTCACTTCGATTTATTTCCTTTAAGACTTGATCTTTAGCATTGATATTTAACCATTTTAACTGTTTTGTAATTTTTCAAAATAGCTTCGGGCATAGTAACTCCTTACAATTGTTTTTAACTGATTTTTAGGAGAGCACGATCGAGCATAGTAACCCCTTACCACTTTTCAACAACTTTTTTAAGAGAGATCAACGAAGTCTCGTGCAACTATATTTATAGCCTAAAACTATCGTATTCCCATACAAATTTCTTTCCCTCGCAGAGATAATACGATAGTTCTTTATTTTCGTAATTCTTGCATTAATTTTCCGTTCTAACATTTGGTTTGTTTACCTATGAGTGTATTACCATGGTCCAAGTCCTCTCTAATCTTTTATTTTAATTGTTTTCCTGTAATTAGTCATTTTCATTATTATGACTGTCGGTTGGTATTCTTGACTCCGCCCATTTATACGTCACAAAGTCCTGGAGTTTGGAACTCTACATCTTCAAACTTGCTACTGCAAAATTCCCTATTGTTTCTTCTTTATTCTCTTCTAGCGGTTTTCCTAATTGAATTTTCATTTTTTATTTACCAGCATTTTGTAGGTCTTCATGTCAGCTTTCGCGAGAAGTTCGCGTTGTTATTTTTCGGCCCGCCTGTTCACCTGCAATTCGCTACGCAATAATCGGCGTGATTTTCAGTTTTTTGTTTTTCACACCTGTCACTTTAGAGTTTTGAAACTTCACCATTTTGTTTAGTTCCTTTAATAAACGCACTGGCCGCAGCGAAGATTCTGTCTGACCTTCAGATCCTGGTTATTTTCACACTTCTTCTTTGGGGGGGGGGGGGTATTATTTACTGATCACCCTGGGACTTACCTATTCTTTAGTATATTTAATTCTAAACAGGTTTTCTTAATTTTGAAACTTTAACTTTATCCATTTCCACACAAAGGTGTGAAAACCACATCTTTTCTATTTTACTAATTTTTTTCTTATTTTTTACTTTAATTACTTGTTAAACTTTACTCTATTAATTATCCCTATACTTCTTTTAACTTTTTAAATATTAATTTTTTTTTAATTTGTCCAAGAATCTTTTATTCTTAGAATTATTTACCAGTCACAGAAATACCAAGGTTTTTTGAGTTTGAGTATTTTGAAAATTTTTTAATTCTTCATTCAAATCTGCTGCAGCGCATGTTAATTTTTATGAAATAACCGTAACTGATCTGTATTGCCTACAACTTGTACTCCAATTACACATCCTTTAACATTATTATTTCATATTTTCATAATTCATCAAATACGAATTTTTTATTTAAAAACTACCAACATACGATCTTACTGTCAAACGGGTAGCTGAAAGTGGACTTTAGACCGAGTCATAGGTCAGTTTCACCGACTCGCGCTGATCAGCAAAGTTGCTTACAAATCAGCTAAACCTTGTATTAGGATTAAATTTTGATTTTTCTCATTTTTGACCAAAATATAATCCCATACAACGAATTTCCATTGTAGTATTTTGAGATAAGTAAATCTATAAAAGAAGACTTGAAGGGGGCTCTTACCACTGATATGTGGACGTCCATTAGTGGTAATGACTACATGGCATTAACTTGTCACTATTTTTGAGCAAGTTGAGAAACATTTTTCGAAATTCAATACAAATCCTCAGAAGTTGTACTATTTCCTGAAGTTAGTCATGCAGCACAAAACCTACTGAAGTTCCTAATTGAAAAAGTTGAAGAATGGAATCTTACTGGTAAAGTGGTGACGATTGTACGAGATAACAGACCAGATATTAAAGCTGCCCTAAACATATCAACTTTTAATGATGTGTCTTGCACTGCTCATACTTTGTAATATTAGCAATTTGATTTCAAAGTGCAAAAAAGTTATGGAATACTACGCTCCACATGTTACAGAAATTATAGGAACAAAAAAAAATAAAATAAAATGCACTAGTAATGGCTGCTTCTGGGGAAATTAAAAATTAAATGTTCTATAGAATTAACAATGGATGACTGGAGAACAGTAGAGGCTGGTGTTGAAATACTTGAACTCTTTGATACAGCAACTCTGCAATTAAGCAAAGAATCATCTACAATTTCTGAGGCGAGTGAAAATAAACCCTATGTGGTAGCCCAAATAGAATAAGAGAGCAGTAAATCAACTATGTTCTTCTAATAAGCTTATTATAATGGTAAATGTTAAAATTCGGGGCCAATTTAGATTTTTTTTCCCTTCGTTATTCTTGTACTACATGCCTTACTTAATCATAATAGGTTTTTTTTTTTTATGAGGAGCACATTTTTTTCACCATATTTAAAAGTCGTCAATGCACGTATTTATATCATTGCTAAGCAAGGCAAAGGCAATGGACTCGTCCAACAAGCCTATACACTGTTAGATGAAAGAAGGACTTTTATAGTAATTTTGTTTCCTTTATTTTTTGTTGTTTCATTTATTATATATATAGCCACCTGATCAGACCTTGTACAAACCCATGCATTGCAAACTTCAAAAAATGTCATTTTCATTGTGAAAAAATGTGATCCTAAAATACCCCTATTATTAAAGTGTTACAGAATTTTTTAAAAAATATTTTAATTGGGCCTGAATTGTAAACATTTACCATTATAACTTACTGTATTAAAATTTGTAAGGAATTGACAATATGAAGTTGTTATTTATTAATGTAAATGGTATAACTTAAAGTGAGCAATGTTTACATTTTCATAATTATTTAGACTACTTAATTATGGAAGTTGTTAAGCTATTACATTTAATTAACAAAGGATAATACTTTCAAACTCCAGGAAATAAGCAAAAAAAATTCTTTAGTTTTATTTTTTCCTGATAAAAACTAGCGACTTTGTTTATATATTATATGGGCAGCCCAAATTTAGCACAAAATTCGAAAGATATATTATGCACCTGGATCCATACAATACATTTTATTTAACTTGTGCATAACACATTTTGACATGGTGGCTAGTTCAAATATGCTATTAATTTTGTATCACGATAATGTAAGCAAGAACTTATTAGCCTAACTGTTAACTAGTTTTAGACCTGCATTAAAGTTTTGACTTAAGAATATATATTTTCAGATAATTCCTATGGTAAAGATGATCATTCATCAAATAGAAACATGTGCACTCAATGATTCTAGTTATGGACTTCAAGGGTAAAGAACAGTACAAACAAACAAGAAACAGCTGAGTGAAACAGATTGCGCCTATAGACGTAAGCTGCGCTGAGAACACTTGCGATAATAGATTAATTTGCTCTGGCAACAGGACGCAGATCGCTAAGACATCACAGATATTGCTTATATTTTTTATTTTGTCTAATATGTTTACTCAATGAACATCACTCTGCACTCTATTGGAAATTTTGTGAATTATGGAATCATCTAAGCATGTGTTTGTGTTTTTTGCATTTAAAGGCACTTAGATATTGGTTTGTGCCGCGATTAAAGGTGCTAAACACACATTAAGGGTTAATATTATCTTTAAATTTTTGTCATTTAAAGGATTTGTCATAATATATAATATTTAACAAGCCTTAAGTGGAAGGTCCAGGGGACACTCAACTTGGACTGCAGTTGAATAAAGTCCATATAATGATACAGACGTTTCATTTATCTCCAATATCATACAATATATTGTTTATATTATTATCATAGTTTATTTGGACACTTGCTATTATTTGTATATACAAGGTGTTTGAAAATCCGAAACGGATCAACATCTCAAAATGTACGAGTCTTATGAGATAGAAATAAATGCAGTTATTCGCAGACATAAAAGAACCACTTTTTGGCGAGTTTAAAATTTTTGTCCGCCATCTAAAAATGAACTATTTTTTTTTAATGGGAAGATAGTAGTGTGATACATGATTTTAATGTAAAATTTGATGAAACAATCAGTTTATAAGTTATCATTAGTCAAATTAGCGAAAACACAAAATCATAGGTCAAAATAATCAAAGAAAAAACGCATCACATATTACTATATTCTTTTACATCTTTAAAAGTTTCTTATTAAAATGTGATTAAAATACTAATTGTAATTAACGCAATAAACATTGTTAATGAACATGAGCAATGAAATAACTTAGAAAAAGTAAACAACCTCAGACTGAAAAACAAGTTTGCAAGCCAACAAATATTAAGATGATTTATTTTTCTGTATAATTTATATAAATTTAAAACAGATATTATACGTTATCCTACCAGATCTGACTACTTCTTTTGGGGTTATCTCAAAAACAATGTTGAGAAACATTGATGAACTTAAAAGATGTATAACTGAAGAAGCTGCTAAAATACCACCTGGCTTGATAAGAGATGTATAAAACGGATATTACGTTAGATTGGCGCACTGTCAAACATTAAATAGAAAGCAATTTGAGCATTTATTGTAGAATATTTAGTAGGTATTGGTATCCTATTGCTGAATTATTTAAAGTGATTTCACTTGAAATAAGTTATTTTCTTCTTCTTAGTCATTTTATTTTTGTTAATAACTGTTTTGAATTTAAAGAAATTACTTGTTTTTCAGTCTGAGGTTGTTTATTTTATTGCAGTCTGAAGTTATTTCATTGCTCTAATCATGTTATTTAAGAAAGTTTAGACCGTTAAATACGATTACTATTTTTAATCATATTTTAAAAAGAAACTTTTAAAGTGCTACTTCGCCTTTCCCTTTACACTGGTTTCTCCATATTGCTCATTCCAAAACAAATGGTCGAGATTATACTGATTGTTATTTAATTTAAAATTTATCGGAAGCTTCAAACTTGAGCTCATTAAATACATGATAAAAGTTTGAGCTCATTACAGGCTTGATTAAGCTCAAGCTCATAATAAACTTGAGCTCAGTTAAAGCTCTATTAATATTTAAGCTTGTTAAAAACTTCGAGCTTGGTAAAAGCTTGAGGTCAGTAAAAGCTTAAGGTCGGTAAAAGCTCGAGCTCTGTTTGATGTACTTGAGACTCAACTCAAATTAAAAAATCTGAGCTCGTACACCCTTAGTTTTAATGTCCAATGGTATGTTAGCGTTTTCATTTTTTTATAACTTGATAACGGAAGTTGATAAACTTTCAAAAAGTCATGTGTTGATGGCAAACGTCCAATTAAACCACATCCAAAGCATAAACAATCCATCATTATCAAAGAATACTAATTTAAAACTAAAATATTATTGTTATTTAGGTCTATATTCTCTTTTTAGTTGCAAGAGCCTAAATACTCAAAGAAACTCATTTATTGTTACTTGTTTATATGTTCATCTTTTGGTGTAATCATAAATATATAGACACACAAATACAGATCTATGAATAAAGCAAGTAGCTGAGTTTGGCAGATAAAGTGTTCAGGAATTTCCTTATAATAAAATTTAATTTATTCTACACATACCTTCCAACTGAGGAGATGGTCCATAGTAACCCATAGTATATGCAGAAGGCTGTGCAGTTTCTGGCAAAGACCTCTGCCTTTGAGTAGAATACCTCTTAGATCTATTAGAACTTGCTGCCATATTATCTTGCATACGTGGTGGTATTTCTGGTTGAATTAAAGGCATCCGTTTTTCTCCACCTATACAGAACACATAAGTTATAAAATATATACAGTACAAACATATATATTCTTTATATCCAAACAAAATTTAATCTGGCATTTCAATACAATTCTTTAGAGTTAGAATTGGTATTCAAACTACAAATGTACAAACTTCACTTTTACAAATCTTAAAAATCTGGCTGTGATAGACAAACCAGAATGAATTCAAAATGTTATTTTCTATTCAAATCTAAATTAAAGTAAAATTAAATAATTTAACTACATTTTCATGAATATATAAAGCCAACAGTGATATTTGTTACAGAGAATTATAAAGAAATGTAAAAATGTTTAAGTCTGCTAGAATTCAGGAAATTTGCCTATACAGTATATATACTAAATTTCAGCCTAATCAGCCAAACCTTTTAGACCTTTACATTAGTATACAGCGACAGGCATAAGCCTACTGATAATATATTTAGTGCCTGTCTGTACACTAATGTAAAGTCTAAAAGGTTTGGCTGATTAGGCTGAAATTTAGTATACTGTATAGGCAAATTTCCTGAATTCTAGCAGACTTAAACATTTTTACCTTTCTTTATAATTCTTTGTAGCAAATATCACTGTTGGCTTTACATATACATACATGAGAAAGAAAAGTATGAATTACAAAATTACAAGAATAAACCATTTAGGAAATATCTAAATGCTGGTAAAACAATAAAAATTAATGACATATTTTTTTTAATCCTGCTTTTCCTGCTTGTCTCTCTAATAAACTAATCCTAGAAAAAGATCTTATTAATTCTCTTTGAAACCTTATTATTCACTTTCTAAAAACTAAAAATAAATAATCTCTTTATGCAGAGTACTGATGTGAGGTAAAGTAAATTTCGTTATCGAAGGGGGGGGGGGGATAATAACTGTTGTATAGAATACCAAACTGAAAGTTCAACCAATTAGGATAGTGAAACCATCATTTTTTATAAATTTGTATCATCCTTTAATTGATAAATGTTTGTTATTTTGACCATTCTGGTTCTACATTTGGGAATTCAAGGTCCTATTTGGTTATAATTTTGTATTTACTTATTTTGATATCGTTTCCCATAGAAACTTGGAATTTGCTGCAGAAATCATGATTAGCATAATAATATACAATTAATATATTTTTAGTTGAATTATCTTGAAACTATGGTCAAAAAAGATTTTAAATTGCCAAAATTTTGAAACTGAACGAGTTCGGTAATAAATGAAATATTATAATAATTTATTTTCGCTGTGGGAATTCACTAATAACTCTACATGTAACTCTACATAATAAGGTGATGAGTGGTCCTTTGTTTGTAGACCTAGTAGTATACAAATAGGAAAACATACAATAAAACACTAAAGTTCTGTTCAAATACTGTATAATGAATAACTCGGTCATCAAGAAAATTAATTGAAAAAGCAAACTATGAAACAACAATCATGTACCAGAACAGTGTGAGGGGAGCGAGGGCAAAGGTGTTATACATGAATCACCATGTACATGAAATATTACAAAAATAATTTTTGAAGATGGGAGTTCTTCAAAACTCGTAAAATAATAATATTAAGAATAATATAATTTGCTGGGAATGATACAAATTGTATTCAAAGTAATTTGAAAATATAAATATGAATCTTCAAACAATTATTAATTTCTAACTTATCCATTTGTAGTTAGTTATGAATAGCTTTTCTTTAATTGTCTCAAATTTGATTTATTGGCCTAATTTTAGGTTTGATTGAAAATAGACTTTTTCATAAATAACCACTATTTTATAAAATGGTTTTTTAAAGGGAAAAATTATTTGTTTCTTTTCCTCTCTAAATCTGAAATACAATACCACTGCTACATGCATAGACTTTGGGCACTTAACGATAAAAACTGGTAGCAACACAAAACTGAAACTCCCTACACCAAATTTACCAAACTCAATGCTAAAATCAAATTAAATAAACAAATCATTCAAACATTTATAATACAATATTATTTATTTCTGCACAAATTTAATTTTTTTTTTAATTTTTTTTTTTAGTTCTTTATGTTGGGTTATCTAGTTCATGGCATTTGTTAATTATCTATATATTTAATTTTACTCTTTAATCCTTACAACTAAACTTGAAATAATTACTATAATATCTGTAACATTTCACATTTTTGGGTTTCTAAATTGGGTTAGTACGTGGTTCAATACATGGTGTAAATGAGATATGATGTCAGGAAACTTGCGTCATCGCTCGTATTGCGATCTTATGTTTGAAGTCTTGAAGCCTCGTATGGACGGACAGTGTTCCGAAATTTGTAAATGTTATAGAATCGCAAGTAAACGATTGGTATAGATGGGAAAGTTTAAATATTATATTAAACATAATATAATATTAATTTAAATAAAATACATTGTAAACTTTACTCTTTTATTATAAAATAAGTAACTAATTAAGAAAGATTAGTTTATTCACAAAATTAAAACATATTCAGAATCTATGCAGTGGGTTATTACACTGATGTGTTTTGTCAGAATGTTTCAGATTGGTCCATTAATTCAACCAATACCAGTATTTTGAAATTGGAAGGGATCATTTTCCAATTTGGTAAATTCATTAGTACGACATCATTCAACGAGAGTAGTCGTATTGATTCTCTTTCATCACTGTTGAATTTTTAACACTGTCCATTGGTAATTACTATTTGGTAATAAATTAGTTCATTATTTACAATTTGTATACTGCTTGGCTTTTAATTATATTAGATAAAAATGTATTACCTTGAGTCTTTAGCACATTTTAATAACTTATTTACCTTTGTTTTTACTGCTTCACTTCTTGTTCACTCCTTCGATTATATAGTTTTGCCAATTATTCAGGCATTACCAACTCTCATTTATTGTTCATTTTAATTTTGTAAATTCTTATACATATTCACGGATAAGCACAAATTATATATTAACATTTTTTTATTCCAAGATACGCCATGGGTATAACATTTTTAGCTCAATCCCAACACTTTCACTTATCTGATTTTTCAATTATATTTTTTAATTATGAAAAAACTGATCCCACACATTATTAATAGTCACACTGTTCTAATTATTAATAATTACGAGTCAAACTGACATATAGTCCACATTGTTCTGTTGATCTTTGATGAAATTAAAGTATTAACTCTTTCTTTATAAACTTTGGTACATTCACATTATTTATTTTAACAATAAAAAAACAGTTTTTCCAGCTTTTTTCTTTAAAATCACAAATTTAGTGCTATACTTTTTTATCGACCAATTAAAAATCTCGCGTGATTCAAAAGTTGGCTTCACTTCAGATTTTTTTGAACTTTCGTAACTACTGTGGTGTATTAATCCAGTAAATCCATTTGCATCTTTTTCATTTACTCCAATCAGAACACAGTATTTCCAATTTTTCTATTATTTTTTTATATTTAACAATATTACACAATTTAAATCTATAACGAAACATATTTATTTATTTATTTGATATTATTTTGTTTATTGATTCAGCTTAAATTATATTTTTTTAATGTTTATTACTATAACCAAACTATTTCAACCAATTAATATTACTAACATCTGTTCCCTAGCAAATGCTCCCTAGTTCACTTCAAACATATGGTTGCCGTTAGACAAAATCACCTTATTCCATCTTCTAATATTTATTAATATTTTTCTTAAATAGATATTCTTTAATTTGAATTTATACCAATTCAATTAATCATCTACACATATACATCTACCATTTATGCCCACAAATAAATTATTATGATGATTTTTGGATACCTACATCAGGTTTATTTACAATCTCTGGACAAATGTATTTTTACTTTTAACTGATGCTGTTTCATATAAAAATAGTGAATTTGTGTTTACAAATCTTCAAGTTAAATTTTAGTGTGTTGGTAATGTTATTTAACTTTAGTCTTCTTTTAATAATTATTTATATAGATTATTACTTCCTCATTTATATGTATATCATAATGAATTTGCTAAAGTAACCTTGTTTACTATCCTAACATTTTCAAACCATTACAGAGTCTAATGTTAGTTCAAACTTACGGTTAACTTCAGGAACCACATTATTACTTCCATTGTTACTAGTATTATTGCCGTTGCTTACAAACATATGAGCAAAATCTGTAGAAAGCAGATCAGCAGCGTGTTTTAAACTGTCTCCTGCAACAAATTACAAATATGTGAGATGTTAATCATATATGAAGGAAATGTACAGGAGTTATTACTCTCAACACATCACGTGCAACGCAGCAATATTGCCCCTGGCGTACAGAGTAAGATGCCCTATTTATATCTATATTTTTTCTCAATCAATATATATATATATATATATATTCCATGTCAGCCTTTGATCCAGGATTAGTCCAAGGTATCTGACCGACACGGACTTTCTCAATTAAACATTTCACAGGATAAGTCTACCTAAGGCAATTAAGGTCTTTTTCTTAGTAAAGATAATAATGGTAGTTTTATTTGTATTGACCTTGGAGCCTTCCTTCGCACACCAGATTTTGACATGCCTCAGACTATCATTCATAATGTCCGAGACAGTATCATCATATTTGCCAATTACTAAGATTACTATGTCATTTGTATAGCCTTGGATGTATATTCCAAACTGGTTGATTTCTGGTGGCCATCCTCACTAGACTCCACAAGAAAGGTGATAGTACTCCCCTCTGTGGGCTGCCCCTTGTGGCCACAATGTCGAATGATTCACCCAGTAAAGTGGTTTGAATGAGAGGTATCGAGTCGGCTTCATTCTACGCTTCTGAGGACCATATTTCATACGATGTTTTGTCAAATTTGCCCTCTTTAAGAAGACGCATAGAGCTATTTCGTTTCATTTCAGGACATCCTCATATCTGTTTATAAGTTTGTTCAAAACAGTTTCGCAGGATCTTTCCGGTTGATAGGCATGTTGATTTTGGTGGATGGATTCCCCAGAGTGTAGGTACTCCTTTCCTTATGTACTTTCCACCAATCTTTCTACGGTTTTCAGAAGAAATAAGGACAGATTGATAGGTCGGTGTGCTTTGGAATGAGAGTAATTTGGGATAAATACTGCTCTACTAGCCCTCCATGTCTGCAGAATGTAGCCATAAGCTATACTGGCTCTGGATAGCTCACAGAATATTTGGATTAGAGAAGTTAGTACTTCCTGCAAAGGACCAGGATAGATGCTGTTAGGAATTTTCCTTTTTTAGGCCTGGGTTTTTGATTAACATAATAATATAATCAACAGTGGTTCAGTTTTGTACTGAAATATTTCATATATTATATATCTACTCCAAATATCTTTATCATTAAATTGACCCTCTTATTATGATAATATCAAATATTTATCTTAAATACATTGAAATCAAATTACATCTATTTTTACATACGAACCCAGAATGATTCCAACTGTTGTTCTTTCATGAATCTACTTTACTTTTGTGACGACTATCAGATCACTCTATACACAAATGTTTTTCCTGTGGAGACTCTTGGAAGACTCTTGGAAGTTAGGCAGGCTCTCTATCTCTCGCTGTCCAGCGATTAGCGATTCTCTCTCGCTCCCTCAGCGATACGTTTCACAAAGACTGGTAGTGTCTCTACTTCGTTAAGGGCTTATATGCATTTGTGTAATATGTGTCGGTCATCGAACTCGTAAAGCAAGCATTTCAACATTTACTGAATTATTTTGCAACAGCTAGCTCTCATTCTAGTATCATATGTTCCTCCTTATTCTAATACATTTATAATATTTTATATTTATTATACTTATTCTTTTCTTTATTTGATTACAATACATTTAAAATACGCAATTATATATATATATATATATATATATATATATATATATATATTATTGCAGGCAACAAACTGGCCAGTTTATAGACTCATATACCTATTTATCACTGGAGTCACTACAGCTGCACCGGAGGTACTCCTTGAGCTACTTGCCCCACATATCTATTCAACATATCTAGCCAACTATCAAGCATGTCGGAGGCTAGGAAGTTCTAATACAAACTAATAAGTGATAACTCATAGAGAGAAGACCCTTAGCAAAAAATAGGAATCAACACCATTCATGGGACCAAAATCAGCGGGCTGCATCATCCGCTCTATGTCATCAAGCACAGTAAATAACTGGGACAAAGAGGAACATCCACATAAATGGTAGGCAACCCCTAGACATGTACTAAGCAAATGCCTAATTGAAGGAAGTAAATTCACAGTTAATAAGGTTCCTAATTATGGTAAGTCGAGAACAACTCAGAAGAGTTCTCGTCTTTACAACTGGACATGGCCAATTCAGGATACATCTATCAACAGTAGGTGTTTGTGACTCTGTGAGCAGGCATAAAGTCTGCAACACATGTTATCTTTGATTGCAAGATATTGGAGCAAAGACGCAGAAGCCTTTTTAGAATCCAGCAACCTTGTAACAAAAAAGACACAGACATAGGTAGGAAAATCTTGGACCTCGTAAGAGGTAAGGGGTCTTGAGCGATCAAGACACCCGAGCAGACTCACCCCTAAATACCATCTAATCTAATCTAAATGTAACAACAAATATCTATACTAATAAATCTGTGGGGGGGGGTCTATCTTTGTCTTTTCGGATTTTAAAAACTATTGAATCGATTTTAATGAGAATTGGTAGTTTCCGGTCAGAAGAAGATGTTAACATTGATTAGAAGTTGAGTTATGACAATAAAAAGGTTTTCCTATGTATTTTTCTCATAAGGAAATGGCAGCCGTAAAGGTTGATCATAGTTCACGGTAATCACAGAATCTAGTAGACTGATCTTAATGAAACTTTGCATGCTAATAGTAGTTTTAGACTTTGGAGAAGGTTTTAGACTTTGTTTTATATTGATATCTTAAAAATATACTGAGTTATTACAAAAAATATAAATCTGTAGCAGTCACTGTTTGCCCATGTATAGTAAATAAATCATAAATCAATCAAAAACTACTTTGTGATTTTGTGTTTGACCGAACCTAATATGTGCCAAAAAAAAATTTTATCTTTAAAATTCAGCGCGAGTATTAGCACGAGTTTTTTCTAATATTCTGCACTATTTCAGATTGAGCCGATGTAATTCTATACTAATAAACCTGTAGGCATGTTTTTTCTTAATAATATCGTATATAACAGCTGATTAAATCCATCAGCTTTAATAATTCAACGTTGGGTCCAACCTCGGAACAATGTATACCACTTTGAAAAGGGTTAACTTGATTTTGGCCGAAGTGTTGATGTATATTTTAATAGAGATAAAATTTATTTAAAAATAGATTCTCACACACTATAGTTGTTTCGAGATAATTTCAATTCCCATATTATGTATTAAGTTGCTAATTTAACAATCAATGTTGAATTTGATATATGAACAACCATACCTCACTAAAAATATAAACAACTACCAACATATTGATATGTTGGTTGACAGAATTTCTCCCAAATATTTAAGTACTAAGTGTCTTACCTTGGATACCAGGATTGTTATCAAAAGGAGGACTAATCCTACGTGCTCTCCCTCTACTAGGTATGAACTCCATCGCCGGCCTCACTCCTCTTCCTCTGTAACCTCTCCCAATTCCACCCCTAGCACTTGGCACATTACTATCAACGTATGCTCCCACGCTCCTAAAACAATAGTTATGTGAATCTGTTCAAGAAATTCGTATTCAAACAAATCTTAGTTATTTAATGTTAGTCCCCTTTTTGATATTAAACAGGTAATTAAACAAATATCAATATTTATTTTGAATGAACTTCATTGCTTAAAACATTTGCAAAACATACACTAAATGGAAAATACTTCAGATATTTTTTTAATAAAAATTCACACAATTAAAATAGATAATATTATATAGGCTAAATGATTAAAAAGCATAACGAAAATTAATTAAAAAATCTATATAGTTTGTGACAATGTCATTGGTTAGACACTGGAATCTTGCTCGCAATCTGTTGACATTGATTTGATTGAGATGGCACTGATCAGCTGACATGTATTGGCTGAGGTAGTCTGCGGTGTGATGACAGCTCGAGTCGACTACTATCTTGTTCCGCGAATTTATTTAGTTTACTCAATTCATTGGTTTTCCTAAATTATTATGTCGGGCTAGGTTTTGAGTAATAGCATTCCCATGATCATGGAAAGGTCAAATAATATGTCGCACAACAATATATATTTAAATGGGTGAGGTAGCAATAGACGTAAAACTTCAATCACCCATATTTCAATTTGAATTGAGTGTAATTACTTTTATAAGTATTAGTTTATTATAATTAACTCACTAAGAGCTGATTACCTCGAGTGGTATTTGATACGACTGGGGAATTAATTAATTAAGAACTCTTTAGCGAATGAGCAAGCACATTTTTCTACAGAATGCCATTAATAGGTTAGTATAACTCTTACATAACGGGTTGTAAGTTTAACTGCCTAACCAAAATATTTAACATTAAAACATCCTTAATATTATTGTAAAGCATGTAATATTTTTATATTCACAAATAGCATAATGTAATTCTAAACAATGAAATTATACCCCAAACAAAATTCTATACTGATGTAAAATGAAAGTGTATAAGATATATATGAATTTTGTTTAATAATATTGTATTAGTTATATAGGTTATGTAGAATGTTAAACCTGTATGTCTGTACAAACATAGCGTGGCAGAGTACTCATTCATTATTGTGGATCGCAACACTGTTATTGAAACCCGTTTGATTAATAAAAGTATTAGTAAGGAATACTTACACAAATCCATTAGGTTCTGATTGCAGTCGTGGAGAATCCTCTTTCTTAGTGCTATTCGAGTCACTTGTTGGGCCATTCCTTCGTTCTCTCTCTACCGGTTTATCAACTACTTTCGTATTTACATTTAGTGTTTGAGGATTACTGTTATTAACAGAGTTTTGTGAGGATTTCCTATCCCTATCACTCCCTCTTCCTCTTCTCTTATCTCTACTTTTACTTCTTGGTTGCTTTTCTTCCAAGTCAGGAAATTCTTCTCGGTTGTTTTGGAACGGTTTACGAGGTGTGCTTCCTCCAGTTGGTCGATTGTAAGCGTCTTCATCTTCCCAATTTCGTGTGTATTTGTTCGGTCCTCGTCTAGAAAAATAAACATAAATCGTAATATTTAACACTGCCATTGATTGTATTTTCAATTATAGATCAGCCCTAACAATTGAAGATCTAACGCTGGAGAATGGCTCGATGATATACCACATCAGTATTAGATTAATCCTTACAAACTGTATACCAAGGATGACCTATACTCTACTTAAAAGGTTATTGAAGAATTATCTATTGTTCATATTACTATGGTTTAATCGTACATTTTGTCATTAATTTGTATATAAAAACTAATAAACAACATTTCGAGATTACACATCAACTTCCGCTATCAAGTGATAAACCTAGAGCATAAAAATGAAAAACACTAACAATAGCCTAGTGCCATTATGGAAACTGAAACTATAACCTAAGATAGGAATCCAGATCTAAAACTCGACCTACCCAAGTTGTAAGCATGGGACATCCTCCAACCAGTAAAAAACAAATAGGTAATAAATTAAGTTATTAAGGGATTAGAGTCATATATTAATATTTAAGAAGTTCACATAAAAATTAAAATGATAAATAACAACTATAAAAAACTTTGAACAAAAAACATTTAAGACAAATAATTAAAAATCAATCAATTTAAATTAAGCGCTATTATGAATGTAATGTAACACCCTCTAGGCTACAATTGACAAAAGTGCGTGTTTTGCACAACTTTAAAATTATTACAGGTACCACTAGAAACAAAAAAGTACATAATTCTAGGAATTGACCAATGCAACGCCTAGGCAAAGCAGTCGAGCGTTCCGTTTTCCAACCGACATAGCGGGATTCCAGCTTAGCGTTCCTAGCAGAGAGGACGCATCTTCAGATCGCTCTGTACAACTTTCATCATGGAGCGTTTTAAATAAAGAACAACTAGAGATTATCATACAGTGAAGTGATTATAAGAAAAAAGGTGTTACATACATTAAATAATTAATTTCGAGAATGACGTGAGTAAAAATCTTTCAACAAATACTTTATTTAATAAGATGTGTCTGAACTTTGGACAGAGAACTAAATCCATGTTATGTAAACCTCATGTGAAAAACTTGTAATTTCATAAAATGTTAATATGATGTTTCTTGTCTAGTTTCTAAGTAGTTGAATGTAAATTGAGATTCCCTTTTGTAAAAATCTAAATTCATGAAAGTACTGGTACATAAAGGAAAGATATCAAAACTTTAAACATGTGTGTATAAAACTTTAATTGAGTATATCCTACCATTCACGTGTCACAGCAATCTGCCTGGTGAGTACAGATTGGAGCCTGGACCCTGAATTCGTTTATTAAAACATAGCAAATAATTCAAAATAAATAAAAACTCTTAAAATCATAAATTTCAACCCGATTAACTTACAAAGTTCCTTTCTTAGGTTATTAATTATGATTTTATTTCCAACATGACCCTAGGCTACTACCACTGCACTAAAGGATGACCTATATTAAGTATGATTTCAATACTGATTAAATAAACTGTCCACAAACATTCTTACACACTCAGTATAAAATTAAATAGCCTAATAAAAACAAAATTATTTGTGAAATTTCTTTATAAAACATATTTAAAAGCTTGCTTTGTGCCATGAACTTGCCCTAAACATATGTCTCATTTTACATTTTACTGACACCAATCAAAGTCTATTTTCATATTATATAATTATTCTGAATCACATTTTTTCTTTTACTTGTGATTTGATGACACAAAATTTGGTCATTAATCTTCACGTTTCACCAAAATTTGAACGATTTTGAGTAATTGCATCATTTACATAACAAACAGTTAGTGTTGTTTTTCACTGATAACTCCCAAAACAAAGTATGTATGCATACTCAATTAATTTTAACCTAAATCACATTTTCGTTTTTCTTATGGTAGTTCGAGTTATCAAAAAATGAAAAATGCCAAGAAATTTGGCCACCGATTTTACATGTAGAGTATAACACTGAGTACAGATAGATAGAGATAAATAGTATAGAGTACATATTCGTCCAATTGTCAGCTGCTGTTTGTAGTAGGTTGTATGTTCAGTTTATGAAATTTGCTATTTAAGTGGATATTACTGTGTATTTTTTTGTTTTTAAACATTAGTTCCATATATTTTTGTGATAATGTGTAAAAAAAAAAAAATTCTGTTATATAATAAGTTTTCCTTTTTTTCCAAAGGCAAATATTTTTACATTCAAAACTATATTATCATTTTTAATACTATTTACAATAAAATTATAAAACACATTGCTTTTTTTTTATTTACAAGTGTTAATGGTGATATTTTTGTAATTTTTACATTTTTTTTTTTTTTTTTTTTTTTTGTAAATACAGTAAAACCCTGCTTAACCGGACCTCGTTAAACCGGAACCCGGGTTAACCAGAACGGCCTAAAATAAACGAATAATCACTAACAGAGAGGAAAAACCCGGCGTATGACTAAGGGGTTGTTTTGACGGGTTTTACCACATACCTGATCCACCACGAGGGGGTGGGGGTTGACCTATACTACATTTTCCGCATTCCCATATCGCACTAAATAATCAGTGTACCGTGAACTCACACACCTGCACATGGTGACAACGCATTTACTGTTGTTGTTTTGTAGTGACATTTGCTGAATTTAAAAGTGTATATATAGTGTATTCGGAGAACGATTTTCGCAATGTCTACGAAGAGAAAACGTGTAGTAGTGAATATTAGAGATAAGTTGGAAACCATCAGACGTATAGAAAACGGAGATATTTTGAGGAAGGTAGCAGCAGACTTCAATGTAGGTACATCAACAGTTGCTAATTGGGTTAAAAATAACAGATTTTAAAATACTCCACAACAGGTCCTAATCGGAAAACAATGAAAACTTCCGATTTCGAACAAGTTAATGAATCATTGTTTTTGTGGTTCACTCAACAAAGAGAGAAAGGAGTCTCGATAACTGGCCCTGTTCTTCAAGAAAAGGCAAAGCTCTTATCTTAAATGCTTGGAGATGATGGAAAAGATTTCTCTGCAAGCAACGGACAGCTTGATAGTATTAAAACCAGATACGGGTTTCACAAACAGTTTGTGCCAAAAGTCAAGCGATTTTTAAAAGAAAAAGGTCTCTGAATAACACATCCGGGCCTTCTGAAGAACGGTGACATTATTGTTCAATTCCTACCACCAAACATCACTAGTCTAATCCAACCAATGGACCAGGGAGTGATTGAGACACGGAAGCGGTATTATAGAGGGTTTCTGTTGCGACACATTCTCCAGGAAAGTGACAGTGGCCGAAAAAATTTGCCAGAGGCTCTAAAATCTGTGACAATGAAAGAAGTTGTGTATTTGCAGAAAGCACAGAACAAACTGTATGAAGGTGTGACGTCAACTAATGGTTGGGAGGACGAAGATTTTGAAAATTTGTCAGAATTGCTGACGAAAGTGCCAGGATGCGAAAACATGGAAGAAAATGACGTCACAGAGTGGGTACAATTAGACGAATCCGAACTTGAGCTTTCCGATTGAGACATCGTCGACATGGTGCAAGGAACAGCAGATTCCGTTGATGGAGATGACGACGCATATGCGACGACTGCATGTGACGTCAGCCGAGTGGTAGCAGACACTGTTTTTAAATGCTTTCGAGGTAGGAGTCATTCTTTCATATTGTATTGAATAATATTTGTTTCATTTAAAATTCATAATTTAAATGTAGAATATGTAGATACAGTACAGTATGGGTATTTTTTTTTAGATCGCACTTCAATTCGTTGATCAGTCACATGATTCTACACCCGCTGATTTGCTAATAACAAAAAGATGGCGATACAAGGCTGCCCGCAACCGCGTTGAAGAAAAAGTGCAGAAAAAGATTGTTGATTACTTTAAGAAATAGCATTTTTAATGTACATTTGTAAATATTTGTTTTTATATTAAACTTACGTTGGGAAAACCTACAAGATGTATGCATATTTTTCTGAAATTAACCTTGAAATACCAACATTTGATTATCCGGAACGGTCCCGCCCCCATTATTCCGGTTAATCGGGGTTTTACTGTAGCCTGCAAAAAATTTTATTTCTGAAAAACATACAAAATGGTTCTTTTTTTATTCTGAATTTGTTCATATTTATTTGATACATCGAAAATACAAAACCGGCTTTACTTGAACATATTTTTGTATTCTTTTCAAGATTACTCCCAAAAAATTGTTAACCAATTTGATTTTGTTGATTCAATGTTATTCTAAATAATTCCCAGATACAAATGATAAATACAAAATTTGTTTCATCTTAAAATAACATTATTTATAAATTTTAGAATAATGTCCGAAAACACTCACAAGTTAATAGATTTAAAGTTGCCAATTCTAGGGTTAATAATCAAATATAGAAAGTAAAAGAATCACAACCCTGTATCAAAATATTGAAATTAGTAAATCTAAACTAAATCTCACCCATATCGTCTTCTCCTTCTTGCTTTTGGAGGTGCATCTTCATTACGGATGTCATACCCATAAGTGTCAATCAGCTCTTGAGTGCTCTTTGGTTTTTGATCATCCTCTACGTAAAGATCATGTCTCCATCTGTCAGCCTTTTCTATCCACACTTTACCTTTTTTCCCTGGTTGTTTCGCTTCCTTACTTTTATCCTCACTTTTATCCCCAGAGGTAGTACTTTCTGTCTGATCATCTTCGGTACCACTAAAACAAATAAATTAGGTATTTAACATTAATTAAGAATAATTACAAACACCATAAAAGTTCTTACTGTAAATAGAATAAATATATATTTTTCAAATAGCATAAATGTGCACATTATTACAATGAAGAACAGGTGCAAAAGTATGTATTGAAAAGCTGTTAACACAAAATAATTATATTAGGTTACCTATTATGATTGATCGAACAAAGCAAGATCCTGTATTAATTCATGCATTTGTCAATTTGTCTAGACGTTTGTAATAGCAGTACATGTGTACTGTACAAAAAAAGACTCTTTATAACTACAACAAATGATCTATGTACAAAATTTTTAAAATTATATTTCCCATTTTAAAATGACAATTTGTCATAACAGTTACTCAACTGTTTCATTTAATTTTGCCCAACTGGATGCAGATGCTCCAATTAGGAATGTTTTTCAGTTATACGAATTCTTCGACACTCATAGGATTATAAAATATCAAATAAATTATTAATTACATAATTGTTAGACCAATAATTTATCTCTTGAAATTTCCTCTGAAACTTGATATAGCTTTTATGTAACTTGTATATATTCATCAATGTAAATAGAGTAAAATATAAACAGTAGTTGAATTGTTTAAATTTCCCATGCATTGGGTAACCACCACCAAGGCCTAGCAGTGCTGGGAGTACAGTTTGTTTTTTAGTTAAGGCAGAGTTTCAGGGTTTATTGATAGATACAACATAATGTTTACTATCACTTTAATCACAATGAATGGTAAATCATTATCACAATGCTACTAACAAAAATAGTGTTTAAGTTAAATAATTGAACTACTATAAAATACCTTTTTAGTTGTCCACAGTCCGTTAGTTGTAGATGTTGCTATAGCGCTTTTTCGCCGAACACATTTGGTTTCATCGGACACCGTACATTTACAATAACGTAACATGTAAGAATCTACCAATAGATCGAATAGTTTATATATGTGGCCATAGATAATTCTAATATTTAATACGTGTAACGAAGAACTTAACTCGGATTATTTTAAAGGGTTCAGCATTATTATTATGTGTTAGTACTGTACCTGACAAAGCCGACTGTGTTCGGTGAAACGATGGTGTAGCAACACCTACAACTAATGAACTGCGGACAACCAATAAGGTATTTATAGTACTATTACTAACCAGTCCAAAGGCAAACAACAAGTAAAAATAATTCTATTAATCAAAATTTCATTGTAGCGAATAAAATAAATTTTAGATGATGATTTTCTGTTTATATTTGAAATCCCTTAATATGTTGTAAAAAATGTTTTTGCTTATTTCTTAAAAAATGTTAAATTAATAAATTATACTATTCATATTTATTATGGTACTCAAGTCTTCAGAAAAGAAAAACTCAATTCTCATTCCACAAATCTTCCGAGATTCTCGCAAGGGATATGAATGTATTTTCGAATCCAGCTAGTAATGGAAGAAGTAACATTACATTTATAATTAAACTAGACAAACCCTGTGCAGCGCAAAGCGCCGCGTGCTTGCTTTGCTCATAATAAGGTCTTCATATTGAATTTATTAGTTTTTAATAAATCTGAAGATTATAAAAGATTAGTGGAGGGAGATTGGGATAAAAATATTTTTTTGTATGGCTAAATTATTTATATGTAAAATTTTGATAATATGCAACAAATTAAAATTTTAATTGACTTAGATTTGTTGATGGCATCTTATAATTAGTTAACCGTTTAAAAGTCTGATTTTATTAGCTTTGGCAAAGTCGAGAATGTAGAGTTGGTCATATGAACTGTTTTCTTTATTCTCAGCATAGAAAGGTGAAATGACATGATGAGTTATACCATGAATTTTAAATCAGTAAGGACCATAATTTGGTGGAAGGTCAATTTTTGCAATGAATATCTTAAACAAAATCTTAGTAGCATGTTGAGTACCAATTTGTTACTTTTTTTAAACTTGTTAAAACATAATCGTTTCTGTATCATTAACTTCAGTTAAAACCAACCTCACCAACAGGCCAATTAAAATTATTTAAAGTGCTCCTCCCCCTACCAAATTACCACAGACTGAAAAGAACAAAAGCTATTTGCACAGAAAAAAATACCGAATGAGATCCGAATCCATACTATTACACCACTCTTAAACCGAAAACAACCATTTAACCACTATACCACTATTATGGGAAAAGTAACATATACGTAGTTATGTAAGATATATATTATCACTGAATATATAGTCACATGGACTATGAGACAATACAACTACGAGGGGGGTATTCAAAAATAACCAGAAGTGAAAGTGTCACTTGGATATATTAGCCTAATGTTATAGGCTGTTACTACAGAATAAAGAGTATTTAGTATTTTGAATCAAGAGACTTTGAAGGAGACTAGAGTTGCGGGTTGAAAAAAACTTAAAACAATTTTCTTTAAACTTTATTTTAGGTATTTTTGAGTCCCCCTTGTATTTATTATAAAGCAATGCTTCTAGACTGTGCTGATCATCCTGAATGATATCATTTTGCGTATTCATCCCCTGGAAATAATGTTGTATAAACTTTTCTAACAAATCCGTGTCTTTCCAAACTCTGGAATTTATGTAGTTTAAAGTATTAAAATCCACTGTATAGACAACACCTTGAAGCAGGGTATTTAAAAAATTTAACAAATTGATAATAAACAGGCTGATACATTAATAAAATATAAAGAATATTATTGGCTATATTACCTAACACTAATACTTATACATTGAAAATTACTTTAATTATTGAAATGTGACAATAAAAAATAATCCTGTTATACATACTGAGGGCAGAAAGAAAGAAAAAATGATAAAGCACATACATTTCTTCCAAGGTAGTCCGATCGTCATGTTCATAGAAAGTTCCTTTCTTTGGGATATACTGAGGATTTCGTCGGTCTTCGTCATCATCTAATTTTTTGTCTTTAGCGACTGAGTTTTCCTGAAAAAGTAAATTACATGAAATTAAATAGTTCTGTTTTATACATGCAATTCTATAATTGTAACTATCAATAATAAAAGGCAAAAAATATTTGATCTTAAAATTAACAACACATAAATTGTTAGGTGTTCTCTGCTACAAGGTTTTTTTTTTTAATGTAGCAGGCTTCTAAGGTTATGTATAAATAAAATATAATTGTTGTACGTCAATTTTATTTGTTTAAAATGTTCCTCATAATATTGGGGGAAAATATCAAATATCAAACAAAAACTATAAATTGTTCAACATCTATAAGTAAATTTCTTTATTAAAATAAGATTAATTTTACACCTTAACACGATTTCCCATGTATCACAATAATTTTGAAATAAAAATAATACAAAAGAGTTTTACTTGATTATAATGGTTATAACTGTTAAAAAAGGCTCAAAAAAATTCAATTTCTTTTTGATACAAATGAGAGAAGATAGAAACCCAAAACATTGCATCACACACACAATGTGATAAAAACCTCCAACCATTCCAAACTTAATCAAAATAACTCTTACCTGATACATAGAAGGTAAATATGGAAATGTAAACAATTTTGAACCTACATTTTCTATTGACCTTAATTTTTAAGGACTAAGGATTTTGAAGAGAAAAAAATTGTGCAATATGCCATTTCAACCTTCCCTATTATATTTATTTGAGTTCAGTAACAGCCACAACAATTCAGATGGGGATTTTATAATTAATTGGTAAAGGGGATTTCTTGTATGTTCATGTGGAAATCTATTAAAATTCAGAAATATCCAAAATCTTAAAATGATGACCATTTTTTGTCACATGTCATTTATAATCCACTTTGATGTATTTATTAAATTGGACCAAAATTTTTAGATATTAATTCTACATTTGATGGTTCCAACTCCATCTCACTACAATGAAAAATATTAATGTTATCGAACTGTATCAAAGACATGAGAGAATCAAGTAGACTTATATAATGGGTGTCCAAAAAGTACCTGAATGATTAAATAACTTTAAAATTAGAAAACTGAAATCTTACAAATGTTTATCTGTGTAAAAAACAACAAACTATTTTTGATATAAGAGATAAATTTACCTTGCCCCTCAAAATGGGCTTTTTGGAGAGAAACTCAAAATTTTTAATTGTAAAATAAACACCGCATTTTAGATAAACTAAGATGTCACTATCTGACTCAATACAATATGGCGACTGGTCAAATGTCAAACAGGCCAACTTACTTTTAGCAAAATTTTGAAACTATAATGTTAATGACTATTTTGTTAAGTCTATTATTTTTCTAGAGGAAAAACTCAAGTAAGCTGACCTTTTCTTTAGACATTCGATTGACTTTCTTCAATGGGATGTTACATTTTAAAACTTTGAGTTGACACCCCATTTTGTGGGTGAAAGTGAATTTACCTTATAAGCCAAAAAATAATTTGTATTATACCAGAAAATAAAATTAATGGAAAGGGTATTGTAGGTGATAGCAGGGGGGGGGGGGTGAACAAAACAAACAAGATTTCATTTTTCTAATTTTCCTAATTTAAAAGTAATTTATCCATTCTTGGAACTTTAGGGACACCCATTATAAAAAAAAGTACATAATATATACTACCAATGCACATGACTCCACCCACATTGTAATCAGATTTTATCTACATATCCATAGTTTGCTTTCAGCTGAGACAGCGTGGAATACAGAATTTGCATTATTTGTACTGTATGAATATATATATATTGAATCACTCAAATTAAAATATGGCAGCTATCACACTAAAACCTCCTGCAACTATGAAATTTCAAACAGTTTTAATAATTCAAACTTTTGTAATAAATATTTATATAATATATGCACAACTTACGCTGATTTGGGAGTTATTAGTAAAATAGTTATTATATGTCAAAAACTAATTGACATAACTTTTGTGAAATGATTTTTGACCAAAACCAATGTGCCAAAAGTAATAAAAGAAAGTTATGATATTTAAGTAAATTGGAAAAACCACAACAAACACTGTCCATTGTCGGATTATTTTTCCTCAATACTATCATGGATCAATAATCCAAAATTGATCGAAATTGTGGTAACCTTTAGGTATATCTCTTCAACTATTTCACTAATAACTCCACCAATTTCCTGACATTAAAATATTAATGATACACATAGAAAACTCATAGAAGTAAAAGACCATAGAAAAATAGGAACTGAAAGTAGCCATACACACAGCACAGGAGGAAACTGAAGAGGATATGAAGAGAGAACTAGTCAAATGGACAAGGGAATTTCTGGAGGATATTCAAGCCAAGGGTGTAGATTGGAGACTAATGGAGAAGGAGCAGACGTGAAGAGATCATTGAGAAATAGAAGAGATTGTGGCAGAAACGTCAAAAGATGATGATTTTCTGAATATTAATGACGAATATATTAATTGTTCAGGCTTTGATTTTGTGTATTGGAGTGTGAGGAAATTTGAACAATATATGTACACAATTTATTTTTATTGTAAGCCTTGTTTGTTACATTTACAGTACATTTCTGGTGTACATCTATAACAGATAGATTCTGCAAGTTTTACATTTCCACTTGAACGTAGCAAAAACTATGATGGATCGAAAAATTAATATTTATTGTTTTGCAGGAATATATATATTAAGGTCCTCTGGCATAACAAAGTGTTTTTTATAATGATGTTTGTCAGTCAACTGTGAACTACAACCCATATAGGTAAAATGAATCAAATTTGATTTGCGGGTATATTCTGGAAATATTCGGATATTTTATCATTAAATCAAAGTTTAATGATAGTTGAAACATAATATTAAAACTTACAACTCAAATTTTCTCTAAATCAGTTCTAACAATTTTCGGTATGAGCACCCGTTTTCTCTTTTTTAACAATAATTCCAAAACCGACATTTTTGAGAAACTGCGTATAATATATTTTGTTTAAGCCCATACGCCTTCATTAAAAAAAAATTATTCTACCCTACTTTTAATTTGCAGCACCCCCCCCCCCCAACAAATATAGAACTTAAATTATTTGGTTGTGGTATTTTTTTAAAGGGTATATTACAAACTTTGTACAATTATTGTCCATTGTTTATACTAGTGGTTCTGAATATAGAAAACTTAGCTTCTTCGATATTTTAATATATTCAATAAATCGTCCTTGAAAATCCACTTTGACACATGAGATATGTGATAAATGATACTCATAGACTAAAAAATAATGGTAAATACCACAGTTTCTATACACAAGGACACCATCCATAAGAATAAATAATAAAGTTAAATGGATTTGTGGTGGATTGGCTTCTTGCATTAAGATTGTGATATACCATTCAAGTTTTATAGGAAATCTTAGGGAACAAAACAAAGTAACTGCTATGTAACTCATAATTCTTTTCATAATTTTTTTTTATCCTATAACTCAAAAGGTTTTCAATTCAGATAAATTAAAATTGTGATTTTTTTTTTATCTGGTAAGAACGCCCAGTGGGAAAATTTTAGAAAACAGTTCAAATTGCATTTGAAATTTATTTCATAACATTATATTAAAATATTGGAATGCACACTCTATTCCTATGTCCATGCCTTAGAACCAAGAAGTAATAAGGTATAATTTTTTAGACTTGTTCTTTAGACATTTATTATCCTAGGTGCACCTTTATTATAACAATTGATACACACATTTGGTAGATACAAACTAAATGCCAAATGGCCGCCTTAAAACAGGATCTCAAATTCGCTTTGTTATTATTTTATTAATAATAACGACTAAAAGTATTAAAACAAAAATACACTAAAGTACAGTCACATTTCATATCACACGTAATAATGTGAATGATTAATACCTAAGTTAAACAATTATGCAAAACATTAAAGCAAATGTACAGCTGTTCAATATGCTAAACACATGCACATATGTATTGTCATAGTCAATATAATCAGAACCAATTGCAAGCGTAATGCATAAAAGTTAATTTATTATCTAGTAAGACAATAAGATCTTATCATCTGAATTATGTAATCAAACATACTTGTTGATGCATCAACCATCAATACCCAAAGTCTAAATTTATCTAATTAGGCATAAAATAAACAATTTATTTTATCTTTGTTGATACTTTCCAAGCCTTTACAAACATTACACTTACTTTAATAAATATCAAACACATATGAACCCCCTCACGCAGGTGTAAATTTGCCAACACAAAACTCAAAAATTTTAATTTTCTCAAATTAAGTTATAGCAAAAAATTAAGACAATAATAAATTTAATGATTCTAAGTTAAATGATTTTCAAAAAGTACAAAGATTATGTTTGGACTCAAATATTATAATAACCATAAGCCAATAATCAATAATGATTTGAATTTGCCCCTGATCATTCAAAGGTAAACCCTTATCATTCAAAATGGTTCCTTTAGGTGCCGAGATTATTGGAAAAATTAGACATGTTGCTAGTATAATTATGTTTTTTCTTTTAAAAGAAAGCCTCATGTTGAAGTGCCAACTATGTAAGCATTTTATTATTATTTACTTTTGATATAATAGATTTGAAATATTTAATTTAAAAAAAAAAAAATTATTTTAATATTCTCTTGGAGGTCAAATAATTTGCCACCAACTACCGTATGTAGAAATAAAATACCTTAGTCTTGTCTTATCGTGACAAAAATATTCTTGCAATTGATTAAATATTCCTCTACAACTAGCTTTTTTTATCTTTGTAAATATTAAATAGATCTCTTTCTCTCTGAAGTATCAGTTCTGGTCATTTAAATATACATTCATGTGTGTAATTAATTCATATTTTGTAATATTATATTATTATGTAGTTTTTGATTTCTAAATTCTAATCAAAGTTTATAATTACAATTATTAATAATCAGTTCCGTTTAAGACATTTGCATTGAATAAGTTTTACAAATTTCTTAAATATCTTAAAGTGTTACAAAGTAGTAAAATGTATAAATAATTTCAAATTAATATTAAGAATCTATTATTTTAATATTAAGAAGAAAACAAACAAAGACGAACGCTCCAACACAACATTTTGAGAGGACGACTTCCCGGCCCGACAAGAAGGGCGAGAAATTGTTTTGAAAATAAATAAACAAATAGTGTTTTTTGTCGGAAACTTTTTTTTCCCCTCCATTTCCTTATACATATATACAGATTATTTACAAAATGGCACAAATTAAAAAATTTTAAAGCACTGTAATGCCAAATTTTAATTCATACATACATGTACGCTAAATTAAACCTAAATTGAAATAAATCTTGAGATTCAAGTTAAAAAATAACTAAAATGGAGAAAAAAATGTCCGGTCCGAGAGACCGGATGATACTGTTAGTGAATAAAAATTCATGATACGGTTAAAGTGTTAAAAGTCAACAAAATTAATACTTTCTAATCTATAATTCCTGAATAAAGTCCCTTGCTAATCTTTACAATTATGAAGAGACAAAGCCCAACCCCTGTCAATTACATTTTTATACAATAAAAGAATTTTTGTTTTTGTTTTATGAAATAATAAATAAAAAACATTTTACATATAAGTTATGCTTTTTTTAAAAAAACAATCATAACAAGCACTACACAGACATATAAAAAAACTTTTATTCAGTGTTGAATAACCCTAGTTATTTACACAAAGTCTGGAGCAACAATCACACACAACGAATCCTTTGATTACTCAATGTCATTCCATTTACTAGATGAAAGAAGTTAGAAGGCCTTAGACCTCAAACTATCTTCGGTAATGAAATTAAAATAGGTACCGAAGTTAGGTTAGGAAGTAATCTGATAATAGACTTAAATGGGGTTCACATATTAGCCGTGTCATTGGTTAGGGTAAATGGATATGTATGAGATACAGCCTAAAGGTTATGTAGCTATAAACTTTTTGTTTTGTTAAATTAATTTTGTTATATTCTGTATTCTGGTGTAGAATATATTGGTGGGACATGGAGTTTAAAGCCGAAGTTGATATTTTGGCTTTACACCTCTGTGGTAAAACCTGCCATAACGTATGGTACCACTGTGTGGTGGGCTAAAGTAGAAATCCACAGATCAGCTGTAAGACTCGTGGGAATTCAGAGACTTGCCTGTCTTCCAGTAACAGGAGCTGTTTGTAGTGCCCCTTGAGCATCTTTAGACTGTTGCCTTAACATACTACCTATAGACCTGTTCATTAAGACAG
This sequence comes from Aphrophora alni, assembly GCA_963513935.1. Lineage (NCBI taxonomy): Eukaryota > Metazoa > Arthropoda > Insecta > Hemiptera > Aphrophoridae > Aphrophora > Aphrophora alni. Next base: position 98,267,899 of record OY740774.1, on the reverse strand, counting down.
AGGTTAGGAAATGTTTATCGTCTGCAATGTGAAGGTTTATGGAAGAGGTCTTATGATAAGTTGAAACACTCTAAAATCTCAACAATGGTCACGGGATTATATATTAGACATGATCTCTGACCATATGAAAACATGTTACTCCTCAAAGTAATTTGTAGTGATAATACCAGAATGCGAGAAAGAAGAAGACCCATATCTCTAGGGTAACTAGAGTGGTTTACAAACAGTTCAAAAACTAAAGGTGGGAACAGGCACAGGTATCTGTGGAGGTGAATTTGGTCAGACAATTTCGCTACAAATAGAGAGTTCACTCCACAGTATTTCAGTTGGAATAGGTCCTGCTCTAATGGAATATGCCCAAGAAAAAATCTAAGACTGGGTACAGGAATAAGGTTATTTGCATCTATAACAACAGTCAGGCAGCCTTAAAGTATTCAAAAGATTTCAGATCAAAGCTAGTCTGGAATTGTTTCAAGACGATATCACAGCTTGGTGGCTGTAAGAATCTTACTCTTTGTTAGGTGCCAGGACATGCTAGAATTAATGAAAATGAGAATGGTGACATGCTAGCAAATAAAGCATCAGCAGCAAAGTTCATATAGGACCAGAGCCGTTTTGACCAATCTCCAAGTAAAAGATTATGTTCGCCATCAATGCTTGGACTGAGAAAGAGCATTGGACAAGGTAGAGGAACATCTCACGTCTGAGAGTGAGTAGACTTACACTTCATGTCCCTCTACAAATATTACATCAGACTTTATGAAGTTAAGCTGTTGCAATATAAGGAAGGCAGAACCTCTGTGGAATGCATGACGAGACTGGAGACCACCTTCTCTTAGACTCGAGCAGGAAAGGATTGGCATCTTTGTACACATGGGGAAAGACACAATTTCCCAAGGCAACCTCATAGAAAAGATCATCAAGTTCGCCGAGCTCGTGGATCTATAGGACATAGTAGGGGCACACAACATCTTCTGGGAGAGCAATAAGCAAAAATGAGTGAAGTGGCTTGGGTAACATGTACCGACCGAAATAATTTAAATTAAATTACTTCACAGTTGCTTATTTTGAAATAGATCCATCGAGAGATTTTAAAAATTAGGCCTTTTATAATATTATTTTTGTTTCTGTCGTTAAGGAGTGTATGTAAGAAAAACTTGGTAAAAGTCATAATAAGATTAAATTTTTAATAAAATTAATCTTTTATATTTTGGTCTTGCAAATTTGCTATTATACTGATATCATTTTATATGCATAATTAGATATCTCTCAATTAAATTTTAAATGATAACAGCACATAAAGAAATAAATGGTGGAATAAAATAGCTCTATGAAAACCCTAGATCCAAAATGTTTGAGGTTCAAAGTTTGAATAAATCCTTCATTTAAAATTGCTATGAAAATACCGTAAATTTATGTATTTTTAAAAAAATGTAATGTAAAGTTTTAGCTAGGAGGTACAGTAAATAATAAAAAACAATTCAAACCTTACCTGTGTTGTCAAACAGTTCACAGAAAAAAACATTACATGCTAAACATTTACTAAACTGAAATTGTAATTGTAATTACAAATTGCACTTTATTACTGTACCTACTAATTAAAACCTGCTAATTTTAAGAATAAACTAATTTATTGGTAGGTAAGCCACTTGTAATTCAATAGAAATTTTAATGACTCTTTAAAACTTTGAGGTACCCGCCATTTTGGATATTGTTGTTATAGATTCATTTTGTTTCTTCGTGTGATTTTATCATTTAAAATTAAATTTAGTAGGTACATAATTATGCACATCAAATAATATCAGTGAAACCTATAAAATGATGTTACAAAATGAGTGAATTATTTGAAATTTTTGAGTTGTTCACTCTCTCACCCACTCAAAACAGATGATCACTTTTGGAAAATCTAACAAAAAGACAGACTAACTGATTCATGAAGATATTAATTCTCTATCACATTACAAAATTAGTCAGCGATTGCAGGACTTATTTTCCACCCTGTATCCTGTTTATAAACAATCAACAAGTCCAGGAGGCCTAGTTGTTTTAACTAACTAGTAAATTTGATTACTTATTTGTGTACAAAGATTACTTAGTATGTTTATTACATAGAGAGTGATTCATTGTAGATATTGATAAACCAGTTAACATTAACTTGCAAAGACTGTTTAGAAATTAGAATGTTATCTGCACATAACAGAATGGCTTATCATATATCTAATTGTTTCAGCTTCTTATTGTCATATGAATATGCATGACCTGTCATTTTAAATGTGGGTGTACTAAAACTACCTAGCAAAACATTGCCTTTCAAGTTTTCTACCATTTATAAGTGTATTCCAAATTGTCATTTTTCCAGAATGTTTCAAATGAAATGATATTACATTTTTTTTAATTTTTAAAATTCTAATGTTTGATCCATCAATATAATTTTGGTTTATTTGTCTTTCATTGATAACAATAAAGGGTGCAACAAAAATATTGTACAAACTTTCTCACTCCTTCATCCCCAAAAATAAAATAAAAAGCCAACCATCACTAAAAATGTCATTTCAGTAGTTGTCAATTAAAATGAATATCAACCATGGGCTTTGAAAATATGTTCATATATTTAAATAAGGACCATACATTTTTTTACTGGAATTTTGCATGTAGGTTTGGGACATTAAACTCCATATTTCATTAAAATTTAAACAAAATCGGTAGACACGTATATGAGAAATTGTGGCTAATTTTTAATTTTTACCAATAACTTACGAACTGACATTTATTGAGAGATGGCGACCACTGAGGTATATTTTGGGTCTATAAAGGCAAAATCATTAGAGCCAATTTCAAAAAATCGTAATTTTGTGTTTTTTCTTAAGATAGCTAACCAAAAATTTTGAGTTATTAAAAAAACCATCCAAAACATATGGTCAAAATTATTATGCCACATACCAAATTTGATTAAAATTGGTCCACATAATTGGGCTGTAAAACACTGCACATAAAACAAACGGATATAAAGATAATAAAACACAATTTTTTATTTTGTAATATCCACTTTTAATTAGTCTAGCCGACCAATGGTTTCTCCTGATAAATTTGTAAAATATTAAATAATAACCCTCTGAGTGCTTATATAATCCTAATTATGAGTGTCAAAGACATGGACATGCACATATACACACAGCGCATTGAGACAATTCGAAATGCAGTTAAATAAAATGTCAATCAAAAGAAACATCACAAGAATTTCTTTGAATCTAAAACCGATATACACGATCTAGCTGCAATTATGATCAACTGCAATTCAACATTTCAATAATTATTGTAAAATTCCCGACTTTTGATCAGAAAATTATAAAACAAAATTATTTCCCTGTATTTTTGAACTATCTTAACGTTATCAAAATCGTTCTAAACTATTCATTTTTCCCAGGAATTTTATTAAATAAAATGGCTACTAAAAACAAATATCTGAATTTCAAAACATGAATAGGCTAGAAAGGTCTAAGTTTTACAAGTCTAGGCGACAAACTTCAGAATTGTCAATATTACAAGAAAATGAAAGCTCAATGAGAAAAATTAATATCACCATTGTGTTAAATAGAATATTTTATTGTCTAAAAAGTTGTCAGCAAAAAATCCATTAGGAAATGTGAATAATTTGTTATAAATCGAAAACGAACACAAATATTATCAAAAACATGGTCGAAGTTAAAATCTTGCAGATTCTTCCCATTCGTAGGAGACGCCCATGAAGGCAACTAGCCAAATTGGACAATGGGATTAGATTGAGATTAAGTCAAAACTTCAATACATGTTGTATTATTTTGAATATGTAAATTATTTCATAGTATTTTAATTTCTCAAAGAAGTTATTTTATCATTTATTGTTTTAATTTATTGTATTTGTTCTCATAAAATCTATTTTAAAATCAACCCATCAATTATCCCAAAAAAGAATTAATAAACATCATTTCACTTATCATCAAATTAACCCACACACACACACACACACACACACACACACACACACACACATTCTGATACAGGAGGCGGGAGATTCAAAGCTTCATTGAAGAATTTGAAATATACGAGGCATTTAAACAATTGCCAGAAAATATACTCAACGATAAATTATCATTCCAGTCTAACTCTTTATACAAGACAGCTATGAGATGCAACAAAGTGATAAGCCCTTCATCTAAACTCTCACTGCAATAAACAGTGTCTCACGGGACAAGTATTTTGTTTAGATGCCCACTATGTTGAAATAATAGGAATAAAGTCTTTCTGGAGAGAAATTAATGGATATTTTATTGCAATTATTTTCAGAGATTGCTTAACGGTTTTGTCTATTTCCTGTGTTTGCTGTATCTTCTAGGGACAAAATGATCAGATCTAGGAACAGAGTTTATTATAAGGTTTGTTTAGCGAGAGAGAGAGTGGTAACAGTTTTTCCAATATTTCCCTAATGCTGCTGGTGAAATTTCTTGATGTTGTTATATCATTAGCACCACCAAATACTATTACATAATCTGCAGATGTAAAAGTTTTAGAGTATAAAAGAATCTACTACAATTTCCAAACCAGCTCCTGGCATTACTGTATCTGTAACTTCTAAATGCTCTTTATTAAGGTTATCTTTTAGTATATTGAACACACCTGGACTGAGACTATCATTAAATATAAACACCTTACTCTTGATATGGTTTTTATGAAGACAATATTTTATTTTACGTACGTTGAGCAAACTGCAATCTGTTAGGAGATAAGATCTGTATAAAGATTAAGTTTTTATAGCAAGCTTTCTTACTTATTACATTAAAGTTTGTCTGTCAAGAAGCATTATATGTGTATTCGGTAAATGGCAAGTTAGCCTCACTATGATGTACCAGTAGTGGGGGAAAAACCCATATCCGATAACACTAAAAACTTTTTTGAAGACTCAAACAAGCGAACATTAATTAATAATGATGCTGCACAGTAATTAAATTGATCCTAAATTGTTTCATAAACTATTCTACAAAAATGAATGTTAAACAAATATTTTCAATAGAAAACAGGATTGTTTAATGTTACAGATAAAAATCTTTTTAATTTCTTCGACAATAAAAACTTACTTCATCTCCGTCTTCTTCTCTTTCATCTTCAATGATAATGCTATCACTCAGATCTCCATCTTCTAGTGAACGTAAACTGTGCCTACTCCTTGAACTACGATCACTGCCATAACTATGGTTGTCATTACCATTATCTTCTTCCAGCGTCTCATATTCAGATTCTTCACTTCCCGTTGTAAGAGATGTGTTTAACTGAAACAATAACAAAAATGATTAAAATTAATCCAGTTTAACAAAATAGGACTCTATTATAAATAAAAGAATTTGCATTTTACATGCTGGTAAAAAAAAATGAATGGTTCATAAACAATGAACAAACTTTTTCACTTATGATGATGAAAGGAACATTGGAAAGTTGTGGTATCACAGGCTCACCTGGAAACAAGCAGAAATACATATGAAAAATGTTAAAGTAATTTTAATTCTTGGAATAAAGCACTTTATTCAGCAACTCCGGTCTTTTTGAGCTTATCAATTGTGTATATTTAAAACAATATTTTTTTAAATAAATATCAGGGCTGAATACTTGTGTTACTAATAGAATCTCTACTCACATTCAATGGCCGTGCTAATTCTAATGAGCTTCTCTTGCGAAATATTGAACATATCCCCCATAAAATATTGAAAGATAGCATTAAAACTGTTTTCTTAAAACTTTTCTCAATCGTCTGAAATTTTGTGTTTATCACTCCAAAAAGGTTAATTTGAAATATTTTCATACAACTGCAATTCAATGTTGACTTACTCCAACTAACACTGGAGGACTGGAAACAATATTTTGGGCCAATCATACAGGCAGTGATTACCAGCAGTGAATTTCTCATTCTTAAAAGTGCGCTTCATGCATCCTTACTTCTTTGATTAACATCTTATCTAGTTCATTTGAATACAGTACTGTTTCCCTAAAAATGCTATAAATAAATACTAAGATATAAATAAAACACTTGAATAATGTAAACAAAATGAAGAAACTTATAATCAATAATTAAATAAAAGGCAATTTGTACTTCCACAATATTTTTTAATGAGCCGTGCCAACCAAGATTTCGCCAACTAGGCATTGTCAAAAACAGCTTACAGACTAGGATGCAAGAATTTTACAACAACACAATAGGTCAAGAGAAAGTTGGCCAAAATTACTGTTAGGTTAAGGAGGAGGGAGAGGGGGAAGATACCTAGGCCCAAATAAGGGTTGCAAGAGTGGTGAATTAATGATTGAATAAGTGGAGTCCTTATTGAATATTCTCATAATTTCTAACATTTCTAGTGTGTTTAATTTTTTACCCTTACCATTAACATGTAGAATATTAAATTCTGTATTAGAATGATAATCTGAAATTTGATGAGTTTTTAGATGGTTAGAAAAACTAGAATCTACATAATCCAACCGCCACTCAGTATTAATCACTTCGAAATTGGTGAAGGACTGCCTCTCAACACTAATGAAACTCTCCACAAGGAACATGGTGGAATTAAGATGGGTGCCAGGTCATCGTGGCATCCAAGGTAATGAGATGGCAGATACCCTTGCTAAGAAAGGAGCATCCACACCCTTCATGGGGCCAGAACCAATGTGCTGTATCAGCCGCAACATGGCTAAAAGCGCAGTTAATAACTGGGCCAAGGAAGAGCTACGCCAGAGATGGCATAGGACTCCAGGGCTCACACAGAGTAAACAGCTAATCAACGGACCTAGTAACAACCTTACGAAGTCATTGATCAAGTTAGACAGGCTACAGCTTAAAAGAGCAGTAGGACTTATCACTGGACATGGCCAGTTCAGGAAACATCTTGCAACAGTGGGAGTCTTTGAAGACGACCAAAGCTGTCGGCTCTGCCTGCAGGCCGTGGAATCAGCAAGACACATCATATTTGATTGTGGGATGCTGGAGCGCAGAAGGAGGGAGCTCTTTGGTATCCTGCAACCAGGAGAGGAAGAGGACACGTACTTGGTAGAGAAAATCCTGAAGCTCGTTCGAGGAACAGGGTTCTAATCCATCAGGAACGGCACATAGGGGGCACAATAAGCCGATGGTTGACGTGCAGGGAGACCTTCTCGAAGAGGGTCTCCACCCCATCTCTAATCTAATCTAATCTAATCTAATCCAACCGCCAACTTCTGTTATGTTCACTTAACCTAGTTTTAAAACTACGATCTGTTTGTCCTACTTAAAACAGAATTACAAATTTTACAATTTAATTTATACACACCATATTTTATCAAATCAGGCGTGTGTTCTAAATATCTTTAGAATTATTTAAAATATTTCCCAAGCTTTTTTCAATGTTTTCTGGCTTACAAAGGTTTTACTTTTCTAATAATTTACCCACAGTAAGACTAACCTTACTGATGTAACTTATTCTACACCATTGTTAAGTGTTAACATCAATATAACAATTTGGAAAAATATATGTAGTAACATTCTTTTTCAATTTATTTTTTAACATTTTCTCAATTAAATTATTATCGTAACCATTGTTAGTGGCGATTGCAATTGAGCAATTAAGACAAACTTATAATCACTAGCCTATCAAATTATTTTATAACAAATGTGTAGTTAGCTAATGAAATCTTTCCTAAATGCCTTCTCCAAATCTTTTTAGTATTATTTTCTGTAGATAAGAAGTGAACAATTATTACTCCCTGCATGATTTGATGCAAGTTGCCACCAATGTTCATATAGCAACTGACATCAGGTTTCATAATTCTCCATATTGAAGCAAATCCTTCACTTGCTTCACTTATGACGGATACTTAGCATAATTTTATTTCTATTATATAAATTTACTTTGTAATAGCAGTGATCATGGTTCTTTTTATAAGTAAGAACATTCTTGAAACCATATTTTCCTTAATTTGCACATTTTATTAATCTACGTGTCTCATTAAAATTTTATAAAATTGTTAGTCGATTTAAATGGAAGAGATTTTTAAAGCACCATATACTTTTCTTTTGTTATTTACCGATATCATTCAACCACCATTTTGGGACAGATATGTTATAAGTTTTGACGACCAATAAGTTTTACCGTTTTACCAATTGACCGAGACAAAATTTTATTAAAATTATTAATAAATATTTTAATTCTTGCCTTTTGTTCTTACAGTATATAACCTCAATTTTTACTAATACTAACTCAAAAAATTCTAACTACAAGTGAAAACCCAAAACTAACGGATTTACCCACAAAAATCTCAAAATCGACTTTTTTTTTTTTTAGTTATAATTTCTTCTTATAAAGAAGAGTGGAGTGAAAAAATAAAATATGTTGTTATTAAATTAGAGAGGAAAAAGACTATTATGAAATATTCTAGGTTGCTGAGAAATCAATCCAGTTGCATAACTAAAAGTGTTACATCATAAGATAGCTTAAATGGGAAGAAAAAGACTAACCAATTGTTTGCATATTTTTACCTCGTATAAGGCTTCCTTCCCAAGAAATCTAATAATATATTAGTTCTAAAATACAACTGTACGAAATTAACATAACACAATGATTTATTTATCAGGAAACAATGCACTAATTTTCATTCATTTAGGGAAATTATCATTTGAATTTACAAATCAAATACCACTTTTATTTACCCAATATACAAAGAATAGGGCAACTTTGGTAATTCGAACTTAACTTCGGACTGAACTTAACGTTTCAAGAAACCGAAAGTGATTTTCAACACGCCATATGTCTGATGTTGATGTTATCTGTATGAAAGCATGATACGGCTACAAAAAAAAATAAGATAGGAACATGAACTCTGGTTAGGGAACTGTAGTGTTGTCATAAAGAACACTGCTGAAATTCAAAAAATTCAATTTAAAATATCAAAATGACGGCCATTTTAAGCCCTTTTTTATTGTATCTTGTGAGTACTTTTTTATTCTAATTTATTATAACGTACTAAATTAGATAAAAATTTGGAGATTTCAATTCTGCGTATAAATTACCAACCCACCTCTCAAAAATATAATTTCAAACCCTGATCTCATTATCATTCTTAACTTTTTTCTACTGACAATTGTGAATTGTTTTGCCCTGACACCTACAACAACGACAAGAACAACCTTCTTTTTGTAGGGTGGCTGGTTAAGTTTCAGATATTCCCAGAACAGTTCCAACCCAAAATATTAAGAACTCAAACAATGTCTTAAGAGTTACCTGACTTTCTGATCTTTGTACCCTTGAAAATCTATTTTCTTTTGGGAGGGGGCCATATTGTCATTGTTCAGTATTTTTATATGCCCTTTCGAATAAACTGGTTTCTCTACATTTACGATTTTCTGTCTCTGTCTAACAATATCAGACCACAATAATAAGTTGATCATACGATCCAGAAGAGTCCATGTCAGTCACGCGAGGGGTGTTTTTACCCACAATTGCAGAAATGTTCAAGGCTAAATGACATCATCATAGCCTCCCATTGGTCCAGAATGATCGGACTATATCACGTGATTGGAGACGCTTCCCATCTTCTTGAAGGGTAGAAAAGTTAGTTGTAAAGAACACCTCATCTGTGTATCACGCTAATAAATTTCCACTCGCTTTATTTTTATATGCAAGTGCAAAGTTTTCATAACGCAACGCGGTATTTATTACCATTCGGCTCTGCCACGCTTTTTAATTATTAACCTATTTTATAAGTGCAATCTGTGTAGATTTAAGAGTGACAAATATAAACAATAGAATAATTATGATAACCAGCTAGCTGTGTTAAGTGTAGTGCTACGTCTGTCTAAATCGCTTCCTGAATTACCCTGTTGGACAATTGGACATTGCATCAATTCAAGGTAATGAACTTTATTGCTACTCAATTATTATTTACACAGATTGTATGAAAGTCTAATCAACATAAACTCTCTACCGTCATTCAACCACTCGTTGGAACTAATAAAGTTTGAGTTCACTATAAAACTCTGGTCCCTCGGTAACTAATAGATCTTTGTTTATAACATAACACACACAACAGTCATCATTGCCTTAATAATATCAGACTATAAGATAAATAATGCTCCTTAAAGATAAAGCAAACTAATCAAACAATAACATTAATATTGGCTGGTAAACTGTGAAACCTGCAAAAACAGGATACCGCTCAGTTAGCCACAACAATATAGGGCTTAATGATTAAGACGATAAATCATCCATCCCACTTCCATTCCACTTCTATCCCACAGGTTAGATCATTAACCTTTCTTTTGTCATTTCTCAACCCCTTTACTCTTCTATCCTTTCCTTTTGTCTCACATTTTTAGTTTAGACTTGTTTTGTTTTCAATTTAGTTGCTTGAAAATGCCTAACGGCAAAACATTTGTCGCAATTAAAGCTGTTTTGTGGAATTAAATAATCATCTAATTATTTCCATTATCATGGAATTCCATCATGTACCGACTGTTGTAACATTAAATTACATTTAAAGATTCTTAGGAACCATTTTAAGGTCTAAAACAAAATTAGTTGGGTAGGCTAGTCTCAAGATACTATCTGAACGAATACCTAGGGGTACCTTAGGATTGTCACACCTATACTCACGATAAGTAAACCCCTGTATTAAGATTCTCCATGATACATAATCCCATTCCATGTATCTCTAGTTAGAAGATAGTGAGAGTTTTATCTAGATTTGCTAAACCTCACATTCGGTACACCTCCACTCCTGTCTTTCACTTCATTCTTAATCCCTCGGTATATAACTTAAGTGAACCTTCTTCCAGATTGGGTCCGCCTTTTAGCCAAACAATCTGAAAAGGCAATTTCAAAGTTCAACGTCCTATACATGCAGTCCAAAACTAATGTAGCCGTATGTGTTGGTTCCTGACCTGACACTTACTATAGGATCCCCAGTCAATATACTTGATATTTTATTTTGCCTTTCCCTATAGAGTCTACGAGATACATAGATAGATAGGTACAGGGGAAGTATATCCAGAGTCACTTTCATAGGAGACAAATGCAATACCAAGACAAGCTTGTTGTTGAAATTTCTCCAGCTTGGAGGCTGTAATTTTTTTCTTCTATATTTGGCAATGTCCAAACAAATACTACCCTTAGTACTAATTATTAGGCTATATTGTTTACAATGACAACACAAATTCAAGTAGTTTTAAATTGACACTATTAATGATATATAACTATGACTTCCTTATGAAGGATGTCATACAATCCAAAGTCTAGGTCATGTATGGAGTTTTGAACAAAGCCACCACATCCTTAATTCTAAAATTAAATTGGTCATTAATAGCGCTTATGGTCGATTTTTCATTATAACCATACACTACTAATTAGGACTAAAGGGGTAAATATACAAACCTGATTTTTTAATTAAAATGTACAGAGAGACCTGATTATAAAAAAATCAAGTTTCAAAAACTTCAGACAGCACAACTAAACAACAGATATGACGAAAATTCATGCAAGAATTTTGATTTCTCTTTTTTAAATGGTTATTATTTCATGAATTTTATAAAATCACTCTCCATTAATTTGGTTGTTTTAAAATTTAAATTTAAATAAACTACCACCATGGACATTCGATGGGAATACCTGCTATCCATGGTTATATTACCCAAAAATATGCAAATCGAAGTTAGTCCTAGACACTATGGTCCAAATAAGTACTACTATGTTGTTTATAAATCTCAACTATCCTATAAACTACTTACAGAATTATCAAAACCAAATAATAAGACTAGATAAGAAAAGCAACATGGATGGGGCACTAACTTGGAACTCAACTGGATTAAAACTGAAGTGAACATAGCACCAAATAAATATTATGTTGTATAAAACTATGTAGGCTATATGTTACTAATACATTATTAGGAAATTAATTGAACACACGATTTAAATAAATTGACGGTAATTCTGAGCAATTACTTGGTCAACCCCAAACTTTTTCATATTTTACTACGGTCATAAGGATGTTCTCAGAAAGCAAGAAACATATAATTCAAGGCCCGCAAGGCCATCGTACAGGTTGCCGAGTGATAAGAAGGTTCAAAGTCCAAGCGATAACAGTGGCTTGCGGGACAATGTAGTTCACCTCTGGGTCTTAGGAGGTTAAGGTGGCGCTGTATTTTCCTTGTTTTATTTTTTTATCCTCTACTACATACCTTACTTCATAAGAATAAATAATGTTTTCTTTGCTGTAAATATGTAGGGCTGTATATTATATGTCACGAAAGGTTTAGCCAGGTTGCTATATATATATATATATATATATATATATATATATATATAATCACCTGCCAAAACCTTCCGTACGTTTATTGAAGTGAATGTCATGAGTATGAAAGTTAACACAGACTCGATTCTATTCCAACAGTTAAACGTGTGTTTTTATTTATTTAACGTCATCGACCCGCCACATGTTGGACACACTTTGGTACGTTGCAAAACGCCGTGTTCGTACAAAAAACGTGTTAACTTTTCCTGATCTTACACATAAGTAAAACTCGACAATATGTTAGTTATGACGAAGGCAGATTTTATTTTTAACCTGAGTAAAACATTTTAATATTTCCAAAATTTCAAATAGGCTACATACACTAAACTCATAGTAACTTACAAACAAGCTGTCTGTTTCTTGAAATTTTAAACCACTTCAACTTTATATGGTAATTGTGCGTTGTATTCTGCCATGAGATTTAGTTAAGAAAATTGTCAAAATCATTTACTACCTACCTTATTTTGAAATAATTAGATCATAGCCTATTTGATGTCGGAAGATACTTTTGAAGTGCCAAAATACATTAGTTTAGTAGTAAATAAGAAATATATCGTACTAAATCCAGATCCCGTCAAGTTAATACGTATGACTACACTTGTCAAGTTAGTGAATGTATGATCACTTATTTAATATTATGATGTTGTATGATTGAAGAATCATGAGAAATAGGTTTGACCTAATAAAACAATCGAGCGATGACACATTCATTATTTGACAAATGTACTCATACAAAATATCGTAAGCATTCGTAGTAACCTAAACAGACCGAGATTTAGTACTTTGATTTTCTACTAAACTAATGTATTTTGGTACTTCAAAAGTGTCTTCCAACAACAAATATAATCGTTTCAAAATAAGATAGGTAGTAAATGATTTCTAAAACTTTCTTAACAAATATCAGAGCATGCAAAAATTATCTAACTATCTTAACTACAATGCACAATTACCCATTTTATGTCGATAAAACCAATTTTATAAATTTATTACAACAGCTGATTAATTAAATTAACAATTTTTAGGGTTAAATTACCATTAAGATCTATCATAATTATATTATCATCATAATAGGCTATATATTATTTCTAATGTACCACAAATAGATTTACTGGTATATTTTCCTCCTTTAAATGCTAAAACTATCGCAAAAGAAAAACATTAACTACAAAAAGGTAATTATTAAATTCAGTTAAAATTTAGTTAAGAAATTCGTTGAAATCGTTTAGGCCTACTACCTACCTTATTTTGAAAAAATGTGATTATATTAGGTGACGACAGACACTTCGAAGTAGCTAGAAATAAATTAGTTTACTAGAAAATAATTTTTAACAAAGTACGAAATCCAGGTTTAGTTAGTTTATTACAAATGGAAATCCAGCTCTGGTCAACACCAGCTGGTTAAAAATGGCTAAGTTAATAGTTATGACTACATTATTCAAGTTAGTGTATATTTTATCGCTCAATGTATATTTGTCATTGACAAAAGTATTTGTTTTATTAGGTCTGGCTAGGTGAGCATATTATATAGTTACCTGACCAAAGCTAGTTGTCATGATTCTTCAATCATACGAGGTCAAAATAGTGGGATATAATACGCACGCGAGATATATGAAATAAGTGATAATACAATCACTAATTTTACTAACATAGTCATAAATATTAACATATGCATTCATAACCTGAGCTGTATCTCGTACTTGTAAATTTCTTATTTTTTACTATAAACTAATGTATTTTGGTACATCAAAAATGGGGTCTTTTTTAGAAGAGCCCCGCCACTTTTATATCACTCACGTTGCGAATGTAATATATTTTTACTTTGCAAAAAACGCACTGCACTTTCTTTGTCATTAATAATTTGACGAGCTAATAGTAACAGCGACATGATGGAACAGCAACCAAAACAAACTGAGTTAGCCGGCCGGGGAGGTAGCGTGTAAGGTACAGTAGATAAGACAAGCTCGTCCATTGATAAGATAACGCTTCACGATAAAACCTCTCATAATTTCATACTGCCCAACTCTATAGAAAATATTTTAAACTATATAGAAATATATTTGTTTACCTTTACTATAATATCCCTATAGAAAATATTTTAAAAGTGGCGGGGCTCTTCTAAAAAAGACCCCAAAAATGTCTAGTGACACTTATTTTTTTCAAAATAAAGTAGGTAGTAAATGATTTTCTTAACTAAATTTTTGGCAAGTTCGATTGCATAATTACCTAAAGGTAATGAGTTCAATTGCATAATTATCTACAAAAAAGTAGTATGAGGTTTTGTACAATACACAGTTCTTCATAAGAACAGTCAAGTTTAAATATAAATTAATGAAGAGACTTCACCACTTCAGTCATTTAATGATGACCTACTTAATACATTAATACTACTTTTTTATACATTAATATAATATATTTATTGATAAGACTCATGATGTAATTAACTAAAAATTAATTGAATCAACCACATATTTAAAATATTCATAATATTATACCTATATAAACTCTTAATAGACCTAATAGCCTATGAACACCAGAAATATAGGTTATGTTTACACAAATAATGAGAGCCAATAATTTTAAGCCTATTGGTCAATCATTATCTAATTTTATTCTATAGTACAAGTACAAAATAAAAACTAAACAATCGTTTTGCGATTCACGATTAGTTTTGAATTCGAGTTGATCAACACACATTTTTGTATTGGCACAATTCCTGAAGCAGTTGGTAACCTTTCTATTAGAAAGGCTTATTCTTCCTACAGAGGTTAAATCGGTATGACCAAATATAAAGACATTTTACAACACAAGGGATTTTTTTTCTAGTCCATAAATTACCAACGTAAATAAATATGAGTCAATCTAAATAGAATCATTATAAATATTGTCCTAAATCAGAAATTAGGCTAACTAATGGTATTGCTTACTTGTGTACACATGTCATGTTTAAAAATCTATTATTTATGACAATATCTAAACTTTAAACACATAACACATAAACGAACACTTACAGCTTCAGCAGTATTTAATTCACTATCTTGTGGACTAGGGCTTGACTTTAAATCATTCTGAACTTCGCTATTTTCTAATGAACGATCTACTCCGTCAGCCATCTTTCAACTCTTTCAAGTTTCAAGTTAAATTTCAATGCTACACTGATAACGTAAACGATGCCACAGTTTCCTAAATATTTATTAATCAATGCTGTCTTATCAGTATACTACTTGACTCAACACACACACACACACACACATATATATATATATATATTATAAAAAGATATATAATTAATTCATGTATCATTTTAATATATATATTTCATATATATATATATATATATATATATATATATATATATATATATATATATATTGTAAAATGGGTGGGTGTAAATTTAATACTGTTTATAAAATAAATATTAGTAATTTCAAATAATTAATCAGCCATTTTTCTCACTATCCTAATGTTAATTATTTATTTTAAAGGGAAAACTTGTTTTGGTGATCAAACATTCTTCACGAACTTGGACTTGGAACTCTTGGTAGACATCAAAGCACAATGACTAGCTTACTTGACCACTTTGCTGTAAGATGCTAGTCAATCAAAACTAAGGGTATGCAAAATCATAAGCCCACCGACAATAAAATAAAATTGATACTGGTTAGAATGTCAATTTAGACAGAGACCATTATAAATTATACTTTGAAGATAGTCTGTTACAGCTGACCCACTGTAATAACAGGTTATTTTGAATTTCAGTCAGTTGCCTAGGCAACAGTTTCCATCTTTGTAGAATTAAAAACAATTTAGAAATTACTTAAAAGGTTTTGTAATTATTGGTATAGTAAAGTATTCATTAGAGTGTTTGAATATCAAGAAACTGTGTTTTGTTTTAATTGTAGGAAATTATATATTGTAAATTATTACTTAATGGTTTGTATAAAATTTTAATTCATTGAATTACTTGAATAGTTGAATATGTTAGATATACACTCATTTTTCTATAGTAAAAGTCACTGGGTAAAAGTCACATGTTACAGTAATCTGAGTTTGACACTAGAAAATAATCATGAAATTTACATTAACTTACTAAAACTAAAATTAACTTCATTAAAATTTAAAATAAATATCTTATACCACTCCTGACAGGGAAATATAGCCTATAAATAAGGAGAAGTATTAAATATCAATGAGTCCAGGTGGGAGCTAGTATTAGTAAAAACAAAAAATTTTAAATAATAATTGAGCAGAATTAAATCTGTTGCTTAATTTATAACTAAGAATACGCATAATTTAAAAAGCAAAACCTTAAACAACAAATAGTCTTGTAATATATTTAAGATATTACTTTTTTAATATCATGTAATATTTTCGAAGTAGTAATTAGAAAAGAGCCAAAGTTTAATTTTTAATTCAAATATTCTAAAGAATGCAATGTATTTCTACTGGAATAGAATGAAGAATTTAGGATCTGAAAAAACTATGTGGCTTTGGCTGTCATATCAATTTACTGGTAATTCAGAGTCATAATTAATCCCAGTATTTAAACTAAATGTGTAAAATAAATCCAAGTACAGTACACACTTTAAAAACTAAACTATAGGTATCCTGATATTAAGTGAACAATTAATTAACTTAGGCCTATATACAAAGTGGAAATAATAAGTATTGCATTTTTTTACACAGTTACTCCAAATTGATGCTGTCTGATTATTAAATACAGATTGTCCCAAAATAAATTTAGGGCACATAGCTTTCAAATTCTAAAAATATATTAAAATATAAATATGTATGTTTTTAGTACTTTAATATGTTATTTCCAAGAATGCCTTTTGTCAACAATTTATCCTTGTATTAAATGGACAGGTTTTTATAACCTGTAAGGATGTATCAGACCATAACATGGCTGTAATATAAAGAATTTTAAATGTCATACATTAATATTTATATTACCTGATATAAGTGAAAGTAATCGCTTCAAAAATTAATAAAACAAGAAGCAACCACAAATTGCTCATAGCATAGTTATTATAAACTAAATGTTCCTAGTTGTGTTGCATAACAAAATAGAAGATAAGGAAATTATTGTTTTTTATTTATTTAAATTTTATTCAAGCTGCACAACTATTTGAATTAGTAGTTTTAAACAAGAAGTATCCAAATTATTATAATACTTTACCTTCTTCGTTGTCAGTTGACTTCAAACTATTTCCTAAAAATATAACTAATAATATAGCACCTCCTGTTTCCAGTGCTACTGTGAAATTCTAAATATTTATTATAAGAAATAAGATTTAATTTCGAGTTTCATACCCAGTCATATAACTGGACAGACACTATTATAAAACAATTTACTTAAACAGTCAATCGACTGAATAAGTATCACTGAATAAGCTATCACTTGTGGAAAAGTAAATCACCAAATGAATGAAAATACAAATTGTCCAGACAAAAAAAAACATTTAAAGTGTGCATTACAAATATACAAGACATTTCAATGACTAAGTCATCATCCTCATTTGCTACATGCACACAAACCCTAAGGACACTGGACTGTGACTGGCAAAGCCAAAGCATCACACACAAACAAGAGGAAGCAGTTTGACCATGCACCAAAGTCCAATGCTATGACAACATATTCAATGATACAAAGTCTAAGACATACAATCCCTTACTCAGATGTAAAACATAAGGATGATTATTTATTAATTGAAATGACAGCACAAATAAAGTGTTTTGTGGAAAATTATATTTTCATTCATTTGGTTATCAGTCATTGTTTATTGTTTGAATAAATGAATTTAATAAAATAAAAAATTTAATGTCACCTTTTTTTTTCAGAAATGAGTGTTGAGGTTTCTAAGATACAAGGATCAACAAGGCGCGTTCCAAATATTAGAAAATTTCGTAAAGACAAATATCATCCAAATTGTTATAATGATGAAGACAGTTCAAAAAAATCAGAAGGAGACAAAGGTGATAAAGTATCTGAAAAAGGAAAGAAAACAGTAAATTTAATTTCTCACGATCTTATTAGAACAATAATTATCCCAAGTGAGGATGAAATAGCAAAAAAATCTGTATTTAGTACAGATGAATTTAATAGGCTGCAAAAGAAATCAAAAGTAAGTTTAGATATTAATTAAATCTATATTTTAAATTGATATTACTAAATTATAGTCTTTTTTTCCTTATTTAGGCAAAAATCTTATAAAAAAAGGAGAAAAGAACATATAACCTTAGCCCTTGAAAATTTTAAGATTCAAATAGCATCAGGGTCAGAAAAGAATAAAAGTTGGCTAAGAAAGGCCAGATAGGAAAGATGAAAGAGACGAATCTAATAGAAGACTACATGAAAAAAAAAAAGTGTACATCCCTCAGGATTGCCAAGCCTGTACTCACTAAAGTGAGTCCCTGAGGGTACTTATAATCTAAATAAAGAGAGTAAAAATTATTGTCATGGAATCACTTAAAAACAGGTTGACTTATTGAAACAAATCTTAGTGTAAATTAAGGCCACAAAATGAAATTAGATTTAGATGAAAATCATTTAAGAGCTAGGGAGTAAAAATACGGGTTGGCACACAATTTTGTTTAATGTTTGTATAGATCGATTTCTATAAAACATATACCAACTTTTTTTAGATGCTGAGTTCAAAATTGACAATAGTTTATATTTATATGGCCTTCATATACCACTAAAATTCAAAAAAAGCCCAAAATGTTGAAAAATATATGTTCACCGATTTTGATTAGAAGTTTGTTATATTTGTGTTTTTTCTCTTTCAGAGAGACTGATTTATAGTGAATAGAGGTGTGTAAATCCTGAGGTACCCTAGCTGGATCTACACCTTTCCTTATGTAGTCTTGGGTTAAATCCCTCTCTTTCATCTTACCTACTAGATCTCTTTTGTCCTACTCTTTTTCTGTTCCAACCCTGATACCATTCAAAAACTAGGCTTTATTTTATGAACTTTGTTCTTTTATTTATAAGCAGATGGTGACCGAAAGGTTTTTTTAAACTTTAAACAAGGGGGAAAACTCAGAGTTTGAGTACAGCATCAAGTAATTGGAAAATTATGTGCTATCATTATCAATTATATGTTTATTATTTGATTGATTTATAGCAATAAAATAAATATAAAAATATAAATATATATGCTTTTGGCATTTATAGCTATAAGTAAATCATTATTAATTTTGTTTACTGTATTCATTTTATGAAATTTAATTTTCTAGTTTTTAACACCTAAAGAACGCACAGAATTGATTGAGCAAGCTAAGGCAGAAAAAATTAAAAAGATAACAGAAAGTGCTATAAGAAAAAAGGAACTGCAGAGTTATGATAAAATTCGAGCACATGGAGCTAAACTTAGTGAGGTAAGCTGATAAACAAACAAATTTTGCATTACATTTGGGCTAGGATATATTATTAGAAGGTTAATTTCCATCATTAATATATGTGGCTTTATGGCGAGACCTAGGTTCTTGTGCACTAATCATGCTACTTATTTGATTTTTTTTTTTTTTTTAATTCTTGTATAACAATCTGTACACTAAATACTTTTGTGCTCTATTATTTCAAAATCAGACAGAACTAATGTTTTCAAATTGCCACTTGTGTGCAATATTTATATTCTACAAACTTGTTTGAGTGTGGTTACAAACTTTTAAATGTAGAATAGACTTAAGGTAGTGGTTTTATAGAAAGCGAATTGTGTGGGGGGGGGGAACTATGTTAGAGAGATGGAGGTCTGGTAGCCTAGTTTCACCTCAGTCATGTAATAAATAGTGTACATTTTTAGTTTGATGATCTTAGATAGAATGGGGTACATGTTGATCTTGGATAGAATGGGGTATACGTTGAACTCAATGCATCATACAGGAAACGTATTCTGTTTTTTGAATAAAAATCAATAAAGAATGAATAATTAAACAAATAATTAGTACAAAATAATCAGAGAAATTTTTTTAAATGTATTTTAATATTTAAACAGTTATAAACTTAATCATAAGAGAAATGCAGTGTAAACATTTTGTAGACAAAGCATAAAGTTAGTTCCTTAAGCGACTAAACTAAAACCGATTCAGTCTTTTCAGAAACTTCAAAGCAGGAGCACGCACTTTTGATAGACATGTTCATCTTAAAGAATTGGAAGTATAAAAAGAAAGTGTTTTCTTGAGAAACTAAGAGTTGTTTAATATGTACTGTTATAAAATATTGTGAGTTAGTTTCTTTTGAGTAAAAATAAACTTTCAGAAGTGAAAAATATTTGATTTTGTAATATTGTGCAATGGACAATGTACATTACGCAACCCAGAAAATGTGTACAAAAACAACAAGTTTTTGTGTTTTTAATGACAAACAATACAATTTGAGTATAATAGTTGCTACTCATATATATATATATATATTTTTTTAATGATTAAAAATAAGAAAGTTATCACTAAATAAAAATTATTTTAAACTACAAAAGCTCAAAATTAAGAATACATCTGTAATTATAGCTATAATAGCTGTAATTATAGTTAAATTTAGCATATTATATAAATGCTTCATTTTCTTTATCACTAAAAAATAATGGTTCTAAATTTTGTTGTTGTCATTTGAAATGATATTTTGGATCCTGGTACATACAGTTAAAATTAATTTAATGAAAAGATGCTTAGTCACTTAGTTCTTGCACATATCTTGTAATTTTGATTGTTGTAACATCAATTGTTTCAAAACCTTTCACAATGACAGCGAATTTAGAGAAACTTTCTATATAAAGGACCTAATGTTGGCATATGTCAAAAAAATTAATAAATTTTAAGATCAGAATAGTCATATCGGTATTAATTTTTTTTGGGTACATATTTGATTCTGTAATTTATGCATCTACAAATAACATTACATTTTATAACATTTCATAGCTAATTTATATATTACTTTTGAAAGTTTTCACCATCACAAACAACAAATTGTACGCTATAAACAGGTTCACCACTTCATTTAGAAACGATACATTAATATTTTAAAAGACTTCATTGAACTGTCATGGAAATAGAAACAATGTAGAATGGTGTTTTACCGATTTTATGTAACATGCTGTTTTAATAGCAAAAATCTGCAACTAGTGATGCACGCCATCATATAGAAAAGTTTTAGTGTACCACTACTGGAACATGAAACCACGTGATCTTACAAAATTTCTAACAAAAAACACGTTTTATTCCATTGCATTATGAGAGAATAAGTACTAGAGACTGAGTACAAGGAACTATTTATTGAATGTTTTAATAAGGTGTTATTGCTCAAAATATATTTAGTATTTCATTTTAATAGCTGTTTCTAACACTAATCTTCATTTTCTAACGTGTCATATTTTCCATGCCATGTATTTAAATTTAATATTTAAAATTAAATGTTCATAATTAATTTCTTGGTATTTTAGACTTGATCTATATGAGTTTAAATTTTATTACTTATAGTCGAAACTGATAAAATTATTTTAGGATAATTTTTCCTATCTTTGCCTATGTATAATGTTTGTCCTTACATTCTTGTCAATAAATTTTCTTGATTTTTTAAAAATCTACAGTCATAATTGTGAAAATAAAATTAACTTACTAACATCTTCCAACATCGTCTTCTTCATCTACATTTATTTCATTTATTTAATAAAACAGCTTTCATGTATTTACTGATTACTCTCTATATTATCACTTTTGCACTATTCTGCAGTTTCCCCTTCCAGTTTGGTTAGAGGTACAACTAAGTGGCACCACATTTTGAAGTTATTTACTCAGTATATGAAGTTATAGGGTGAGTATGGAATTGCATGTCTTCAGGAAACTGAAATAGTGTTTTTCAATGTACCCTCTGTCCATCATTTCTTCTTGTCTAAATGTAACATAACAACCACAAAATTAATATAGAAACGTGAAATTAGTAAGGAAGACTATAGTGTGGTAACATCAGGGCCGGATTTCCCAATAGGCCTGGGCCTATGGGCGCAAGTTCCCAGGGGGCACATGGCCAAGAGAAAAAAATTAAATTTTTTTATATCTAGAAATAAAAATAAATACCCACAACTTTAGAACATATTTTTTGAAATGATTATTACATAAAATTACTAAAAGTGTTTTAAGATGGCATTTTGTTAATCCCAGAACCAAGTAAATTACTCAAAAAACTTGCAATGGTAAAATTGCATCATGGAGTGGTGTTTAAGCAATTAACATATAGGCCTGATATATTTTTTTTAATACAGGTTTTTGGGGAAGTAACTTTAACCAGAATAGGGGGCGGAAAAAATTATTGGGCCTAGGGGCGCCAAAATGCTAAATCCGGCACTGGCTAACATAGAACCCTATTGAAAATCAGAAAAATCTACTTCAAAATGCAGCCAATTTAAACAGTATTTGTTCATCTCTCATATGTTATTCAATTTATAATATACTATATTAGATAAAAAAAATTGCAAATTTTAATTCTTTACGTAACAATACAAACCTGACCTCTATATAAAGACAAATAATGAAGTTATTGTATAAAATGTAATTTCGAACTTTGATCTCCCAAGAATATTTGATATTTCTATATGTCACTGATACAAGCATAGTGAGATACATAATTATTCACATATACATAGCTTCTAAATCCATATTCGATGAAACACTGACACAAACAAAGCTAGTGGAGATTTATTAATGGATACATATTCTATGAGGCTCGCCAGGACCTAGTCAATGTCAAGAATGTACAATATATACAATATTCATTGTTTTGCCTTAGAACTACTTTAATTAATTAACATACCTTATTTCAAGTCGATAGTACTTCTTTATATTATAGTTATGGCTACATGTTTCGCTGCCATAGGCAGCATCATCAGGCCAGCTAATAACATTAACACTTTGTTCACATACACATTACAAACACATATAAAAAAAAATGTAGCACAAATAATCGTGCAGAAACGGCACTCGTTAAAAGTTAAAAATTGCTTTTGTTCCCAGTATATTGGATACATGTTTTACATGTGTCACTAACTGAGTTTGGGATACTGCTACTTTGAACATTCCTTATCAGATATGTTTGACCTATTCTGATGTTCAAATATCAAATCATACATGTAGTTGGAGGTGAAATTTAGTTTGTCATTTAAAATGTTCCACTGAGTATTTCTGCCTACATTCTTAAAAAAGCTCTTATCTCCTCTCAACTTTCCGTTGCTCTCGTAAACCTCACCAGCTTGAATATTTCCATATCAAAGATACTAATATGTCTGTTCCACACCTTCAATGATATTTCTCCACATTCGTTTATAGTCAAAACACTTTTTCAACAAATGACTTATCTACTCTTATCTACATAACTTATTACAAGATATGTTATTTATCTTTTACCTGTTGAGATGTCCTTTCAAAGAACAGTACTCTGTTATTAGCACACCAATGACTTTCAAAAAATCATCCATCTTCAACATAATGAATACCCTTCCTATAGCCTCATTGGACCCTCACAACAAATAGCCACATGCATGTAGTAGTAGAAGTTCTATTAATTAGATTTACAATTATCTATTAATAGTTTCTTATCTCTATTTCATTAGTTTGGATGAAAAAAGTTAACCACATCTCAAAACCCTTGAATGTGTAATTTATCAACTTTAAACATACCAATTAATTTAGAGCTTCAATGAAGAAATATCTTAATTAATTGAGATTTTCTTTTGAATTTAAAACCACTTATGGTGGATTTTTTATTTAACAATTATTGACTTCCCTTTAAATTTAGAGTCATGCTCTATTCTTTTTCAATAGTATTATTTTATTTCTGATGCTATTCTTTTATGTCAACAGGTAGAAGCAGAAGCAAGTCGTAAAGCAAATCATCTGTTAACGAGAGCGTTTGAATTACGCCAGGAACAAGAAGATGAGATTAAAAAATGCAATGCTCTTATACTTGGAACTAAGTGTCATGCCATACGAGATGCACAAATTGCAGAAAAGAAACTTATTCAGTAAGCGAATAGAGGTTAATGTTATGGTGGAACATTTTCATTTTAACCATAATATTAAATAAGTACTTTATAATTCATTTCTCCACCTTAAGATTGTGCCACACTAGACAGAACTGATCCATGTAGTTATCTGCAATTTTATCACTTTTTTATCAAAATGCAAACATAAACTGTTGTAATAGGCTAAAATGTGTTC
Source organism: Aphrophora alni (assembly GCA_963513935.1). NCBI lineage: Eukaryota > Metazoa > Arthropoda > Insecta > Hemiptera > Aphrophoridae > Aphrophora > Aphrophora alni. The sequence goes on along the minus strand of OY740774.1, from coordinate 98,243,362 downwards.
CTAAATATTCAAAATATTTTCCTATCTTTATATATATATATATTTCTTATTAGGTCTCTCTTGTCTAACTCTTGTTTTTTTTTCCCAAGAGTATTGTTTTTTTTTCTTGCTACTATTAGAGTATGAGAGAACTAGGGTTTTTTATTTTATATTCTTTTCTTTCTTTTATCTTTTTTCAATAAGGTGATGATGACAGAGAGGTTTTCTCCTTTAAAAGGGAAAAATAAGGTTAATTAGATGAAAAGAATGTATGCACGTAAAAGATTGACAGAAGTAATATCTAAGTCCTTGCAAGTAATTTTCTATGTATTGTAACGAAGCACCACATAATAATGTTGTTGTAATTCCTTGTTATAGTACACCCTCTTAATTTCTTCTTCATTATTAATAAAAGAAGAACATAAAGCAAGAAGAAACAATATATAAATCAACAGTTTGTAAAAAATCAAATAGAGCAGATTTTGATTTTATTTTCAAGTTGATTTACATGTACTCAGACAGTGAACAACTAATTAAAATATTCAATATGGAACACTTCTAGGACATGACACAACATTACAAATTTAAGAAGTTATGGACTTTAATGTTGTCATTATCAGTTCATATCTAATCATTAACAAATTTGCATACAAAAAAGTAAGGCCCAAACCCAGGTAGTGTGAACATATGATGATATAAACTATGTATATGTGTTGGCTCTTTTAGTTGTGCTTATTTCATGTCGATAACCTCTATAGACACTAATCACACCAGTGCCTCCCACATGGTTCACAAGCAGTCTTCCACAGTCGGCTATTCTCCAGTTATATTTCAAATCTTTATTAGTGTGTCTTTGTATTAAGCCTCTTTTGGGTACCATTTGTCCCCATTCAGTTTAGGATTTGTAGCAGAGTTTCTTTTTTTATGTTGCATACTTTACAAAAATGAATCAATCGAAGGATAAAATTTAAAAAAGGTATTAGTGATTCTCATTCTTGAGGTTAAACTGATTACTGAGCAAAGAATCCTTTTATACATTTTTAAATGATTTGACTTCTCCAATTAGTTCAACAATTGGTGTCTAGTCGCACCGCCATTCCATCTTACAGCTCATTTCCTCTTCAAAACTACATCACACCTTCTCAAACAGTTTTCTAAAAACTCTGACATACGGAACAAAACCAATTCCCACAGCAAGTCCAAAACCTCTATCAGTTATTTTGTTTCTGTCCAAGCCACAATGGACCATTAAAACCGTACCTCGTATTCCTTGATACCATTCCATTGCTTCCAGTAACTTGTGCTTTTCCAGCACCTGCATTGATTCCTTGACTCAGGTAAGGTAAGAGTTTCTTTTCTTATGATCTACAATTCCCCTATTGATAACCAACAGTTCAGCATCGATACTTGGCATAGTTTTCGCTACCACAAAAAAGTTTCTCCAGTTGTCTCCACATAGTAGGCATCATCTAATCTGCTGTTTGATATATTCACACAGCTATTTATATAAACCTTATAAAATCGTAAGATTGGGCAAGGCTATAGGTTTTAGTACCTCTAGTAGGTCCTGCTTTGTAATCCTTCCAGACATAAATGCCCTTATATTGGAAGGGGCTGTGAAACTTCCAAGATGGAACAGAAAAAAATTATATTCCTTCTACTGGAGCTGCTCCATGCAATGATCTCATGGCAGCAAACAGATAATATTGAATAGATCATAACACATTTTCCTTTTCAAATCTATTTTGTTTAATTCTATCTCTCTGACCTGTACTGAAGATATTATTAGACCCAAACAAAGCTTCAATGCCAAAGCCTCAAATACAAGCAGCCACAAAGTGTCGGGATCCCATGAGCTGCTGCACACTACCTTCAACAAATTTAGTCTCACCTTATTATTACCTTACCGCATTCTGTATGATTGGTCCTCAACAGAATTTTTGCCCATTGTATTTCCAAAAGTTTAGCACTCCTAACAGTCACATTGTTTGTCCAAATTTGATAATTTAGTTTTTTTAACAAGTATGTTAACCAAACAATTGTTTACAAATTTCAAATGGTGGCTCTAGTGGTATTAGCTGACTTTTCAATATAGTTATTAGGTTATCTACCTTTTAAATATTCATAGAACAACAGTTTATCATCAGAGATTCTTGGCCTCATTCAATCCTGACATGTTGAAAACATTAAATTTGTTGGGTTATTAAAGGATTGTTCAACGAATATTGAAAAATAATAACTATATTAATAACATATTCCTGGAGGTTATATACACGTTATGTTTAAATTTGACTTTTTCAGTTTGGGTAATCTATACAACTATGATACAATATATTTTTTTCCAACAAGTCAATTTACATAGCTGAGTGCCACAATTATTATTCATTTCCATGAATATAAATAGCTGCATACTTAAAATTGACTCCATTTAAATATTCAACATTTTCCCTAAAACTTCAAATAAATAAGAAATACTTACTACAGTAATTGTAAAAATTCAGAGAATTCTTCTAAATTTTATAGGTGTGTGTGTGTGTGTGTGTGTGTGTGTGTGCAGAACATTGAAGAAAGAGAAATATTGTTTACTTTAAATTTTTTTACTAATGAATTTTTCTCATAGAATTTTTTTCTTCTACCACTTTTGTTATTTTTTGATTGAAAGATGAAAAACTATGGCAGTCGTGATCACCTCAACAAAAACAGAGGATAAAATTCTCCTAATATAAAATTACCAAATCAAGCTTAAAACTAAATAACAATAACATACCAAATTGTAACAAAATTAAAAACACTAAAACTAGTTAACAATGGTAACTTTGATAAAGTTAAATAAACAATATTATATAATAACATATTACATAGCTATATTTGTAAAGGGCAGGACAAAAGACCTACAGGTATCTCTCAGTAGAATACGGTCAATTAGGATGTACACAACTGTTGCTTCTAGCAATAAATTAACAATGAATTTACAGGAAAGAACTATCTGAAGAGGAAAAACGTCTAGAAGAAATGATGGAACAAGAAAGACAAAGAGGATTACTTGAACAAGAAAAGCTAAAAGAAAGAGAACAAACAAAGAAACAAATTTACGTGAAAAGTATAATGGAGCAAATTAAAGAAAATGAACTCGAGAAAGAAATTGAAATGGAACGTATTGAAGAGGTAAAATATATATGAAAATTATTTTATTTTTAGTTGAATCATATATGAGTTTATTTCATAGTAAATTTGAATTTTCAATATGTATACTTGTTTACATTTTTAAAAAAGCGGCAACATTTACTTTTTTAATTTACAGTTATATAATATGTAAATAATATAATTTCTTATCAAAGATGGTGATTTCTACATATAATTATTAGACAAATATAATTTGGTGAGTTTACTCTCTTACATTTACATAGTAGAAAATATTAAAGCAGAAAAACTGACTTAAAAATTATGACTGTTTTATAAAAAGCCTTTAATGACCAAAACTAAATATGTTGGTCGCCATCTCCCCATAAGAGTAGTTCTCGAGTACGTTTATAAAAAATAAAAGTTAATACAATGTTATAAAAGATTTAATTTCTCATAATCAATGCAATTTGTTTTAAATATTGGTAAAGTCTAAAAATCAATAATCCAACATTGTGCCCAGTGACAAAGTAAAGGAACTCATGGTTCAAGGGTAATTAGAAAAAAACTCAAATTATTCTTCATTGATGTCATTAAATCTGACTTCAATAGTTTTTAAATTACCGACAATTTAAAACAAGTTGTAGAGTTTCACCATGCCTAAGTATTTAAGAAGTTTTAATTTTAAAACTTATAGTATGGCCTGCAAGGTTAAAACAACATATTGAGATTTTCTTGGAATTCTTCTTTAAATGTAATATTTACACTGTAGTTAAAAAAAAATTCAATTATCTATTATAGTTTTTGATTAATTATAGTTCAGATTTTATCTGTGACATAACATTAAAGAAAAAAATATGCACATTTGAGGAAACATTGAGCAGATGTATCCATTGTTACGCCTATCTAATTTTAATGATTTTATTTTGTATGTGAAGGCTAATAATAGTTTTATAGTTTCTTTAAAAAAATACAAAATAAGTATGATCCACTACAACTTTGTATAAATGAAGTTTTATATTGGGAAGTGTTAAGAATAATATTGTTTAGAATAGTTGTTAGGTAAAATTATAAAAACTATCAAATATAACTTTTATTCTAAGTTCCAAGACAATACACAGAAAGCAGCCTATTGTTGTAAAATATATTAAAAAGTGTCGCAATAGCTGACTCTAGACAAAATACTTTGTTCATTAACCTGGCAAGGTATATTAACCTACCATGACCTAAAAAGAGGGTCAGCCAAAATTTAACGGTGATAGCTGGAGGCCCTGGTCATTTATTGACTAAGAGCATTAGTCAGTCATAACTTAACAGTGATTGATTGATTTTATTTGGAGTTTAAGGGCCTTTTTTAAAAACCAGCCCTGACACCATGACCGACAGCCTATTTTCCAACTAAAGGCTCCTCATTCTAGCTTAGCAGATTTGTTCCTCTTACAAGTTAACTAATCCGCTAACTAGCTCTTCCAACGATAGTTCCCAAGGAATTTGGAATCCAAAATTTTTTCGCCTCTTATTGGTCAGGGCCTCACAATTGAAAATTATGTTGTCTACATTCTCATCATAATTCCCGCACAGTTTCACCATAATAGGCTCCTATCCTGAGCAAATGCACTCTCAGACCACAGTGTCCCATAATTTGTCTGAGTTGTTCCCTATCTCGGGTCATTATTGCACTTTCAGCACTACCTAAAGGGTTGTCCTTAAGTAATGATTTACTATGGGTGTGTCTTTTAAGGCTTCCCCATATTTGCTGGTGTTTTGCATGAACCCACCTCTTTACGGCCATCTTGGCCAGACACATGGATATTCCTACAACTGGCTCAGGTTCAACAAACTCTGATGCAGAGCCCCATTTAGCTAGTTTGTTTGCCTTCTCATTACCCTCAACTCCCTTTATCCCCTGGCACCCAGTCTAAAGTTACCCAGTTTTCCTAAGATAAAGCATTGAGGTTCTCTTTGTATTCCCATTCCAGACTAATTTTATTGTAGTGACTGCAAGTGCCATAATTGCAGCCTAACTATCTCTATATACGTGGATATGGTTTTTCTTAATATCCCGCTTCAAATTCTTCTGTATACATATTCAAATTTAATTTATGGCCATAATCTTGACTTAAAAAACTATGGCATATTGTTCCAAGAGAAACAAACATTTCAACCCTGACACCAGTACCTACTGTAGTTTTTGAACCATCGGTATACCACACCATGTTTCCCGTATTTCCTAGAACTTGAATTTCATCCCCATGGGTCATATTAACTACAAAAGGTTTTAAAAACAAGTATCTGGTAAAAAATAAGTATCTATCTTATCTGTACCCATATTTAGAATTGGGTGGCCAATTTTTCCATAATTCTAGCATGTCACATATGTGAGTTTCTCCAGACACTGCTGCACCTCAGTCTGTAGGCTGCTTTTCTTGCTTCCGTCATTATAAACAGGTCAATGGATGGAAGCCCAAGTAATATTTCTATTGTAGCCGTTGGTGTAGTGTGCATTGCTTCGCCGGTTGTGCACAGACATGCCATCCTCTGAAGCTTAGTCAGTGATTTTGGCCTGTCCCCGCTTGGTCCCAATCCACCACACTACCGCCTCATAGCAACACATCAGAGATCATATTATAATACCAGTATCTCATCATTGCTGCTCTTCGTACCCAGGTTCTGCCTACTGCCCTTCTTGCTGCCATTAATTATTTATTGGCTTCTTCCGTAGTGCACCTCAAGTGCGAATTCCAGATTAGTTTGGTGTCTAATACTACCCCTAGATATTTGACCTCGTCTGCACATGGAATTTTTGTCCCAGAGAGTTTGATATCACTCAAATCTGGAGTGATCTTCTTCCTTATAAATGGGATCAATGTCATCTTATAAGGGTTGACCCTAAGGTTTTCCTTGCGACACCATCCCTCTACTAGTGACAGAGCTTTTTTCATGAAATCTATCACTGTACTCCCAAACCTCCCTTAGAGAAGCACCACCACATCATCCAGATATCCTTGGGTGTAGTAACCCTCCGATAAGAGAAGATTCGGAAGTGTGTCAACCACCAGATACCACAGAAGGGGAGACGGAACTCCCCCATGTGGACAGCCTCTGGTGACCTCAGCCTCCAGCTCCTCTCCCAGTACTTTAGCCAGAACTGTCCTCCCATTGAACATGTCCCCCATCCACTTGCACATGATTGTATTAATCCAATGATATGATAGGGCTCAGACCATTGAATCATGGGAGATGTTGTCAAAAACTCCCTCAATGTCAAGAAAGACACTGAGAGCATATTCACTGTTTCTGATAGTCTATTAACTAGACTATGAAGTGCATTCTCACACCCTTTACTTGACTGGTAAGCATGTTGACTAATATACATATATGTGATTCTCTACCAGTTTTTCTAGCGTCTTTAGAATAAAAGAAGTTAAAGTGATAGGTTTATAAGGCATAACTTCAGATTTAACTGCTAAGATTTGCAGTTGACTATCAGACACGTTTCAAGTGACATTGATCAGTCCGTTCCAGTGATATTTATATAAAACAATGTTCTCATTTTGTTATTGTATTTGTGGCGATATGTTTTTTATGTGACTGTTTAGTTTATCATGTTTATTTAATTTGACGTGAGTTAATTCAATTCAAATGATTTAACGTTGTACAATATATATATATTAAGTGTATAAATCTGATGATGACAGTACTTATCTATTGAAACCGGTAATTTAAGTAGATATTAAAGAAGATTGTAGACCGACAGAAATCAAGGTAATTTAATTTAAGTAAACAATCTGGGTAGCTATATTCACAATGAATAAAATAAATTAATATATTCCAGGAAAGAAGATTAGCCAATGAAGCTGCCATGCAAATACAACTAGATGAAATAAAATTGATGAAAAAGAAAATAGAAGAACAGAACAAGATTCGAGATGAAATGAATAAAGTGAACCAACAACTACATTATTTATCAAATATTGAAAGAGAAGAGAATCGACTGGCTGATTTAAAGGTAATAATAATAAACACATTTAGAGTTATAAAAGCATGTTTGGTTCTCTTGGACCTTATCCTCTAATGTAAAAATGTAGTAAAAAATAAAAGTTGTTATAAAATTACATAAATACAAAAAATAATTTTAATGTATCTTGGATTTGTGTATATCGTACAATATGTAAAATTATAAAATTATAATAATAAAGAAAACAAGGATTCCCCGAACCACAAAAACAAGAATCAAAACTAAGACTATAATAAATCCAGCATGTCTTACTGTCTTGAGTTATTACACTCCTAGTTTTGTTTCATGTTTTTGTGGTTCGGGGAATCATTGTTTACCATATTGTGAATATCGTCACAGTACTCCTTGGACATTTGATCATGTAAAATTCGGTTTTAGATTACTGACATGCTTGGAATGTCTTTTGTAGCACCATATATATTTTCCCAAGAAAAACACTTTAATTTCTATTTAGAACATTTAAAACTTGTTTTAACATTTAAAACATTTTTATTCATTTTAAGTCAAATTTAAAAAAAAATAAATAAATAAAACTTATGGGCTATAAGTAATTTTTAGTAAAAAAAAAATATTATAAATTGTTTACCATTTTGCTTTAAAAAAAAATCCATTCTTATCTATATAATTTTGTTCGTTTAATAAAGCAGAAATCAACTTTGCATGTCATATACCAAAATTAGTTATTTTTCCTTGCCGATTTCCCATACTTTTTTTCAAATAATTAATATATTTCTTCTTCAACAACAAATATCTAGTGTAACATTCCGTGTATTATTGTCAAATGTCCATAAACTATAATGGCAGAATGCTGGAAATATTTGACAGTAATCAAACATAATGTCCATAATGCACCTGATTATGCAGAAACATCATCTATGCCCTCCTCTCCCAAGACACGAAATGTATTACTAATAACTCATCACTTAAGATGAGTATCATCTATGTACATTGCTTAAAGTAAAAGTTACAGAAACAACCATAAGAAATAGTGAACATCACATATTGTGTAAATATATTTTTTGCATGATTGACTAACAGATAACATTACGAAATTGACAGTTATCATAACAATGACATTTACATAATTTTATAGGCATGGTGTGTTCTAAGTATTAAAAACTAAACATTTTCCATTTGTTAGGATTTAAAAGTCTGACTATATAACATATCATGTATAATGGTAGACTTTAATATTTAATCATTGTGACATAAAGCCGTGGGCTAGAGACATTTCAAAAGAGAGAGACTCGACTAGCAGATAGAACTTCACGATCCATTAATATGTGTAGACTCAGATTTTGAAATATAAGCTATAATATTCCCAATATTATAAGCATCATCATTGTTTTGATTGAAGATTTAAAAGTCTGACTATATTGTAACATATCATGTATAATGATAGACTTTAGTATTTAATCATTCTGAAAGAGTTATTCTATTTTAAATGAGTCTATAGTTTGTTTAGAATAGTAGGTAAGGGTATTGTTTGTAAAGAAACTTTTATGTGATATAAGAGTCAGAGAAGTTCAATTAAAAGGTAATTTGTAAAAAGAGAATCAATGTTAGACTTTATCAGAGATATATTTTTCAAAAATGAATATCTATTATATTAGAGAAATAAAATTAACATTAATATAAAACTAAGTCACAGCAATGCACAATAGTTTCAAATTACAGTAAGGACAAGTGTAAGACACAATGGTTATTCAACTTGGAAGTTCCCAAGGAAATTAGCGAACTATACAGAAAATCCTGAGAACTGGCCTCTACAAACTTAAAGAGTTAAAAGGAAAAATACACAATTGCAAAAAATGAACATCCAATCAGAAAAAAAGCCCACGAATATCAAACTATGAAATCAAAAGGAAATACAAAGATAATTTAAAATGATTAACCACGTAAAAATAAAGAAGGAGAGATGCTTCAAAAGTTGCCCCAGTATCCCGACAATAATCAAATCAACTAGACACAATAAATCTATTACAGCCAAGCCGTAGTGATTACGAAAATTGAATCTGGTGGACCCAACTTTCTCAAGTCTTACAAGCCAAACATAGTTAAAAGGTCTTACAAGGTAAAAGTCTTACATGAAAAAGTTTTACGTACTTTAATTAATTATAAATAATCATTAATTATCTTGAACCACTAAACTTACTAAAAAGGCTACCAAGCTTACTACAGCTACTGTACATATGAAGAAACACATTTTATAAAATATAAATGCTTTAGGAGTGGCTTACTCCCTGCTTTGTGTTTATGATTTATCATCCATTGAAATCAGAGTGGTAGTTAATACTATGCTGTACTTATCAATACATATAAACCCTTAAATGCTGACTACCTTAAAGCTTTTAAACTTCAACTGTTATACCTATACTATTTTTATCTCAAAATTTCATATTTCATTTTGAAGAACACATGAATGTGAATGTTTTTCTTTTTTTTTAAATTAGCCTATATTGATTAGTTTTGTGAAAATTGTGTAAACTTTTGGAAATTAAATTTAAAAACAATTAATTATTAATTTTTACGTCACTGGATAATCTTAGTAATTTATTAAAGAGATGAAAACATTCTGTTTTCTTATCTATAAAAGTAAATAATGTTTCACTGCTTAACTCAAAAACTAGGACAGATACAAGTTTACAACTAAATATGTACAAACGGATAAGCCATAAAGTATAGAATTCACTAATATCAACTAACAAATGTGATTCCACTGCTACATAGCCGTTACTAAAAAGTGTAACTTTACCCCCACCACTGGTTGGTTTGGTGGCAGGTGACACAATTGGATGGAAGTATAAATGATGAAACGACTGTAAAGATGTAATGATTATAACACTATAAGAGTAAATATTTTACATTAGCCTCATAGACTAAATGTTACATCAAAAGCTTCCCTCAATGGCTGGTGTAGCATTTAATTACCAAACTACCAGACCTCATAAGTAAATTTTAAGAAATTAAACAATTTCCTAAAACAATTGTTATTGCGCGAGTTCTTATATTCGGTGAGTAAGATGAGGAGCCATGTATAGTATTCGTCAACTTTGTTTCAGTCATTCAGTACAGTCAAGTTTTAAAGCAGTCATATACTAAAAAATGGTGGTGTATATTGTAATTTGTAATACAGTTGATTACATTATCAGTATTTTCATTATTGTATTTTAATTCATTAATATTTGCTGTTTTTATAGTTTTGTTTTCTATATTTTTTGTTGACTGTACACAATTTTATAATACAGTTTTAATTAAAGCATTTATATTGATCATAGTAGAAATGTGATTATAGGAGTACAAATTTTAATTTTTCCAAGGCTGAAATGAAACGAAACTCTTATGTAAATAATAATTTATTTGATATTTTTGTAACCCTATGAAACTCTAAAATGTTTTAATTCATATAAATGAAAACATCAAAAAAGTAGTGAGTGAGGAATTTTTTTTAGGTCACCTAAAAACATTCCCGTAGAAAGTTGTAAAAACAGTTTAAATTTCATTCTACATTTGAAGTTTTTTTTTTTAAACAACTGTTCATATGTCTGGTTTACATCATTATAGATAATGATCGAAACGAACATTTTATTCCTAGTCAGATTACCCAAATTCATATCTTGGAAGTTGGAACCTTGCATAATTCTTTTAACGCCAAAATTTTAAAATACAGTAGAGTCTTGCAAACTCGGCACTCGATAACCCGGTAGTCCGGATTACTCGGCGACCACGACGGGAAAAAATAATAATTTCTAAAAACAGTGATGTTCGTAAAAGTTCGGCAGATCCCAAAGCGGGCATTAACTTCGATCGCTCGAATCGTTGATGGTACTTTTCCCATGTTAAACTCGTCACAAAGCTTTTTTACAGATTCCCCTCTGTCAAGTCTTTTTAACACATTTAACCGTGTCTCAAACGAAATCAACACACGCTTCTGTTTTCGTAACTCGCTCATTTTTATTTACCGTATATACTGTGCGTACCTGTCAAAGAAAACTGAAAAGAAATGTTATATTTTCCATAATGTATACTAAATTGATTCGTGGAAAAAAAGCGGCCCATCAAACGTTTTTGCAGGTGTATGTCTGCTATATCGACAGGTGCCAATGCGGCGGTGTTATTATGCCGCCACAATGGGATACCCCTATCGACAGAGTCGTTTGTTATCGCCGCCGCAGTGTTTTTACACCGCCGACAATGGGATACCGCTATCGACAATGTCGTTTGATACCGCCGCCGCTTTGGTGCCGCGGTGTTTTTACACTGCCGACAATGGGATACTGCTATCGACAAAGTCGTTTGATATCGCCGCCACTTTGGTGTTTCAATTACAATTTATTTTTTGCCCTTATTCCCAATAACCCGGCATTTCACAAATTCGGCACACTTCCGGTCCACATTACGCTGAGTTTGCGGGACTCTACTGTAAAAAGTTAAATTACAAAATCTTGTACTTACATCATTTGGTCTGATTACAAAAGAATCTTATTCTGAAATCTCATAATGACTAGTATATACGTTTAGCCGTAACTATATAAAAAACATACATTTGAAATAACAAATGAACGAATTAAAACAGAATCTCGCTCTATTCGGTTAATAACACTATATGTTTGTTTTTTACAAAAGTAACATAATACATATTGTTTTTATCAGGTACAAGAATTTATGAGGCGCAAAGCTGAAGCTGAAGCAGCCAGAGAGAGAGAACTAGAACAACAACACCTACAAAGAGAAATTGAGTTGGCACGACTCAGGGCTATGCAAGAACATGCAGCGGATACACAAGCTGCCAAAGATGAAATTAATGCTATACGAATACAAGATGAAGTAAGATTTATGTCTGTATTATGTTCTTTTTACTAAAAGTTTGTAGATGACTTTTTCTTTTAATCAAAAGATGCCCAGAGATTCAAAAGTATTGTCTCTACAATCCAAATACCGGAACCAATTTTCATGCTTTTTTTCTTATTAACATGTTCTTTCAGTTGAGTATGTCTTAATGTTGTGATTTTAATAAGAACAAGTAGAAACATATTTCTTAAATGAGTTTCTTTAGTTACTTAAAAAAGTTTTAAATACCCTATTTCTAAAGGACATGAATTTTATACATTGTTTTGAAAAATGAGCTTTTAAATAAAAGAAGACAATAGATATTCCAGAATGTGGCTATATTTTTTAGCAAAATGAAAAACAAAAACCATAAGTTCTTTTTTTGTTAAGTATTTATTGTTCTTGAGGGTTTTTATAACCAGATAGAATGGAAGTTAAATAAAGTTATAAACCTCTATTTAAGTACGATATTTTTCTTGTCATATTGAGCATATCCTACTGTGCTCTTTACATTGTAAGCAAAACAATCTTTTTCTGTTTTTATGTTGCAACCATTTTTATTCATTGTTTAAATTCTGTCTAGGTAGAGAGAGAGTGGAGGAAAAAAGAAAGGGATGCTGCATTGAAACGAGCTAAAAACACTGAAGAGTTAAAGAAAGCACGGGACCAACAAGTGCTAGATCGAAGGAAATGTCAAGCTATCGAATTACAAAAAGAAAAAGAAGAAGCTGAAAAAATTGCCAGAGTTAATCAAGAAGCATTGGAGCGAGAAAAGGAAGAACAACATAGAAAACTTTGTGTAAGCTACACAGTAAAAATAGTAGATTATTACATACATTCAAGTTGTGAATGAAATGGAGAAAAAGAATGTTCATTACAAAATGCCCCACAATAACTCATTTTATGTAGTTTTAACATCATCAGTGGTACCTAATAAAGTAACTCAGCACACAGTTCATATACTGAAAATGAGATGAATTGCTATTAATGAGTTATTGATTATATCAAACATAGTGTTAATAGGTGCAGCTTATTCAACTTAATAAGCTATTTTGGGATGTAATAGGATTTATAAATGTGAAAATATTTCAAAAAAACTACATTACCATGGTCACCATTATGAAGATTGTATATGAGTATATAATTATATATATTTATAAACCATTTTTATAGATATTTTCTGTATACACCTTATGGTACTTTTCTACACATTACTGTATACACCATTTTTTATAGTAAGAGACCTTGTATTGTACCCCTTCATCATGGAAAGATACCACTTGTACTGTAGACCATATGTTAATTGCTCGTTTAGCCTCAATGTTTTCATGGAATTCTAACTAGCAAGTAGTGGTAGTACTAGTAGTGATGTGGGGTTGAAATCCTCTGTGATCTCTAGAAATCTATTGTGCATCCCCTACTTCTTCTAAAACAGTGAAGTCAGAACTTCTATATGAAAGACCTCAGAACAACATGGACCGTAGAGATCTAAGAAGACTGTTTCCAATGGATGCCCCCTGGGTGATGGCTTCACCAACCCTTACACCATTTAGCAAGCAAGGAAAGATTTCAAATATTGAAACAGATAAAAAAGCTTAGTGCAAGGTTTTGGCTGTAGGGAGGATGAGGTCAAAATAAGGATAGTTCCTAGTCAAAAGTCATGAAAAGATGATTCAGTGTGTTGGCAGGTATTATTATCAACTAACATAATTTCCTAGATAAATATGTCAATGTCATTCAAGATACTGCACTGCGAAATTATTTCTTAAACGTTTTGCAATAAACAACTGCATTAACTGTGGAGTCTTGAGGCAAAGAGTTCAGAAGCCAAACCTATTATCTGCATGATTATCTTGAATTTAGTTCTTGATGGTGATAAAGTATGCCTCCACTACACAGCTCAAGAAGGTGTTGCCTTGTTCACTGTTACCATGTCAAAAAGTCAATGCTCTGCTCTATCATTTCATTTTATGTAATTCCATAAGTATCTTTGACACCCCAGTATATATACAATTTTTGATAATGCAATTTTTCAGGCACAACTGCATGGAGACGTGTATGTGAAATTTGTTAAAATGCAGAGAAATTAACATAATAATAAATAGTCTGTTCCCTTCCAAATCTTCATTCAGTAAAAACAGTTACAACATTCACCACCTTTATATTAAAAATCAACTCATCTCCGAACCAATAATTACGCATTGCATGTTCTTAATAAAAGTCATACATTTTTAATATGACCTAACCTATATTACCTGATTTTAATTTAGCAAACAACTGTACCTTAACAAAGCTTGGTGATGAGTCTGTGTTGCCACCTTAGTTTGGTTAATTGCTTTTCAAATAATATCCATATAATTTCTATCGTAATCCGTCAGAAGACTATACACAACGGGAGTTATCACCTCAACATGGTTTTCATGGAGTTATTACATCAGAATTAATTGGTTTTAAATGTAATATCTAATCTTACACTTATTCTGTATTTCCTTTTATAGCTAATGGAAAAGCACAGAATGGAGTTGCTGAAACAGATCGGTGAGAAAGAAAAGTCAAAGATAAAAACAAGACAAGAACTATTTGAAGAAGGTCTTGCGCTGAAAATGGAGCAACAGAAACGAGAGGAGATGTTGAAAGATACGATGCTGAAAAAGATGGCTATGATCAGGTTAGACAAACTAAATATATTTGAAAAAAAAAAAAAATTTTGAGATTTTAAGTATTTCTTTCTTAATAAAATCTTTTAGCAAATTGAAAGTAATATGTAGGCCTAACTCAAACTTTCTAATTATGTGTACTGGTAAATAAAGATAAAAATACATGTAATTTACCATTCCTTCAGTAATAATCATATATTTTACATGGTAGTATACTGTATTTTGTTATTTATAATACTAATAAATAAGGTGGCCAAAAGTCTTGTACCTCAACCTTGGCTTCTTCCAATATTCTACCCTTCAGAGGGTCACTTATAGTGAGTATGGATGTAGCAATCCCAAAGTACATCCGTAGCTGGATCTACAACTTTCTTCAAGTAGCCTAGGTTAGATCATTCTCTTCCGACCCTGATGCTATTAGAATGTTTCAAAACTAGGGGTTTCTTTTCTTATCACAAGCTAAATTGGCTGGATTTATCTCTCTCTTTCATCTTTCTTATCAGTTCTCTCTTGACCAACTCTTGTTATCTTCTGACTATGACACTATTAAAATATTTCATTTCATTTATTTCCCACTGTAAAAATACATTTGTATGGCTTAGTCAACATAAAACAATAATAAATTAGTTGTGATACAATAACCAGCACAAAATAACAGAGTAGGCCTTATGACAAAATTTATAATTTAATTAAAATACTATAATAAAAACAAATCCTACAAAACACAGTAGACCTTATAAAAGAGACTACCAATGCAATATCAATAAATTAATTCAAAATTTTTGTAATAAAAAAGAAATACAGAACAATTTGTTAAATCCATTAAGTTAAGCAAACAAGGTGTTAATGACCTGAAAATGTATGCCTGATGTAAGAAGGTAATGAACCAATATTTATCACCAATTTGCTGTACTGAACTGCAAGGAGAGAGAGAGAGAGGGAGAGAGAGAGAGAGAGAGAGAGAGAGAGAGAGAGAGAGAGAGAGAGAGAGAGAGAGAGAGAGAGAGAGAAGAGAGAGAGAGAGAGAGAGGGAGGGAGGGAGGGAGAGGGAGGGAGGGAGGGAGAGTGAGAGAGAGAGAGAGAGAGAGAGAGAGAGAGAGGGAGGGAGGGAGAGAGGGAGAGAGGGAGGGAGGGAGAGAGGGAGGGAGGGTGGGAGAGAGAGAGTTAAAACAATGGCGGAAGTTCATATCTTATATGTATTATGTAATAGAGAATGTAGTCACTCCATAATCAATCATTTAATATGCAAACTAGTCATAGGTATAGCAACTCAGTAAGGAAGTACTTCAATGTGTACTTTTGAAAAGCAACACAAGGCGCTCTTCTTAAACAATTTTTTTTTTTTGTCTCTAGCTACATGTGTACTTTTCATGACAGAGTAACTCTTTCACTGAAGATCCAGAAAACAAAAGTTGTCTTGGGCTTTTCTTAAACTCATTATAATTTTAAATATTTTTTAGTCATTCTGAGAGTTTGGTAAACAAAGCTACATCTAGCTTGTGATAGTAACTTTTAGTGGCTTCTGAATCAGATACCATACTCATGAAATATGACGGTGACAGGACATTTCGAAGTATCTGCAGTCTGCTCTAAGGAAGTGTCCTTGCAGTATACAGACCGCTCAGTAGTTGTATTAATGATTTCCTCAATGATCTGATGAGTACTTTAGTAAAAATATATAGACAAACTGATCATTTATAATCTGTGCAAATGGTAATTCTTGTTCAAATACCACAAGTTAACCATATTTTATAGTAATTTTTCTTCCTCTTTTGAACTACATATTCCAAATTATCGTAGCTGTCGTAGTTTTTGAGATATATACATTTTACAAAGTTGTAAACAATCCAGTTTCTCTTTGATACATTTACGAAATGTAAAATATCGATTAGTAATATTTTGATTTTTTTTTACTATCTATATACCGTTGTAAAGAGAATTTCAGATCTGTCGAATGTTTTATTCCATTCTCCTGTCCAACTAATATTTTTTAGGACTTGAATAAAACATGGAGTCGTAAACAAACTTGTCTACTATTCGTACACTTGTCTGCTGTTCGTACAACGCAGACAAAGCAAACTGACACCAAAACGGTGTCTAGGGTACAGCTAACTGTGCAGTAAAGCATTGATTTATCAGTTTTTAGGATAATAATTTGTTATATTTTGTTGAGATGTGTAGATACAAAACGTTACAACTATATTCTACAACATACTTAGAAATGTCAATAACCCCAGTTCCTGGGAAAGCATTTTTCCATGTCTATTTTCTATTTATTTCTGCCATTAATTGCAGGTTTTTTTTTTTTTTTTTTTTTGTAAAAGCCTTTCCACTAAATAAAGGTTTTGCTTACACCATCTATATATTTCTATTATCAATTACCTATTATCGATTATGTTATCATCACTTTACACAACAATAAGTCTTGATTCTGCATTTTTTATGACTCAAATTAAAATGTATCTAATCTGTTTTGTTAGTTTTAAGGATTAATTATTTTCCATGAAATACTGACTTACAGTTATAATTTGTGTTAAATCCTTCTGTTCTAAGATTTCAGCAGTATTTGTTGATAGACTAATGGTGTGTCATCTGAACTAAACTATCAACACGAACTGATTACAGTAATAAAAACCGGTCGTAGAACTGATCCTTGGGGAGAACCCCATTACTACTTCAACTGGACCATTTTTGTCACCCTTTATGAAACCAGTATACATTACGTCCTATCAGATAAATATCTGTTAATTCAAAATAAAGGAGGTCTTTTTACTCTAATATGATCCAGCTTGGGGAGAGATCAAGAGAAATACTCACAACTTTGTTTAAGGTTGTCAAGTATAAACTCAATCAGATAGACCATGATGGCGGTTCTTAAATTTCCTTTTAGGAATCCAAACTGACTTTTTGAGGTTAATTGAATTTTCGTTAAATAGTTTCAACAGTCTAAACATGGAAATTTTCTCAAAAAGTACTGAAAACTGGCAAAAGTTAAATGTCTATAATTATTACAATTCAATTTATCGCTCTTCTTAAACAAAGGGGGCCCTTTTTATTTAAGGGGGGAAACACCCTAAGAAAAGGAATAATTTAATAAAATTGTGTAGCCGTTCGACTAAACATTCTGTAATGAACCAAGTGGAGACTCTATCAATATCACAAGATTTTTTCACTTCATCTGCCTCTCTGGGATAACCGAACCAGAGGTAGGTGGGAGAACTATACTTGTTGCACTATATGAAGTCATCCAGCTGTATTCCCAGATACTTCAATATTGACAACAAAATTATACAATCATTAGCAATTTTGAGAGGATCAGAATTTATTTTGATATTAATTTTCCAAGATGTAGAGAAATTATTTAATTTACGTTCTTCATTTGGCCCACGTGGTTTTGGCAATATTTTTGGGCTGATCGTTAATAGCAGGACAAGATAATTTCAATTGTTTAGACCTCCAAAACAAAAATATGGTGGGCAATAATTATTTTAATTTATTCCCCTTAAAAATGAAAGAGTTTGAACCTGTTTATCTTTAACAGTTCACTAGTCATCAAAATCTGTTTATTTATTTTAAAGATATGAGGAAATGCGAACATTGTCAGACTTTAATTTATTTAATTTAATGAACTTATTGAAAGATTAATTAGTTACTTTTTAAACAGCCAATTCCCACTTTAAAAGTTCAAACATATGTGAAGTTTAATATATTTTAGTAGATTTAATTGTAAGAATTTAATTTCTTTATTTTATAAAACATAAACTCCACGGTACAACAGGCTGTGAAGAATTCGAGTCTGTGGTTAGCATAGAAGCTCCTGTCACCGATTAGCGATTCTTTCACCTTTGAAGAGAGAGCTCTAACCACTAGACTGTCCACTTATACAGAGGCTCTTCTTTATTTTCTATTAAAAATAATATCAATCTTTAAAGAAACATAATACAAAATATCTTTCTGTTTTAGAGCTCACAAAGTTCCAGAAAAATATGTCCGTGAAGTTGAAAGGCAGTTGAAAATTTATGAAGAAAATTGATAAAGATATGAAGAACATTTGGGATTTTAAATCAGTGTTGCTTTTTATATATTTACTTCACTATAATTAAATGTTTTGAATCAAATGTGTGGAATGTAATAACATGTTTTAATTAAACAATATTGAATCAGAATTGAGTGTTGAAATTTTTTTGATATTTGAATTCAAAAATCATAACTATATGTACTTGGTATATTATAAATCAGAAATCTCTTAGACAATGTCCACAATTTTACAAGACACATAAGCCATCTCCACGGTATGGTTTGAAGCTTAATTCAATGTCAGTATGTCATATAGCACGCTCGCAATTGTTCTGATACAAGAGCAATATGAGCTAAATCTACAAAAATACAACTGTTCGACCCACATATTGAAGACTCAAATTATCATATACTATGGGACTTCTTTTAAATATAAATTCAATACTTAGACCCACCAAAAGCAAACAATGACCGAGTTAATAAAATTGTGGAGATTTTAAAATTAAATTTAATGTGAAGTTATCTATATGAACACCTGATCTAGTTAAGCCTACTTAAAATAGTTAAAATATTCTACAACCAATTATATAAATTGGTACAACTGCAAAAATGTAATGTTTAATAATAGCAAATTGAAAAATATTAATGTAGAAATTTGAGACATCTCAAAAAGCTCTAGTATATTCTAAATAACAAGAAATAATCTATTTAAATGTTTAAAGGATAAAAAATTATTTCCCTTTTAATTTATTTGTAAAATCTATGTTTTAATTGACTATATTTTGAGATGGTTTTGTGAAGAACCCTATGATTCAAGATGTGACTAAACTACTCCAACCAATGTGTAAAAATATATACCAACCATTCCATAGAAATTGTACTTTTAAGAATATATAGACAAATAGATGGGCAGAATTAAACACTAATGGAAGCAGAATTATAAAATTATTTATGTGACATTTTTTGTCCCTACCAATAAATAGAACCTGAATATGTTTAGCCAGGAACCTTTTTTTTGTTTGTATAGAACACACTGTATGCTTTAAGATAGGATCTACACAAAACGTGTCAAGCTACAGAAGTTTAAAAGATGAGCCTTGTCAATTAGAAATTTTTAGTAAAATTTAACAAAACACTATAGATATATTTAAAATACCAACTGATGTATTATGAAGAAGACTGCAAGTCTCGTGCACATGTGTCTTAGTGCTACAAAAGATTCAGTGAAGGACGTCAGAATGTGAAAGACTGTACCTTTTACTTCAAGAACCGGACAAAATTACAGAGATTGTTTGAGAAGACCGCAAACTTGGTGTGATAACTATATTATTATTGAGGAAGATACTGTATGCAAAATTTTGGGTGAAGATCTCAACATGAAATCATTGTATGCCAAGATGATATTTAGGGTTTTCACTAAGGTAAAAAAGTACCCCACAACGAAATGTGCACAGACTTGATGCTTACCCCTACTATTTCTGCTATGAAATGGGAGCACCTAAATTAATCTCTCATATTGTACTCTATTTTATTTTGTTATTTTTAACACAATTAGCAAATTTTCTTCAAACATCTTCTCCTAATCTAGTTTGGTTTTTAAGAATTTGTGTTCAATGGTTATGGAACTAAAATCATTCCTCTTTCAAGATAAAGTCAGGAATGGTTAATAACGACAAACATATTATATTTAGAATTAATATATTTTATACATTTTCAATGCTTAAACACTAAAATTAATATTATAGTAAGGGGCAGTATTCTTCATAGTATAAAATTACTCTCTATGACGAAAATATCTAATAATATTAAGAATTAAAAAAAAACAGAGTTAATAATAAATACAGTAATGTCTTCAAACATCAGATGGTGCCACTTATCAGAATGTTTCAAAAAATAGATTTGTACTTTTTATTTTCCCTTTCCTTTAAACTTTCCGCCTGGTGTTCCTTTTTTTGTTTTTTTATTTCCTGAAGCAGATTTCTCATCAGACTATAACACAAATTTAATTTTAAAATATTAATAAACTATGATTTTGAAAAACATGTTTCATTTTATACAGATTCTAACTTACTTATATCTTCATTTTATAAAATTGTACAAATGCTATCTTTATAATAATAATGCTTTATTAAATCTGATTACAATTAACATTATTCATTTTAACACATATTTTTGGGATTGGTCTTCTTTGACCATTTACCAAATTGGCTACCTGATGTATATATATATATATTGGTTAGATTTTGTATGGACAGAAGACAGGCTTACCTTGGAAAATGGTCCTTGGTTTACTTAATAGTACATAAGTAAGAAAACACATAAAAAACACTAAAGTTTTGAAATATTTCGTAAACACTGTTCACTTTCTCAATCAGTAGAGTTAAGAAGAAGACTGAAGACTGAGTGTTGAACCACAGATTATTAGGTTTTTTTTTTTGTAAAGTTTGTTGGGGAAGGGAAAAGGATAAAGGATATTACTTTCTGAATATCCCTTAATAATAGTTCATTAATAATAAAACGAAATCTATTAGTACCATCCCAAATAATCCTAAACAATTTTGTTGGAACCAAGTCAGTAGATTAATAAGAGATAAATTTGATAGACATCTTGATTACAACATGTACATTTCAAGCAATGTATATAGCATTAAATACTAGACATGTTATTATAGCTCACCTTTCTTTTGTTAGTGTTAGGAGATGACGGTAAAACTTTAAAGAACGAATCCAATCTACCTTGAGTAGCATTACCCTTTGCTTTCATCAATTTCTTAGCTCCATTGCGTACTCGGTCCTCGTTAAAATTTTTATCGCCACATAAATATTTGATTAGCCCTTCCTCATCAGGTTCGTTCCATTTTAACTAAAAACAAGAAAATAATACTAACACTATAAAATTTCAGTATATATTTATTCTTATGAAATAAGCAAATCTTTATAATTTCTAGCTATCATTATATATTCACAAAAATATACATGTGTCCCATTGATGTTGAGTTTGTAGTCAAAGCTTTTTTCTCTTCAAATTTTAAAAATAACTAATTGGTTATTTTTAAAATTTGAACCAAAACAAATTTTAAATTTAAAAAAAATTTTTTATTGTTCAGGACCAAAATTTGAATTTTCTCAAAATTGACTCAAACGATTTTGATTAAATTTTGCTAAAATATGTAACCTTTAAGGACCCAAACAAAATGTAATGTTCACAATCTACCTAAAAATATCAATTTAAGAATCAACTATTAAAATGCAAAAATGGATGGTGAGCACTAAAGTCCGAGCAATAAACACTTATAACTGACATTCTAAATGTATAAACCAGCCATTTAAAGACGAAAAAGCTTAGCTAATAAAAATATTAAACATATAAATTATAATTATAATACAGATCATTGATTTTTAGTTACCTCAAGTTTAGATGTATCCATAACCTCTGGCTCAACAAACAATTTCCTGGCTTGTTGATAAATCCAATTTTCAGGTACAACAAATTTATTTTTATCAATATTATCTAGAATAACTTCAATTTTACGATGAGTTTTAATCAGTTCTATGGCACGCTTGGGTCCAATGCCACGAATGCTTTCACAATAATCACAGCCCAAGAGTATTGACAAATCTATAAACTAGAAGATAAACAAATTATTTTAATAAATAATTAATTAAACAAAAATATGAATTTTAACCTAGTTTATCATCACTCTGATTTAATACTACCATTATACTTAGGAAAGGATTCCAGTATATTAAAAGAAAATTATACCTATATAATTTGAAAAGGTTTTTATACAGCAAAATGGTAGAATTTTATTTGAGCCCCACATTCGTCTAATGACTATTTCTTTCATTTTATATACTAAAGATTCCAAAGTCAAATTCTCATGGAACTCAAAATCAAATCAAATTTTCTTGAAAGGTCAGAGTTCAATTCATAATTTTTGAATTATTTTTATTATTTTTCATCTTAGAAAGTTGAGGATGATATCATTACATGAACAATTAAAAATACAAATTAATTTATAAATTAAACCTATTTAAAATTGTCACCACTTTTCTATTGTTATTTTAGATAATTCAATAGACCCTTCATCGAACGCATATCTGAAAACTCCTGATAGTAAACCGGAGCCCTCCTTTGACCTTCTGTCCTCTTAACATTAGTCTGCATCTGCCTAACAATGTCTCAAAGAAAGATCTTCCAGCAAAGATTAGTTGCAATAGAAGCTATCAACAACCACTACAAACATTATTACAAAATTCACAGATGGCTCATGAAATAGACTCAACTTAAAATGTGGAGCAGAATATTTCGTAGATGATACCAATGAGTAACTCTATGAATAATGAAGTGCATTGAGACTTTTGAAACAGGATAAATCATCAAACTATTAACATAGAGTAAAAGAAATTCAATGTATGCTCGAAAAGTTAAAAAATAGAAACATTTGGTTGCAATGGGTTCCTGGACATTGTGGTCTACGAGGTAATGAAGAAACAGACAGAATAGCTAGGTTGTTGCTGATCTAGGCCCAATTCCATCGAGAAGTCTATCGCTGATAACCAGTCTTGCTCTTTGTAACAAACAAAGAAGGGTCGAGCAATGGAATAATGGGAATTAGGTCTGCACTCATAATTTATTTTGTTTCAAGCCTCTAGATTATTTATTTTAAATATATTTTGTATTTACCTTAATTGGTCTGTCTAAAATAATGGAATGTTGTTTAGCTCCAATACAATATACGACACCCTTAATTCTCTGAGCAAGAATAAATCACTCTCGATTGAGAACAAGATAGCAGGATGACAACAAGCCCAAAACCTAAATTGGTTATGACTAAAGTGGTAAACATGGTGAATTTTAAATTGTGTACTGTGTTAAAATGTGTGTAGTTTTATAATTGTGACAAGTGCAAAGCCTGATGATATCTCTTTGCAGATGAAACGAACGTAGCTAAAAAACATTCAAATAAGGATTATTTTAGACAGACCAATTAAGGTAAATAGAAAATATATCTGCACTCAATAGGAAAACCCATACCAACTTGATAATCTACAAAGGAATCCCTCATTCAGTTTCCATTTTTCCATCTAGAGCAAGAACCAGACATACTGTTATACAGGCGTACTTTTTCCATTTTGGACTTTCTAATTCACCCATCTGATTGGTTTGCCAAGAACAAGACTCTCCAATTTGTTCTTCTGCAGTGACCTAATCCAGAAAATACTGCCAGAAAGATGTTGAAAGCCAGACTTAAACAAGAATGCACCCTTAATCAAGAACACAGTGATAAGGAAAGTATGAAAGCCTAAACTGACCTAATAACCAAGGTCAATCGATATTCAAGAGACCTACATAGTCTAGCCGCTGTTCAAGATCAACGACGACAGCAACCAGCCACCATTGACCAGAGATTAGACTTTTCAGGGTTACTCCATTATTGGCTTAAAGGGTGAGCACACCAAATGTGTTTTCCATTTTACATGTTTTGAATATAAATAGTAAGGTCATTTCCCTTTCACAGCGAGACAGTTCACTCTGAATTATGTCGCTTCGGGAACAATTAATTAAGTTGAATTATCAAATTAGGCTCTATTAAGTTAAATATTAAATAATATTTGTTCAAATATTGAAACATAATGTTGATGTATGTATGTA
Organism: Aphrophora alni; assembly: GCA_963513935.1. Lineage (NCBI taxonomy): Eukaryota > Metazoa > Arthropoda > Insecta > Hemiptera > Aphrophoridae > Aphrophora > Aphrophora alni. The sequence goes on along the minus strand of OY740774.1, from coordinate 98,219,085 downwards.
AAAGTTGAAGATTATGGAACTTTTATATTAAGTCATCAGATTGTATCAGAGAATTTGTATAAATCAACTGTATAACAAATATTTCTATAATAGTCAAATATACGTGGGAAAAAACCATTGATTATTTAGTTTATCCATTGAACCCAATAACCAGAAATGGCACCAGCGTAGCAAATGGTGCATCTGCCATTCGATAATGAATAATACGTTTTTCAATACATAACAAAATGGTGCATCAGACTACTATAATAAAATATTTCATAAAAGACAAATGGTTTATGAAGTTGGAGAGGATGAATCGGTTGAAGAAACTCTGAGTGATATTAGTGATAGACCTAGCTTCTCCAAACCTAAACTTAAAAGTGAGCAATGAAGAATAGAGGAAATGTAAAGTTATAAAATATAACGGTAAATAATTACAACTAGGCTTTACATTGTAGGCTCAGAAGATGATCCAACGCATCCCAGTTACACAGTATATAATTTGTTTGGAGCTTTTGTCAAATGAATGCAAAACTTGCTCAATCAACTAAATCAATAACAAAACTAAATCAATGCATCTTGAAACTAAACATCAATAATACAACCGTAGGACTTTGGAATTTAAAAAATTAAGCTAGGAGAATTAATAGATCACAAAATGCTATTAAATATGAAACTCCTATATGAATGAGAATGCTACCTTAGCTTCATGTGAAGTTGCTCAGCTTATCACCAAATCTGACAAAGCTCATAAAAATACTGAAAATATTATTCTCCAGGCTGAAGTTGCTATTTGTGAGAGAATGATAGGTGACTCGGCAACTAAGCAGGTCACTTCAATACTTCTTTCAAATAACACAATTCAAACAAGAATTTTTGATTTATCTGAAAATATAGATGATACATTAGTTACTAGAATTTGTATAGGCGACATGTTCGCTGTTCAGTTAGATGAAAGTACAGATATATCGAAAAGAGCCACTATGCTAAGACTGGTTTATGTTTGCTTCACATGGGAAAAGCAATTAATTGTTTGAGGATTTTTTGTTCTCTTTTGAATTGATTCATATCCAAGGAGAAGACTATTTTCAATACAATCAAGAAGCAGACCTATTGCTGTCCATTCAGCAAGATATTTTTCTTACTCTAGTTTTGAACGACAAAGGTACTTTTCAGCTGACTAAAATCTCTACATTCCTTCACCTGGAGAGATCTTTATTTATCACTCCATAACTCAACCACGTTTCTCAGATGGCCTTACAGCTGACCACAAAAAAGTCCTGAACTATATTACTCACAATCATTAGCCTTATTCCCACACTATCAGATACACATTATTTCACTAAGACCTTATTGTCTCGTGATATATCAGCTACAAAAATGACAAATTTTATAACTTAAACTGATATTTACCTCATCTTTGTCCAGTTCCAACCCTGCAAGTACTTTATCCACATGATATTCTTGTATTGGCAGTTTCCTGGCTGCACTAAATGTTACATGTCTTAACAATACATTGGAACCAAATGTAAGGGCATCCATATCCTCTGTGGCTGTTGCATAGACTTTACCTGAATTTACCATTTCTGCACATTGGGCCTCAGCTTCACCGGGTGCCTGGTGAAGAAAAAAAAAATTGAACAAACTGTCAAAGTAAAATATTATAAACATATTATTGTGGCCCAGTCATGGAGCCCTTGACGATTGATGAAAAAGGATTCTAAATTTATAATTTTCTATAATAAAGAAAGCACAAAAATCAAGTGGGGGGGGGGGGGAGAAGATGCAGTTGGAGTGACTTGAATAGTCAGTCCGTGCTAGGAACTACAAAAGATTGGACACTTCAGCGATGCCACAATTTGAATTTACAAACTTATCATGTTTCTTTCAGGGAAAAGAACGCAGAATAGAATGTAGTAATAAAATGTAGTAATAAGACTATGTAACAATTTATTATAATAAAATAGATAATAATTTTGGAAACTTGCGTGTGATTTAATTTATCGTCTGAGACCATGTCCTCGTCGCCATCCTGACCGATTTCTGCCAACGTGGATGCAGTCTCCAGCTAACGGAGAATTTCAGATTTTTAACAGAGGTTTTCCTCTGTCAAAAAGCATACGGTGACCACATTATATTTTAAAAAATCAAAATTTTCTTACCATGACAATAATTTTCTTAATACATTTAATTAGAAAATAAAACAGTAAACAATTGAGACTTTTAGTATCAAGGAATCCGCTACAAGCAAGAAATACAAACCAATTTGGATAAAGTCAAAGTGTATGAAAGTTAATTATGGACTGTATTAGCTTTTTCGAAAATATTATTATTTGTTCATTTATTGTAGTCATAGACCATCAGGTAGATAGTATTTCTCTGGATTTTGCCAAGGCCTACAATAAGGTCAGAATGTCTACTAACACTGGCTATTTGAAATTCCTGACTTTCCCCCCCCCCCTACTTTCCTGAAAATTCAAGGTTATTTTTCATAACTTTTCTACCAAACACTATAATTTCAGAGAATATAGCGTTAACATGAATAGTGACTTTCTAAAGATAAGCGTGCACAAGGGCGATACCATACGGACTACAAGGAAATAACAATACGGAGCATTATTTCTTACCAAGGTGATCACACTACTGTATCAGTGCCACTGACAAGAGAAGCTCCCTTGTTCCGCCGTTTACATAAAGTCTGGGTGAGGTAATGTAAATAAATCAAGTTAAAATGGTTTTATCTCAATTTATATTTTATGTTGAATTTTAATATATTTATTTTTATTTTACTATATAGCGTAAAAGTATTTGTAGTATTGTTTCTTATCAATATCAAGGTGATCACATTATATATAGCTACTGCTAATAACATTCAGTTACTCCACCATTCACAAAAAGTCTGGACGATTTACTTGTATATATTATTTGTAAAGTACATTTGGTGTATTGTCTATAGTAAGATTATTTTTGAATATCCCTCAATCTATCTAAACACTACAAGTATTAACTTCTTTTATAAAAGCTGTAAGTATAATCAAAGCAATACCGGTATTTAAAACTCAATTTGTCAAATTTTGTTTTTCTAAAGAACCTAGTGAAAATACAGTATTGTTAAAAAACATGGTATTCGAATTTTATGAAGATATCTGTTTTGAAGTAGCGAGACATTACAAAAATAAAATAACAAAGAATGTAAACAAAGGATCTCTTTTCTCTCTTTATGTCTTTCTTCTTGCTCTAAACAGAAAATGGTTCTTCCATATATATTTTTATTGATTATACTTTTCTTTTTTTCTCTCAAGAAGTATATAATACAATTTATATTCATTGCAAATGTGCCCAAGTCACGATTAAAATAACTAAAGTGTATTCCTGTCTCTGTGACTTAATTATGGTGTAGTAATTCTACTTACATTTTTGACGCGTTTCGGAAATATCTTCCATCCTCAGAATATTTCACTCATTGGAGGTCGTCACAATAAATATGATTTCAACATAAAACAACACAAAAACACTAACACATGTTATTGAATTGAGTGCGCGTGTTTTTACATAGGTCAAACGGGGAGGCACTTCTTGAAAAGGTATAAAGAACATCTACCCAACAACAGGACAGTCAACATCCAGTCAAATTATGCAAAACATATTATGGAAAAGGGTCATTCGTATTCTAACTTTAACACGAATCTCCAACCGTTGCACTTGTGTGGAAAGGGCAGACAGTTAAATGCATTAGAAGAATACGAAATATATAAAGCACATAAATATCACCCGAATGATGTGTTAAATGACCAACTACATTTTCGTTCCAATATGATCTATGACACTGTGATAAAGTTAGAAGGAAGGAAATGATAAATATTGTTTGTTGACGGGCGCAGTAAATACTTGGTTTCAGTTGACTGATATATGTCCGTGTGTGCACACATCAGCGCTTGTTACGTATGTATTTTAATATGTGTTAGTGTTTTTGTGTTGTTTTAAGTTGAAATCATATTTATTGTGACGACCTCCAATGAGTGAAATATTCTGAGGATGGAAAATATTTCTGAAACGCGTATTTGTCATTTTGTATAAGATTAACTTTGATACTGATGTATTTATGACAAAATCAACATTTCCAAACATTAATTTAATTTAAATACTTTGAATATAAATCAATGATTGAGGTTTGGCTCCTGATTTCAATAATAAACAATTTATCAAAATTATGTTACAACTTAACACCATCATTTCTAATCTTAAACAAAATCTAATATAGTCTTTTATTGTTACCAATGCTGAAAACATTTTGTACCTCAACATATGGTATGCCCATTAACTTCAACAATTCCTTACATTCCTCTACATTTTGCTTGGATACCTTCACAAGACGTTTATTAAATTTGTCTACTGCTTCAGCATCACCTAGAAACAAATTTGTCTAATGTAATAAAACGAAAATACATTAATTAAAGATCAAGAATAATTCTGTTATTATAATACTTTTTGTAAAATGTATTTTAACCCATTGCACAAACACCTGAGACTATGAAATGTCAACTGATCCTGCCAGAAGAGTAATAAGGCACCATTTTGGTTTTTAAGTAGAGTATGGTGTTATAGGGGCACACAAAGACCTCCCTCCACTATTATCCTTACGGACCTTATTGTATAAAGAGAATAGACCTATTCAAGTTTAGGAATTATAGAAATAAAACGCATAAATATGAGAAAGTTTATACCAACTCTCTAGTATTGTTGGTTTATTTCATTATTTGGGTTTTTAATTATACTTCAATATGAAATCATACATTATATTTTCTACTGGAATCCCCGCTTTTTCCCACCTATTTTCACAAAATTTCCCGGCCTCTTTCATTACCTGTTCACCTAAATCTATAATTTCAGAGTTATTTACTGAATTGAAGAGAATAGAAAATAATGTTCTGTATTGGGATTTTTAAAATACATCATCTGACCAATCAAAAAATATAGATAAAGTAAATTTATCTATTACGAATTGCTGAAAATACTGAAGTTAATATGAATCCCGCATTTATCAAGATAAACGTGCACTGGATCGGACTGCAAGGAAATAACTATTTATTAAATTAGTTCTTATCAAGGTGATCGCACTACAATACATTAAAATTTATTTTTTAATACCTATCAATCTGTGCCATCTGTGTGCATAGCCCCCCCCTCTCTCTCTCTCTCTCTCTCTCTCTCTCTCTCTCTCTCTCTCTCTCTCTCTCTCTCTCTCTCTCTCTCTCTCTCTCTCTCTCTGTGTGTGTGTGTGTGTGTGTGTGTGTGTGTGTGTGTGTGTGTGTGTGTGTGTGTGTGTGTGTGTGTGTGTGTGTAGTACTTACCTACCGACCCAGCTTACAATGCTGCACAAACTGATAAACACCATGTATTTTATAATTTATAGTGCTGTAGCAGCTACTGTCTTTGTCATTAATAGGCAAACACTGAAAGTATTAATTTCATTTAAAAGCCATAAGAATAATCTTCGCAATATTCATTCAAGACTAACATTAACTACAAAAATTTAAAACGCTGCAGTTAATTTTGGTCTTTAAATCTAGTGTTTTACTAAATGTTCTGACAATTGATCACTTAAATAATCATCTTTTTATTATTGCACTGTGATTAATTGGTAACTAGAAACTCATTCCTCTTTATCTGTACTTTATTCTTATATTTGACTATAGATTTCATTCAAAATTTAATTAGAGGAATTTTTAAAAGGAGTATCACATTATGTAAATCTTGTGAATACACAATATTTCAATCTTCTAAATGAAGAGTATATGCAAAGAATATGTAAATACTATAAACAAATCAATACAATAATATTTCAAGTGAAAAATAAACGACCTAGACTGGGAATCGAACCCAGGACCTTTGGGTTTACGCGCCAATGTTCTACAAACTGAGCTATCCTAGTCGCTCCCCCAGCACAGCGTAGACTTCTCATTTTACTTTGCTTTACTGCTGCAATTTTTGAGTTACCAAATAATTTACCTGGAATATGTGACATTGACATTAATTTTTACTCATTTTGTAGCCCTTACGTATGTATTTATTAATTTTTAATTTATTAATTTTAACACTTAAACGTTTTTTATCAGCAAGTATTTTATTATACTTTTTTTCCCAGTCTAGGTCGTATATTTTCCACTTGAAATATTATTGTATTTTCAATGCTTGCTGGTAAAAAACGTATTAGCGTTAAAATCAATAATTAAAAATTTAAAAAATCGATGTAAATTTTTTATGAAGATATCTTATTCTCGAAATCCAGAGGTAGCATGAAAATAAGACGTTGAGCTATGATGCACTACAACTTAAACATGTGGATTATATTGGCAACAAATATGCTTTTATACAATTATTAATTTAAAATATGTTGTAATATGTTTAGCAGATGATTTTCTGATCAAAGTCAATTTTAAACTTTAAAGGTATTAACAGAACACATTGAAAAAAAAAACACTGGTTCAGCAGTTATTAAACAAAATGTTTATTTCAACCAAGAACTTTGGTTTTGAAGGTTCAATCAAAAATTGGATCAATATACTTATTTGATGAAATGTCAAATTTTATATAATTCACAAGTAATACGAGGAAGGATAGGAATAAACGACATCCACTTTAAAAAATTACATTAAAAGTAGTTCTGATTATTTGTTGATTTAATAATAAATATTCCATATTGATTATGAATATAACTAACATAAACATTAATAATAAGTGTAATAATTTAATAGTCTAACACAGTCATATTGAAACAATAATCGTAACATTAAATGATTCAAATTGTTATTGGTTCCACTCATTTTTATTATTAATACATACAGTAGAGTCTCGCAAACTCGGCACTCGATAACCCGGCAGTCCGGATTACTCGGCGACCCCGACGGGAAAAAATATATTGCTAAAAACAGCGATGTTCATATAAGTTCGGCAGATCCCAAAGCGGGCATTAACTTCGATCGCTCGAATCGTTGATGGTACTTTTCCCACGTTAAACTCGTCAAAAAGCTTTTTTACAGATTCCCCTCTGTCAAGTCTATTTAACACATTTAACCGTGTCTCAAACGAAACCAACGCACGCTTCCGTTTTCGTAACACGCTCATTTTTATTTACTGTATATACTGTGCGTAGAACATAACCAGTCAAAGAAAACTGAAAAGAAATGTTATATTTTCCATAATGTATACTAAATTGATTCGTGGAAAAAAAGCGGTCCATCAGACTTTTTTTAGGTGTATGTCTGCTATACCGACGGGTGCCAATGCCGCGGTGTTTTTGCGCCGCCGACAATGGGATACCGCTATCGACAAAGTCTTTTGATATCGCCGCCGCTTTGGTGCCGCGGTGTTTTTACACCGCCGACAATGGGATACCGCTATCGACAAAGTCGTTTGACTCGCCGCTTTGGTGCTGCGGTGTTTTTACACCACCGACAAAGGGATATCGCTAACGACAAAGTCGTTTGATATCGCAGCCGCTTTGGTGTTTCAATTACAATTTATTTTTTGCCCTTATTCCCGATAACCCGGCATTTCACAAACTCGGCACACTTCCGGTCCACATTACGCTGAGTTTGCGGGACTCTACTGTATATGAGTATAATACAATTATTTATATTAACAAAGAAGAATGTTTTATTTGTTTAAATTGTGTAATTTATGGAACTGGCAATTGCCACAATCGTACTAGTAAATTTCAACTATTCCGGTTTCTGAAAATACTTTTTAATAAAACTAATTTTGTGATACTGTCATCAGTTTACCAAAATGGTAATCATAAATTTCAACTTATTTTGTATATACTCAATTATCCCAGTTTTCTGTAGATTAGAACATAAATTTATCATGTGTTTTTTTCTTTCTAACCTATGATCATTTAACATTCAAAATGGGCACATCAGTTATTCGGGAATGATAACCTTATCTTATTAATTTCATTCAGAATAGCTCATGCAATATCAAGTCACTAAAGTTATGTCAATTACATAACTTACTATTATAATAATTTTAAGGAACATTAAAATTTGAGTAATAATCAACATAAATGATAATCTCAAGCTATTATATAACTCTAACATATATTCTATATATATTTTTTAATTACCAGCTTCTTCTGCTTTTTCCAGCTGTTTCTTCGCTTCCTCACGTTTTTCTGCTCTCTTTTCAAGTTCTCCTGATTTCAATTCTGGTGGTTTTCCATCAAAAACATACACGGGTTTGATGCCATTCTCTATTAACCGAATGTTGTTGTAGAAGGTTCCCATTAAATGACTAGAAGTAACATAATATCAGTATTAAAATGGAAAGTGGAGACATAGAAAATTAATTATAGAAATACAGACATAAAGAATGCATATAGAAATATATTTTTAAAGCTTTATTAACACGTTCAGTACTACCAGTAGTGTTACAAAACTTTCCCCAGGAGCTGCATTGCTATTTTCCAAAATACATTTAAAATTTGCTTCATTTATGCTAAAATCTTTACTCTATGTTTCATATAGTCAAAATATATAAATAATTTACTTTTGAGATTATATTATTGTGTAATGTTGTTGCTAGTATCTTTGTTGATATTTTAGTGTTATTCGTTCGTGGTTACAAGAAAGTTCGTAATACAAAAAATGTTTTTGATATTTGTGAATGTAATACCTTTGTAAAATTGTTGAAAAGTTTAATATAAACATTTGATTTTTAGACTAAATTATTTTATTTTCTTCCAAAATCCTGATAAAATTACAAATGTATATTATCACACAAGGTATTCAAAAATAGAATGTACTACAACGGAAATTCGTTGTATGGGGTTATATTTTGGTCAAAAAAGAAAAATATCAAAAAATAATCCCAATGCAAGGTTTGGATGTTTTGTAGAACTTTTTACTGATTATAGCCGGTCGGTGAGATTGAACTATGAAATGGTCCAAGGTCAACTCTTGCCGGCTTGTTCTAACAGTAAATTCCTATGTCGGCGGATTTTGAATTGAAAAGTCATTTTTTATGAATTTTGAAAATGTGAAATAATAATGTATAAGGATATGTAGTTGTAATACAAGTTGTATGCAATACATATCTAGTACTGTTATTTCATATTAACTAACAGACGTTACGGCATATTTAAATGAAGAATTTAAAAAATTTCAAAATTAATAAAAAACGAAAATCCTTGTTATTTCTGGAAATAAAATGTAATTTTAAGATAAAAATATTCTTGCTAAAATTTGGAAAAAAGTGATATTTAAAAAGTTAGCAGAAAAGCATAAATATAAAAGCTAATAAAAGTAAATAAAAATAAATTTTGAGAAAAGGATTGTATAGAAGTAATTAAATAAATAAAGTTATATCATAATTAATAATTAAAAATTAAAATTTAGTTAAAACAAAAGAGTTATAGTTTTCACGTTATAGTATGAAAAAGAAAAAAGATAAGAAGTGGAAATTTTGGAAAAATGATTAAAAACCTAGTATCTAAGAGTTGTGTAAATTTCAGGAAAATCAGTCAATAAATAAACCCCAAACCCAAAGGTGTGAAAAGACGCACTGGATTACATCACTACGGGAAGTCGTAGAGTTATGTTATCACGGCTAGTGCGTTGAAATCACGGAATAAACAAAGTGACAAAATTTGAAAACGAAAACTTTAAAGGTGTGAGAATTAAAAACTGTAAATTACGCAAATTCTTACGTAAGCGATTAAAGGCGAATGAATAGTCCGACAAATGTCATTCGAAGTGCGGGAAATTGCCGCGGTCGAGAGCTACAAGACACCGGTTACGTAAAAGCGAAAAAACTATTAGGAAAAGTGTTATAGACAATCAAAAGAAAACAATGAAGATTTTTACATCGGCCAGTTACAAGTTGCAGAGTTTAAATGTTCAAGGATAAGTGACGTAGTCGTAGGCGGAGCCAGAATACCAACTTACAGCAAAAATAGATTAAACGATTAATAGAGCAAAGTAATAAAAAAAGGACAATTAAAAAACGGTAAACGTAATAAATAAAGTAATAATAAATAACTGAATCACCTACACCAAAAATAATCAAGAAAATTGCATGGAAATACACTATAAATGGAACTATCGTATCGGTCCAGTGAGGGAAAAAAATTGGTATCGATATACAATAGTTTTTGGCTATAAAAAGAGCCGCACGAATCTCATTGAGGTCTCTCTCATAAAATTCGTCGAACAAGTGCTAGGGGTGACTATGCCCGATGGTCAACTCAAAATTGTAAGGTCTCTCTTATAAAATCGTTGGAACAAGTGCTAGGGGTGACTATGCCCGATGGCCAACTCAAAATTGTGAGGGCTCTCTTAAAAAGTTTGTTGAACAGGTGCTAGGGGTGACTATGCCCGAAGGTCTCTCTTAAAAAATAGTTTGAACAAGTGCCAGGGGTGGCTATGCCAGTTTGCCGACTCAGAATTCTCAGTAAAGAAGTTTAAGTGTTACTATGCCAAAGTATTAAAAAAGTGTCATCGAGAGTGATAGGAGGTGATAGATTCGAACCAACCAGCCAGCCTTCTAAACTCCATGGAAAAGAAATAAGACAACTGTAATCGAAATACAACCAACCAGACACCAGAGGACCATCAGCATCCCAGGACTCAGGATCTTCAACACGGCGGTCAAGGTCTGAGAAAATCCAAATTTCCTTTTTAAAGGGCAAAATTGGCCCGATTTTAGAGTATCACTGATTTTCCTGAGATAAATTTTTTTTTATGTAATTAAATAAATGTGTTAAAATAGATAATGTTAAACTCATGTGTGGATAAAAATCTTTATAGATAAAAAAAAATTTGATAAAATAAATAATTTGAATTCATATATAAATAGAAATCTTTATATAGATCAATTTTAATAAAGTTATGAGTGATTGCCTTCTGCTCGAAAAAAGAAATATTTTAGTTGTTATCAGTTAATTTTCATTACAGAAATTGTTTTTGAGTTTTATTTGTTGACTTGTGTCAAGATTATTATTTCCAGTTGTTTTTGTTTCAAGTAATTAAAAGAATTAATTTTTTTATATATTCTCTAAAACTGTGTTTTATTTAGAATTGGTCACACAATTATATGCTATATTTTCAGGTTTGTTATAATAAAAAAGGGTAAAATATATTGTATCAAAGAGGTATTCCTAAGGACACGCACCTACGAGATTAAAATTAGAAAATAAAGTAAATTCGTGTTCTCCCTGAGAAATAGGGTAATCTTAAATACAGTTACTGGAAGTCATAAATAAAAAGGGGGGTACCGGTAATTTGGGGCAACTCAAATTATCGAAGAAGTTATTCAATCCAGGCCAGCAAGATTGTAAGCCAAAAACTTCCAGTGGATTGAATAATTTATTCTTTTTGTCACACGAGAACGAATCCTGTAGGCTAAAAATCTCAGGATTCGAGACTATTACGTATTAATAAAGATAGGGGGCGTAATTAGTCTGACTCTAAAAAAGGTAGAGTTTTTTCGTTGTAGTACATTCAGTAGAAGAGCTAAAAATTGCATGGACGCCCATAGGCATCCGCCGCCCTAGCGCAAAATTTTTCAATATTTTACATTGAGTGCTGCGGGTGCCCATAGGCGTCCATACAATTTTTAGTTCTTCTACTGAATGTACATTCTATTTTTGAATACCTTGTGTTATAATATACATTAGTAATTTTATCAGGATTTTGGAAGAAAAGAAAATAATTTAGTCTAAAAATCAAATGTTTATATTAAACTTTTCAACAATTTTACAAAGCTATTACATTCACAAATATCAAAAACATTTTTTGTATTACGAACTTTCTTGTAACCACGAACAAATAACACTAAAATATCAACAAAGATACTAACAACGACATTACATAATAATATAACCTCAAAAGTAAACTATCAGCTGGTAATTTCCCGCTAAAACTATTGTTACACAAAGCGCTTATCGGAGCCTGCCGCATAGATAACCTAACAACGCATGAACGCCGATCGGCGCTCGTAGCACTGAACTTGTTAAACAATCAACAAACTAACAATTTTTTTTTTTTAAATAGGACTATATTCCTAATGTAATCTACAGTAGGACATATTTATTAGTCTAAATAAATCTTGAGTATCCCAACTTTTACTATATATGGACAAAAATAGTATATGGTATTGTCTACTTAGAATAGAAAAATAAACAACAAATAAATTAATTGACAGAGTGTCTACTGAATTCAACAATCAATTTCAGGGTTTTCCAATAAAATGCAAATTTCAATTTTTTAAAATTTTTATAAGTTTGTATACCCCTCCCCCTTATGGTCTCATAGTGAGTATGGTTGTGATAATCCTGAGGTTCATAGCTGGGATTATACCTTTCTTCATCTAGTGTTAGGTTAGATCCCTCTCTGTCATCTTTCCTATCAGGTCTCAATGTTAGGAAAATTAGTAATCAATCCCAGAGTTTCTCCATGGTACAATTAAATTTAAGGACTTTTCTAGAGTAGCAGACATCCTGATTGACATGTCGGGTCAGGTTTCAGAGAATGCCTCTCATGAATATTTTGGTTATGAATATATAATTTTTTGCACAAAATAATTAATCTTCTTACGTACTGAAAACTTGTGGAAATCTGATTTTAATTTTATAATTAATTGTGCATAGCCTAACAGTTAGTTCATAAAAAATAGTTATAGGTCAATAACGTATATATTTATTTACCTCACTAATTGTAATAATTTTTATATAAACCCTATGATGAAGGCCAAGTGTTAGTAAATGCCTTATGTGTAATTATCCCTTATTATTATAGTAGATTACCTTATGAATTTTCAGCAAGGAATAAACTTATTTAAAAACATAAAAATATTGATTAATAATAATTAACTTATATATTTAATTGTGATAATACTACTGTTAAGGGTATAATTTTAATCTTCTTTGAATAAACATTTAAAGTTTACATTAATTTAAAACATTTATTATATACCCTAATCCAACTCCACAAACTTTTGAATGACTGCAAGTTAACGGCTCATTTTCAATGTCTACAAATGTATTCTGTCCAGCAGAACTCAAGCAGACTTATGGCTAACTTAAAATATATCCTATAACGTTGTCTTTAAAGTGTTTCTTTTCCATAAAACCATGAAACTATTACTTAAAACGTCCACTATTTTCAATTAACTCTTCTAGAGAAAGCAATTTTATAACAAATTTCATAACAGTATCCATGTTTCATGTTTTTGATTGAAAACTACTGGCCAGCATTTTAGAGGATATGATAATAATACAATTCATTTGTGTCTCTGTCTTTGCCACATACGTTTTTTTTTATTATTAGAAAACTCAAACCATTATGAAGTCTTGTAAATATTTATGTAAAGGAACGATTCATAAATCAAAAGTGATTAAAATGACAGTTCCTGCCATCCTAGTATAAAGTAGTACAATTTTAACACATTGATTTAATTTTAATACAGGTATCTATACTAACCTTGTGGTTTCACCATCAGCATTTACCAATTGTGCCCCTTCCGCTCTTACAGCAGTCAAAAACTGATACAAGCACATTGAAGCATCAATAGCAATTTTTCTTCCTATAACAGAAAACACATACTTTTTAAATTCAAACAATTGAATACTATTTAAGCTAACTACATACAAATGATTTTAATCAACAGTTTCTGTTAACCACCAGTTTGTTAAAACTATCAGACAGCTGATAAAAATATTATACATGTGCACACTTTCCTCCCTCTACATGGACATGTAACAAGCTCTTTTGTTTAATTCTCTTATGCTATAAACCTAAAATTCTGTTAGTTTAAATACCGTTAGGATTTAAGATTAAAATATTTATTATACAGGGTGTTTCAGAACTTTCCACCAATATTTTAAGCCCTTGTTTCTGGGCCAAAAGCAAATCTAAATATCATATTGAAATCATCCGAAAATCAACAGTTACTCACAGAGGCAGGATTTTGTTTTTTCAAATATATATTTTTTTGTTCAAAAACCATTAAACCTATTAATTTTAAAATGTTGAATACAGTTTTATAACAATTAGAAAAACTTAAAAATAATAATTAATATTTTCTGAAATCCAAAATCAAAATGGCGGCCATTTAAAGTCTTTGTACTGGAAGTTAAATCTTCAATATCAGACTTATGATAATCATTGGGAAAGAAAGCAAAAAGTGTCAAAACTGCATAGTTTGCAGCCTATTGACATGACATAGATAGTGAAGTTCTATATAAACTACTAGTAACCTAGAAACGAGGTCACGTGAGTGTGATCAACCTAGAAACTATCAAATGTGAGTGTGATAGACAATATATTGGCGAGACAAAAAGACCATTAAACGTTAGAATAAAAGTACATAAAAACAATGTGCGGTTAGACCTAGTCGATAAATCGAAAATTGCAGAACATATATGGTCCGAAAATCACAAATTTAATTGGGAAGAGGCAAAAATCATACACCGGGAAAGTAACTTATATACAAACGTAAAATAATTGAAGCCTCATATATAAAACTAACGGACAATCCTATCAGCCAATCAAGTATAGAAGTAAGGCCATTATGGCTCCCATTATTAAAAAAAGAACTAAAATTTGATTATAATACCCCTACAACTAAAAAACAAGCTGAAATTTTACCTGTTAAATCGCCACAAGGGGTTGTAACCCGCTCTCGTGCTAGGAAGCTTAATACAACTAACAATATTCCACTCCCCTAATAGTTTGTCACGCCTTCTGGACCACGTCACTTGTTGCTGTATCTTTGATACAACAACACGTATTTGACGTTAGTTGTGTGTTACCGATTGTGTTTTTTGACTTCTCAGTTTTAGCTCTGAGATGCATGCTTAGATATTAAGGTTGGTGGTATTCTTATTTAATTTTACTTCTTACATAGGCTTAGTTTCTAGTTTCATGTTTCTTTAGTTTTTAGTCACTTAATAATTGAATTGATTCTTATTCCCGAAACGTCGTGTTTTGATTTTTTAACACACAAATGATGGTAAATGTCAGAAAAATGTATAATAATTAAAAAAACGAGGTCAGTTGGATCAGAGACAGTTGGAAGGACAAAGAAACACTGCTGGTCACCATAGAGACGTTTGAAAAATAACTCATCTAGCAAAGATTCATGGTATATATTAAGAAGGTGAACCAATTCATATGTTTGAACATAAAAGTTGTTAAATTTCCCAAATATTGTCACTGGTCTCTTTTGAGGATTTAAAAATTTGAATGTAACAGATTATGTTAAATGTAGATATTGAATAAGTTAACCATTAAGTATTAACTGGCAGATGTCTAGCGAGTCAAGCTTTTACTAAAAATATTACGTAAGGATCATGTAATGAAAGTAATTGTCATATGATAGTGAGATCAGAATAAATTATATAAAGAGAATTTGTTACTTAACAGATAATCATTAATAAATTGTTTTGAGCCACCGAGCGAGTTGTTGTGTACCAGACCGTTTTTTATGTAAACCTATAAATATAACTAATAATACATTGACAAAAAATTCATTATTTGATTTGAACCCATAGAACTTCAAACCCATATAGAGAAAACCCATAGTCGTAACAAATGATGTATCGATTCTATTTCTAGTTCCTAGCAATGGTGCATCAGCCGTGTTTTTAGTTTTTACTATAAATTTGTTAATGTGTAGACAAAAAGAAAAAGAATTTTTAAAAAATATTTATAAGAGTTAACTTGTGACTTACTGTTTAGAAGTTTTAATTGGTGTTAAATACACATGCACACCTAAATGATTTGGTTTTTATTTGTAGTTATTTATCTGGAACTACTCAATTTAATTGTTGACATAATTTAAAAATAATAATTGCTGTGTAAAAAGAAGTTGTTTATTCTTTTTACCAATTTACCATTATATTATTTATAATTTTACCAATTTTAATTAATGAGATTTTATTACGAATAATTTGAAGGTTACAAAAGGAATTCTTTTGTCATCTAATTTTAGGAGGTTATCATAAAAATATATTATGTACAACTGAATGTTCATTTCATTTTACATTGAAACTACTAATGAAGTATGTTAATATTTTACGTTGCACATATATTTATTTTAAAGAAATTATTTTAAGGAAGGAGGATCTATCTCATGTCCACGTTGTTTATTACATATACATGTATCAGCGACTGTTAATCGTTTTAAACTTTAATTTATATAAGCTGTGCACACTTTCCTTCACTTAAGCAAAAAAACTATAACTTGACATTTTCCACTGCTTCTTCTTTCCTAAAAAAATATTTTAAAACAAAAATAAAATATTTGTAATGTCATTATTTAAAAAAAAAATACGATAATGAAATTATTTTAGTCCACAAAATTTTATTCTTTTGAAAAATTGATTTAAACTACCCAGAAGGTTATGTATATTTTTAAAAAGATACATACCTATATCTCTAATACCTATTATTATATACAAAAAAACTCATAAGTTTTCTTTTAAAATGTCTATAAATGTCTACAACTTTCGAGTTGTATTTTTAAATCTTAAAAAATGTGAATACAACTAAAACTGTTATCACTGGAGAAAACAACTTTTACATGTCTGGTGATTAATGTTGCATAATAAATTTGTTAACTTTCAATCTTGATAATTTTCTTTTGATCACAGCATAATCAGTAAAAAAAATAATCATTTATTTTGAATACATATTTTAGTATTCTTAGTCTGTTAGTATACAAGGTACACAGTCTGGAATATTTTGATTCTTTTATTGTGATGTGCAGATTACTTCAATTAAGCCACGATTCATTTTCCTGCGTTTTCTCACAAGACCAATTAAAAAGAAAAACAGTTAGACTCAGAGTTAAATTATATTGAAATTGTTTATCGCGCTGTTGTTGAAATATAGTTTTGACATATTCAAATTTTGTATACAGCGACATAGGTCTGGGTTTCCACTCTGATTGTGAACTTGTTTCTAGATTATATTTCAAATATTTACAGAGTTTCTTTTCCTAAAATTTCATTAAACTCCATCAATAATTATGACAAAAATAGTGAATGGTTTAAAATAGACATTTATATATAGACACATTTTTTAACTATTAATTTACTAAGAGGTTCAAAATTGAATGATCTATTCAGTGACTTGTTACATAACTGTAAAGTGTGTGAGGGGGTGGAGGGAGGCACACAAACTTTGAAGTCATGTAACTAGTCACTGAATAGCCAATCAACTTTGAACTTCTTAGAATTTAATAGTTAAAATACACATTGAGACGGTCCAAAAAACCGATCTCAAGAAAGAATTTTGAAAAAACTCAAAATTCCAAATATTTCAGTAAAATAAACCAAAACTAGTAGAAATAAGAGTAATAATTAGATTCAGTATAGGGAAAAATAATGTAACTCGCCAAGGTTAGAAGAAACGTAAGATTGTGCGGACAGGAAAATACGAGATTTCCGGTCTCAACATGTAAAGCTCCATAAGAGTACATGTTAAAATTTCAAAATTCGAAATTAACTATAAAAATAATGTCATCTTGTAGAGTAATTAAAATAGAACAACTAATAAATATATAAAAAGTTATAGTAAAAAAAAAGAGGTGCAAAACAAAAATCTTTCGTAAATCAAAATTAATCGAAAAAGTAATGTGCTCATAAGACCAATTAATAATAATAATTAACCCAAATTAAAAAATAATTAAACCTAATAAAATAAAAAAGATAATAAAATCCAAATAGGAAGGAAGTGTCATAACTTGGGAAACAAAGAAGCTAGGAAGAAGAGGGGGAACAGTTTTGAGACTTTTGGAATAGGAGGAACAATAATCAAAAAGAAAATTTTAAAGTTTTCCAAAAATAAAGAAAATAAAATTGGAAAATTCACGAAATCCCAAAGTCACCATAACTCAAGAAAGGAAGGTCACACAGATTCAAATAAAGTTTGGACGGAACCAGGAAGAAGGGGGCTTCAAAACGAGCCAATCCAAAAGAAGATCGAGCGAAGTGAACGGGAGTTATAGCAAGTTGAAGAAATCAACGTTAGAAAACTCAATTTTCAGGTTGTTACAAGTAATCAAGGTCACACGATGACATATCTTGCTACGCAGAGTGGGGGGAAGGCCTACCACCAAACAGGCAAAATACAAGAAAATCTAAACATTGAATTAACTAAAATAAAAAGAAAATTATATAAAAAACAATAGATATAGAGACAGAATAATTATATAAGGAGTTCAAAAACGTACTAATTGAGTGGGAAAACCAAAATAAATTAAAGAAAAAAGAAAGTAGAAAATATGATAAGGAAAATGCGATAAGGTGTATAGACAATTTTTTCGACAGTCTGTTTCTAACATCCAAGAAGAAACCACGCTTCTAGTAAGACTGAAAAAGGAACTCGTCATGAATATAAGATGTTAGTGTTCCAGTACTTCTCGAGGTTAAGTACGATTACCACAAGAAGGGTCGGCATTAGAAGAAGACGGCACTACATCCAAATTCAGCTTGCCGAAGTGAATTTAGTACGAACTCCAGCAAATATTAAGGTCAAAATTTTGTCGTTATCACCGTAAAGAAGAATTTTAGAAGAATCAACGGGACCAGGAGAAGGAAAGAAGGACTTTTGAAGATTCACTGGAGGAAAACATCACTGGGCGAATTCTTCAGGGACTATAATCATCCAAAGTCTGAGGGAGAAAAGATCAGTTCTACTCAACTTAAAAAGATACCACATAAATCAAGAATTTCAATATAAAAAATTTTTCAAAACTTTAAAAATTTTTAATAAAATCAGGAATAAATAACATAATAAAAGGAAATAAGCGAAAAGAAATAATTAATTAAAATAAAGTCATTTTCATTATTGAAAAATTTCAAATCTATTTAAAGAAAACAGATGGGTCAAAAATAAAAAAATAGAATTTCAAAATATAATAATTATTAAAATAGAATTTATATCGTTTAGAATTTAAGTGTAATAGGATAAGTATAGAAATAAGTATATATCAGATTGTTGATAGAAATAACGTTTAAATTCCATATGTTAAAATAAGTCAACTCAAGCCAGTTGTATTGATTTTAAATATTAAAGTCAAGTAGGTAGTATTCAACATTCCAGTTTAAAATTTGTTTCAAAATTAATAAATCTGCTATTTGTTCAAACTTGTTCTGTATTCTTAAAATATCCTTTATTCAGTAAATTTCAATTTTTGGAAAAAGAAATCAAGTGCTCTAAAATAAAATTTAAAATTTAAGTAGGCTAAAGTAAAATTTTAATTTGATGAGATAACAAGAGCTCCAAAAGGCACACCTTTGAGATAGAGTCTAAGGAAACAAAAGTAAAGGTAAGATAGATATAGAAAATTAAAATTATTTTGTTACAATTTGTTAAAATAAGAATTTTCTAAATATTGGTACTACTCGAATAAAATAGTGTACAGTATTTTAAAGAAATTGATAGGGGAGTTAGGGTATAGGCTACGAAGAGACAAATCCTCTACCTTTCTCACTTATAAAATTCTTACGTTCGTTCGGGGTAAAGTTAGCGACACAGAAAAGGGGCATCTCGCTTAAATAAATAAAATAAGTATTACGCACCGTCCGGAGTAAGTGGCACCCAGAACAAGGGGCTTCTCCGAAAACAAATTAATCCCATTAAAACAAAATAAAATACTTTACGACCCCTACAGCATAAATGGCGCCCAAGAACGTGGGGCCGCTCCGTAAACTAAAGTAATAATTCCTACCGCCCCGTATGGTGTAACATACACATTTTAAAGTTATGTAACAAGTCACTGGATAGACCAATAAACTTTGAACTTCTTAGGAATTTAATACTTAAACTTTAAAAAATACCACTTTGGAAAATAAATTGATAAAATGAAAATATGCTCATCTCCAAAGAGGAATAGTTTTCATAGAATTTTAAGAAAGCCCTATGAAGTGATTTAAGCAATAAAATATTCTCCCCTTTATCCTTAGACCAAATAGTCTATAAAAGTGAGAGTCCTACCAATAGGCCCATATAAATTTAATTATTAAGCAATAAACTCAAAACATATTAAACAAAGCTTAGGCTTAACTTAAAATAGTTGTTTCCAATATTATTGATTAAAATATTATGTAATAAGCAAAACTAGGATTCCAAAAACCACAAAAACAAGAAAAAAACTAAGATTATAATAAATCTACTATGATCCATTATAATAACCTTATGTACTTACTTCTTACTTCTTGTGCGTGTATCTGATATCAAGTGTATATCAAGATATAATAACCTTATGTAATAATAATAATAATCCCTTATGTAATACGTAATCTTATGTATTATTATTATACCCTACAATTAGATGACAATATCATAATTGGAGCGAAATGTACTTAAAGGTATTATAATAAACATACTAGATTTATTATAATCTTAGTTTTGTTTCTTGTTTTTGTGGTTCATGGAATCCTTGTTTTCCTAATTGTGAATAACGTCACCATTCTCCTTGGATATTTGAAAACATTCCGTATTATTTTTACTAGCCCACTCTCTTCAGCCCTAAATCTTCAGTCAATATTTTACACTAATAAATTTTTATCTCTAAGATTTAAATAGGCTAATAATCTATAGGCCTATAGAGATTTAGATATCCAAATGTTTGACAGAAATCAACAGTTATACTACCTGCAACTGTAACTTTTCTACAATGTTCTCTTAACTCATTAGAATTAGGTCTATAGTGAAATTAGGACTAGTATAATTGGTAAATATGGAGGAGAGCTATCCGATCGATTTAATTTTCCCACAATTTTGGAAAAAATTTAAGATTAGAAAATAGCGTTATAATACTTTTTTGTATCCAGCCTACTATGCTATCACATAGTGATCTGTAAAATCGTAAATAATAAAAGCTTATGGCAATAGGAACATGCTAAATATAGAGCCCCATTGTTGCGTGTGGTAAATGTTTACTTTAAGGTGGCGCTGTATTTTCTGGATATAATCGTCTACTACATACCTCACTTCATTAGAATAAATAATGTTTTCCTTGCACCGATCACTATTTTTCACTGAAAAATCACAATTTAAAAACAATCAAATTGAGGGGTTTATAGGCTACACTCAATGGCAAGATATAATAGGAATAAAAATATTGTATGGTTTGAAGCATGCGCCTTACAGAATGACTAAGCTAGATCGCTATTAACCTGACTAAACCTTTCAAAAATTTATTGAAGTTAATAATTTACTTACTTTGCGATATAATGATATAAACACCTACCCTAACCTTATATATATATATATATAACCACCCGGCTAAACCTTTCGTAAGTTTATTGAAGTTAATAATTTAAAATAAGATCACGGATATTATAGATTGAAATATCTTTAATAACATGAGACATAAAAGTGAATATTAAATTTGTCATTATGTCTAACCTATAAATACGTTGGATTTGATAGTTTTTGATTGATTTATCAGTGAAAAATTGTGATCGGTGCAAGGAAAACATTATTTTATTCTTATGAAGTAAGGTACATAGTAGAGGATAAAAAATAAAATCCAAAAAATATGGCGCCACCTTAAAGTAAATATTTACCTTGCTTGTCAGTTAACTTTGCTAAGTTAACATAACTCATTTTTCAATTTAAATTTTCATGCTGAAAAACTGATTTTTGGGTTTATAGTTAATGTTTCCTAATTTTTTTAAAACTGGGGCAGAATACATTCAACTTTTACCTGTAGTTCCATTATAGTACTATATCATGAGATAACAAATAGAGGGATAACTTATCAGTTACACTTTCATCTCTAAATGCAAATAAGATTTTGATGGTTACCCATTCAATGCATACTATCCATTGTTCTTATGAGTTACATAAATGCCTAGACCAAACATATCTTACATAATTCATTAAAACTCCATGTAGTATGAAATATTCTTATACTCTATAAGAAAACAAAGTTTTATATTATTTTCAATTGCAATCTCTTATAAAGGACCAATGATGAATTAAGACTTGGACTAAACATTAAAAATAAAATCTAACCTTAAAACTCACCGAAGTAATTCTTTAATTCTGTTTCTTTCATAGCAGATGGAGCAACATCTGCTATAAGTTTTGCTAATCCTTGAATTCCCATGGCTTCTTATATATAAAGAAAAATTCTTTTCTCTTTTGATTTAAATCTTGTATTAAATCAAACGTTCTATGATGTTCCAAAAATTAATTTTAACTTGTACACATTTCTGATCTTCTATTCTAATTCTACACTGCTAAGTGGCAAGGCACTAGGCAGAAGGCAACCGGCGAACAGTGGTATACAAAATGCTGATTTCTAAAGCGGCAACATTATTTGGCGGGAAAATTATCATCTGTTATTACTTATAACAAATTTTCTTCATGATTCATAGATAAAGAACCAAGGTACTCTAAAAGCATAGATAAATTAATAAATATTATACAACATAGTGAACATACACATAGAATATTTTGGCGAATACTTAGGACAAAGTAAAATTTAACAGAGATAACATACCAAGTAATAATTATTAAAAATAATTGCTTTAATCAGAATAAGTTATTATTCAACATAATATGCAGTAATCTTAATCCAACGTAAATTCTCTGAAAATTGTTTGAAGTATACTGATTTTAAAAGTAATATCTCTGCGCGTAACAGATGTGGTACGGTTTCTATGGTAGCACTGCTTGTTTTCCTGCGTTAGTCGTTAGTCATTTCTATATTTTGAGGTTAACGAAGTGACATTTGACCGTCGTAAAATAGTGAATTTATAAAATGGTAAGAGTTATTTACTATAGTATATTTTAAAACCGTATGTGTAAGCATATGACTTAGTAATGTTAATATATTTTTAAATCAAGCCTCAATAAATTTGACAACTAATCAAATTGGTTAATAAAAATATATTGGTGCCATTACTAAGAGTTATACCTTATTTATTTGTTTTTAAACACATAGAGGCGTCTAAGGTAAATATCCAGTTTATACTGCGTTGCGATTTAATATCGTAATTTCATGAAATCGTGTTTTACATACCTCATTATTAAAAACAATTTGATCATCCTTTTAAGCTGTGAAGGGTATTTGTTTACATAAAGGTAACTGTTAATTTTCGGGGGTTTTTATCATCTACTACATACCTTACTTCTTAAGAATAAATATTTTTGTCATTGCAGAGGTCACTTTTTTTCACAAAAAAAAATATAATTTACAATCGACGGGTTTATAGGTTACACATAATGGTAAGACATAATAGCAATGAGAATAGTGTATGGTTTGACACATACATATTTCACAATGACTATGCTATTTATATGTCACGAAATATTTGGCCAGATGGCCAATATATATATCCACCAGACAAATAATTTGCTTACTATAATACATATAGTGATATTATTATAAGTCACGAAAGGTTAGGCCAGGTGGCTATTTTATATAACCACCTGGCCAAACCTTTCATACGTTTTTTGAAGTTAATGTCAGTATTATGAAAAATTGACAGCATATCATGTGATCTCAGATATAAACATTGAAATTTCCAGTAACGTATGAGACCTAAATGTGAACATTAGTCATTATGTAAAACCTATAAACCCGTCAATTTCATAGTTTGTAAATTGTAACTTTTCAGTGAAAAAAAGTGACCTCCGCAATGAAAACATTATTTATTCTTAAGAAGTAAGGTATGTTGTAGATGATAAAAATATAAATCCAAAATTAGTTCTCTTTATGTAAACAATTAATATTAAAATCCATTATTTCTATCAAAAATGAGCAATTTAAAAGATTGTATTAGATGTTCAGTATACACAATGAGCCTATACGTCTAGGTTTCATTGCAGGGTAAATATGGAGAGAAGTTGTCCAATCGATTTAAGTGCGGAATCTCGATAATTCCGCTTCAAAATAGCGTTTTTTTTCCATCAAGTAGAAGCAAGTGGTTTTTTGTATCTCTCACAATTTTAATTTACTTAACAATGTATGAAATTGACAAATTTGTAACATATTCAATCGTATGTAATCGTATAGCCGTATTGAATTCACTCGTGGGGCGTATGCATACTTCATTACCTCTACAGGTTGATATTACTACGCTTCTATGATATAAAATTCAGGATGACGTCTCTGAAACCTAGTAAAAGACCTATAGTAAACGAACCCAGACCTAGTAAAAGAACTATAGGTCAAGTAAGAGATATATATATAATAACCTTCCTTGACTTGTAGTTCTTTAACTAGTCGTGGTTAGATAACCATACAAGACATCATTGATACTAAATAATATCTATTTTGACAGTTGTTAAAACAAAACTATTTGCACAGAATAAAAAACACATTGGTAGAGTTTACTTAAAGTTGATGAAGTATTTGTCGAAATAACCTCAAAATGCCATAAATCAGTCATTTTAAATCGCAGATTTCAGACAGAAATAATGAATTATGAAATATAAAAAGTGGGAAGCGTCTTTAATAAGTATCGAAATGATGGACAAAACGCTATTTTGAAGAGAAATTGCCGAGATTTTGCACTTAAATTGATCGGAAAACTTCTCTCCATATTAACCGCTAATAAAATAGCGTGTCTTTAGATATATGCGCTTTAATTGTCTTCTAACAGATAAATTATACTATGCTGTATGATTTCAGAACTAGGTCTCATATATGTTCATATGAACTTGGTTTCATGAAATATATATATTGACCTTCCCTAACCTGTAGTTCTAATATGAAACCATATATTTATTAAACCATATATGTAATTAACTAACCAGACCTATTTGCATGGATGAACATAAACATTGAGCGATGAGACACTTAATTTGCTATAGGAATTTATGTAGACAGCAAATAACCTTAACCTCATAATCCTAGGATTTCATATTTTTAAATTGCTTATTTTTGACAGAAATAATGGATTTTGATACTTGATAAGGGTCTTCCCAGCTTAAGGATGATCTAATTGTTTGATAATGAGGTATGCAAAACACAATTTCATGAAATTTTTATATTAAATCGGAACATGAATGAAAACTGAACATTTACCAAAGATACAATGGTGCTTCTTCATTCATGTGAATTTTTTCTTGTTTAATAACCTAAATGGGTTAAGAGGCGAAAAACCTCTTGGCCATTATTGCCTTATAAATAGTGCATAAAATAAATCCTAGCCTTATAAATCCTGACCCTAGCCGCCAAATATTTTAATAGTTTTACGGTCAGAAGAGAACAAGAGTTGGACAAGAAAGACCCAATAGGAAAGATGAGAGGAATTAACTCAAGACTATATGAAGAAAGGTGTAGCTCCAGCTATTAGACCCTTCTAATAGGAATAAACATTTTACTTTTGACAAAAAATTTTTTGTTTTTTGTTATTTTGTTTATTCCCAAGTGTGGTAAGGGACTTTTGAAAGTGTATCTGTAATAATAATAATAATAATAATAATAATAATAATATGGGTGCTGATAATAATATTTTAAAAGCCCAATTTTTTACACAATAAAAAAAAAATGTAATAAAACTTCAGTTAGTTATAAAATGGTAACACATCAGCAAATTAAAATTTGATGGCAAAAGTCCTCATAACTACCATTATTTGAGATGAAAGTTGTTTTCTATTCTATTTACAATTCTTACATATTGTTATTGTTCATTAAACCTTTAGTCAATGCAGTATAGCTGTGCCTGTGAGCAATTAATATTATTTTTACCACACTTTGTAAGATTCTTAATTTAGCAGCCTATTCTAAAGATATGTATTAAAACATCCGTCAAATGCCCATTTCTGTATTTTTTTCCTTTATCCTTTTTTTGCTGTATTTGTTATTTCTAATTTAAATTTCTTTAAAAAATCCACTATTATAATATATTATAAAGCTTAATTTTTTCATCTGATTTTAGGCCAGTGAAGTAGAAGAAACTTTAAAAAGAATTCAGTCTCATAAAGGTGTTGTGGGAACAATTGTAGTTAATGCTGAAGGTAAATATATTAACTACTCCTACATTTGATCATAATCAATAATGATCTTGTTTAAATTCATAAAATAGAAGAAAATTTATTTTGTAAATTACGTGTTATAACATTTTTGACGGTGGATATATAAGAGACATTCAGAAAGTAATCTCATTTCATGTCAGCCGTAGACAAGTTATATTGTATGGCAAAATCATAACTTTGTTATTAGATGTTCTTTTTTCTGTTTAAAACATTTATTTTTGAATTTCAAACCATAGTTTTTATTTAAAATGATGAATTTTTATTTTTATTAATATTTAATATGCTTGTTGGGGGCTGGTTACAAGTTATTTTAGGTGGTTATTTCTTTAATTTTTCAAACTGAATGTTTTTATGGCTTTAAAAAAAAATCATGCTTAATTAGATTTTTGAGTTTTGTTGCAGTTAATTTAATAATTTTATTGTTATCAAATGTTCCGTTTTTCTGTAATTTTTCAGCAACTGTGGTTTAAAAAACTTTGAATTCGTGCATTTACCGATGCTCCAAAAAATTTTCATAAATTATGATTTTTCAGAATTATATTTGTAGATAAATTAGTCTCAAGTCATCAATACATATCACATCTGTCTATCTGTTCATCAGACTATAACTCTAGAACTTTCTGATCTGATTTTCTACGTAGGTATGTTATCTTGTCAAGTTTTTGTTTATATTTGAATAAAATTAGATGTATAGGTTATACAAATATTTATTTAATAATACAAAACCAAATTTGTGGATTTTCTTAATATTTTCATTGACAACATATTTCTTGGTAGTAACAAAGTTTATAAGTTATATGTTTTTAACTTTAATCACTAAAAACTTGGTTTAAATCTATGTGTTGGCTCCAAATTTAATCAATTGTTTTGCTACCAATTAAGTGACATCCATATTTTCACATATATTTTTGACATTTCAGTAACAACATAAATTTTGTCAGTATTACAGTAAATTAGCACAATCAACGCAGGACCCATTGTATGTGAATTTTTTTCATTTTCCATTTTAAAAAAATTGTTATCCTTATTCTGTTAACTACTGTGACTGATAGACGAATTTACCACTCACATGCATGCGCTTGAATATTTTACATTATTTATAAAAGGCCTACTGATTAAATCATGGGCGTTCTTTATAAATTTGAAATGTAATTAGCCTGACTTTCACATTAAGCTGATAGCACAGGTAGTGAAAAACATATGAGATTAGAATGTACAAATCTATGTACGAGTAGTAAGTAAAAGAGAACAAGGTAAACATTAATTAAGTTTTTCTAGGTATTCCCATCAAAACAACAATGGACAATACTACAACTGTTCAATACGCAGGGCTTATTAGCCAATTATCAGACAAAGCAAGAAGCGTTGTACGAGATCTAGATCCATCTAACGATTTAACTTTCTTAAGAATTCGATCTAAAAAACATGAAATTATGGTGGCTCCAGGTCAGTATTATTATATTGTTTTTAATTACTGTGAATCTGACATTACAAAACCATTTAGTTTATGTTGTTTATTTATTATGTTGTTTTTGATAATGCTTATAGCCTGGTTAAATATAAAAGATTTAAATATATAATATAAATAATTTTTACTTTCTCATATGTATCCCACGAAGAGATCGCTATTTTTGAATTAATATGTCGGACACCTGGAACATTCTACAAACTTGATACTTTACAGTTACGTTACATAGATGTATAAAAAGTACCCTCAAGTTTCATTTTGTATGGTCAATCAAAACAAAATGGCAGAATAAGAAAAAGATCATTAATCTTCAAAATAGAATCACTTCCTCCCACAATGCAATGCAATTCAAATATGCATTGCCATCTGTTGAACCTTGATCAGCTGTTGTTTTGTTAATACACAACAATGAAACAATTTGGTAGTTGTGTTCAATTAGTTTATCTAACCTCGAAACAATGAATTTTTCAATTGAACAAAAAGTGAAATGTTGTTCTTTTGAAAATAATATGAAGCGATATTCAAGTGAAGCGATAATATGAAGGTGTTTTCAAAAGAACGTACCTCCATTTAAAAAAATGTATTATTATGCCATTAGAAACTGGATCAATTTCAAAGAAATCCGTAGTATCAATTTAACAGAAAATGAAAATCTTGCATGTGTTACTTTACTGAAATCTCCAAACAAGGTTAATTTCACATAAAAAAGTTTCTTCCACTACTGGGATACCAAAGTCATCAGTCCAAAGGTATGCCAAGAAAAACAAAATAAATGTTTATAAAACACATTTAGTTTACGGACTGCCGGAAGATGACCTATACACTCAGAGGTGTGGAATTTTGTTCGAAGGTATTTGAAAAGCTTGATGAAGATGCCGACTGCTGTGAAAGAATTGCATTCTCAGATGACGCTACATTTCACCAAACAGAATCTATAAAGAGACATAATTGTATTTATTATAACACACAAAATTCACATAGAGAGTTAGAAATCAAAGGGCATAACTGTTTGGGCTGCCGTCACCAAGGATGGTGTTTTATCCTATGACATATCCTATCATACCATGACTGCAGACAGATAAGAATTAATAATAACTTATCATATCATAAGATCCTCATCTTACTTAGCCGGAGATTAGGGATAAGTTTTTACAACAGGATGAAGCTCCTCCTCAACATGCTAATGTGGCCAAAGCAGTTTTAGATCGAGATCTTCCCAACTGTTTGATAGGTTGTGACAGCAACTTCATGGTCTGGCCTCCAAGTTTCTCGGACTTGACTGTGTGATTTTTTCCTATGGGGCTTTTTGAAAAAAAAAAAGAAGTTTATTCTTACCCAATGGCAACATATAATAAGTTAATGAGGCTGATTGAAGAAGAATTACTGTTGATATCTCGCAATTTTTTAAAAACACTTATGACTCTTATTTGGTTTTTTTACTATCAATGCATAGCTATCGATGGACATCAATTCAAATAAGGGTAAATTTTGATAATTAATGATGTATTGCTGTTATAGTTCTTTACTTTTCTATATTACGTTTTACACATGTTCATGTAATCCACAAATCAATAATTTGTAAGGGTTATAGAAATAAAATCATTTTGGTAAAAACATACAAAATTATTTTGTTTTGATTGACCATAAAGAAAATGAAACTCAATGGTACTTTTTTTACATATCTCTTTAATATCAAACTGTAAAGTGTCAAGCTTGTATAGTGTTCCATATATCTGACATTAATTCAATCATAGCGAGCTCTTCATGAGGCACTCTGTATATGTACTATAGAAAATATAAAAGCCTATATAACACGTTGGTAGTACAGTAGAACCTCTTTAATCCGAACTAATTGAGACCGGGGGTATTCGGATTATCAAATCGTTCGGATTACAGAACATATTGTGCTTTTCACATAAAAACAGCTAAAACGTGGCTAAAAGGGATCATAAGTGTTACGGAAAAGATAGAAATGCTTTGCAGTGTTAAATATTGTTTATTTAATTAATAGTAAACATAGAATATAAACAGTACATATTACAGTAGAAAATAACAGTCTGTCTTAAAATTAAAAAAAGTCACTCATTTTCTTCTGAACCAAAAGTGAAGTGCATTTTTTCGCTGCTAAGTCTCGAATTTGCTTCAATTTGCAACAGAGAGTGACTGAGAGGAAAATATTTACTGTAGTGTTGAGAATAATAAGGGGAGATCGCAGTGACCTAATTTAGTGTGCATTCCATATAGTGCGTTCAATGGAGGACAACATTTACGTCAACCGTGTATAGTGCATTTGATGAAGGAACGAAGTTTACTTTACGCGATTTCCTCTCATCGGCGTTCGGATTAAAGAGATTCTACTGTATACAATATTTGAAAGTAGTCGGGATTAGTTTTGTTCATTTACAGTTTGGTACATTGATTTAGATATAAACCTTCACAAATCAACAGAATTGTATCATTAGCTCTTTGGCTGATTTTGAAATATTCACAACCTTCTAAGTATGAATAGTTCTTTTCACTTGTTAGTCAATAAGTTTTCAACCTGCGTTTTTGGGAAGATGGCGACCAATATGTTTCGTTTGTATCCTTAGGGGTTTCATTTGATAAAAATCATTTTGAAACATGATTTTTAATTATTCAGTAAGGGATATTAAGCATTATTTTTACTATGGTGGTAATACTGGGTTTTAAAGACACATGTTTTTATGTAAGTTTAGGTCATTTGGTGTATAGTGGTTATGATGGGTAATTTATAAGGAGAATATCCCACTGTGTAAACTATTTATAATTTATCACTTGGATTGAACAACACTTTTGGCAAATTCAATCACACAATGATAGCATAACACAAATTTTTCTTCATCAAACCTTTGTTTTTAACAAGATGACATTTCAACGACCAAGTCATTGAATCAAACAATCTTTAATTGTTTACAGGTAGAAAAGTTTGGTGCGACTGATTTACTTACAGGGACTTCCCCCTCAATATATTCAACAATTTTCATAACAAAATTTGTAAATTGTGAATATTTTATTGTATTAAAAATTGTGTAAATGCCCAAAATTAATAATACCAGCAAATAATTATTCTCATAATAGTATAACCATGTCTATTACAAATATTATTTATATCTATACTCATATGAAATGCAATGTCTCTAAGCTTATAACTTGAATATCGCGTATCCGTTTTCCGTCCAGTTTTCTTCTTTTTTTTGTAGGTACGATTATATTAGAATTAGTATTTGTTTGATTTAGTAGTTCTCTAGTTACAACAATATTTGTTTGAATGGGTAATATAATAATCATAATTTTCAGTACACTGTACATGTTAGCTTAAAATATGCATTAACAACATATATTTTGTCAGTGACATTGTTAGTAGATGTTTTTAACGCTAATTGCAACTGAAATTTTTTATTTTTTTTTTTAGTCCAAACATCTTATAAAATAATTTAACACGTTCGCTACCAGCTGACGCATATATGCGGCGGCCGGGTCACTCCCACAGCCCACGAAAAAATTCATGAACTTCCCTGTAGACTGGTCCTAATGGTTGTGACCTTCGCCACAGACTGAAATAATGCTGTATGTCAGTGTTGCCAACTGTCCAGTGACGTCAGCGATAGTCCTAGCTACAGACCAAGCGCCGCATATATGTGGCGGACTATCCTGTAGACCTAGCCTAAGCGATCTAACCTTTAAAATAGACTGTTGCGAAGAAATTTCTCATTTACTATGAAGAAACCAATGCCGCAGATCTGCGGCGGCAGTCTATTTTAATGAGCCCAGCCGCCGCAGATATGCGGCGTTGGGCTAGGAGTAGGACACGCCCGCCGCAAAATTGCGGCGGCAGTCTGTGGTTACGATTTTTTTAAACATTGTGGTAGCGAACATGTTAAAATGTTAGTTATCATTACTGTTGACACCGATGGTTCTTGGTGGAATTCCATTAGTAAAACCTTTAAAAGTTATTTGTACTTAGAACAATCAACTGGTTTTCCCAATGGTCATTGCCCAGGCCGGGTATTTCCCCAACCTTCCATTCATTGTATCCTAACTCCCACCCTCTAGTTTTAAGGTTTTCGGTTTTTCTCTTTTTTCTTCAGTCTGTAATACAGCCTCGTCAATGCCTTAGCAAGCGAAACCATTGGTCGGCTAGACTAATTAAAAGTGGATATTACAAAATAAATAATTGTGTTTTATTATCTTTAAATGTTAGTTATGATCTGTTTTATACATTTCTATTAATATTTGTGATCTGTCATTATACAAAGGAAATTTTTTCAAGTATATATTAAAAAACACATAATTGTACATAAAAATGTGAAAATTGAAATAAAAATTACCATTTCTCGGGTCCAAATGGTCACAATGAGTTCTATAAAGCCTCAAATCAAAGCTTAGAGTCATCAACAACTTAGGATCAAAGCTAAATTTAAAAAAATATTTCACAAGTTAAAGTCGGTCAAATTACACTCAACCAAACCCGGTTCAAACTCTTTGTTTTTAAGTCCTTAATCAAAATTTGTTGACAGATTTAATTTTCATCAAGTGCAATCTGAAATAAATCCCAAAAGCAGGATTGGAATTGATGTCTAAGCAGACACTACAGTGACATAGGTTTATTTAAGGGTTTTTAACAATACAACTCTGTTGTCATTTTGCATGCTTTCCAATATGTACAAGTAATTATCTAAATAATCACATTTAAGTCAACTCGAAAGTATGTTAATAAATCACTTTTATAGCCTTGTTGTTAATCAATTAAGTTGTGTTTTCTAATAACAAAATTTATATTTGTTAATTGATAATATTTTTGTTGTTTTTTGTTGCAGATAAAGAGTTTATACTGATCGTAATCCAGAATCCAGCAGATTAACGATGAAGCTTTGTTTTTTTTTTTTAAATAAAATTAATAAAAAATTGTATTTATTTGCACAGAGAGTAAATTGTTGCAACAGTTAACACATATTAATAGTAATCCAAAATCAAGCAATGTTTTGTTGAAATGAAACTACTACTAAAAAATATTTATTTAAACAGAAATTAAGTTGTTGCAACAAATAATTACCACAATCGCGATTAACATTATTTATGAGAAATCAGAACTTTAATCTAAGCACTGCATTGTATAAATAATTTTGAATTAATATATTAAAACTTTTTTTTATATACACAACATGTTAATTTTTGTTATAATTTATTTTAGATTCCTATTAGAGCAGATGAAACATCTTTTGGTTTATGTATCTATGTTAAGAGGAGTCCCACGAGACTACTAACACGAAAGCATTTAATCATATTTTTGTTTCAATTTTTTTTATTTTAGAAACAAAAGTATGTTTAGACTCTCACCCCGCAGGCTGAGCCCTAACTATGCTAAACGAGATTTACCCGGAAAAGGAAAGTGTAGGAGTGTTCACAGGTGGATCCAATATGGAAGAAGGGCAACAACAGGACCAGATGTATACTACAGACTCTTTTCCCAATATCTGCACCAGTAGGCAGACTAAAAAACTCTAAATCACCTTGTATAATGAAACACCCTATATAATATTATAAATAGATGATCGATCGCAATGGTTTTGCCTTGAAGCAAAAAAAACAAAAATGATTCTTTATTAAATTCATAAAATTGTCTATAATACTTACAAAGGGCCAGATAGGTGTCCTGCTACAGCTTGTGTGTAAGGATTGAGGATGTGAAAGTACAGGAAGGATACAGGATGCACACAAGATTATCTATAAAGCAAAGAATAAAACAAATTTGTATATTTCTACAAAATATTTTAAAAACTAAAATTACTGATATGAAAGAAAACTTATGTCCGTTTTATTAATCTACAAAAAATATTAAATTTGTCTTCTATAACAAAATGACTTTTTTCCCCTTCAAATTTGACTACAATAAAAAACAAAATTGAATAAAATTAATATATTTTTGGTAATTGATTTTATAGCTACGAGTTATGAGAAACCTCTAAATTTGACTAATTTTGTGGATCATTAATGTTTGTAATTTTTTAAATTTTTTTACTGAAACGTGTTATCAATGTTGTATTTTGTATTTACCAGTTTTATTTAGTTACTTCTTTGAAGAAGAACCCAACCACTATTTTTCAGTTATTTGTTTCTATAATTTTTGCACTGTCATTATAAATTAATTTAT
Organism: Aphrophora alni; assembly: GCA_963513935.1. Taxonomy (NCBI): domain Eukaryota; kingdom Metazoa; phylum Arthropoda; class Insecta; order Hemiptera; family Aphrophoridae; genus Aphrophora; species Aphrophora alni. The sequence continues at coordinate 98,185,460 of OY740774.1, read as the reverse complement.
TTCATTGGTCAAAATTATCATTCTTCTTCATATAAATGTAACTGTAAATGGTCTTGAAACCAAGATTTTCCATTAGTGCTGAGGCCATACCAAAATGAAAGTACCAACAACAATTACATATTTCCTGTGAATATAATTGCTTAGCTATAAAATTTTAAATTTACATAGTTCTCTTTTTATCAACCAAGAAGTAGTTTTCAACAGATTTATTTTGTATTTAGGTCACATGACTACTGATCGTAATAAGAATTCAGATTCAGGTCATTTGCAAATAAACCAAAAGTTAATTACAAATTTCATATAACAGTAAAGTAATATTGCATTTTTGAGGGTTTTGTTGTTTCATTTCAAAAATATTTTCATTTTGTGTATAAAAGTCCGAGTGTTCGTATACACTCTCAGATTTTAATTTTTTCTAAGACTCCCCTATAAGGTTTAATCTGTACAACCATGCAGTCCCATTGTTTGTTTTGATTTTCAAGAAAGCCAAATAAAAGAAACAAATAAACTAGTCATTAAAAGTTATAACTTACTTTTGGAATACTTGATAATATATATATATATTTTAAAAATGCAGCTTTAATATAATAAAGTACTAGGATCTCATGTCCCACTTTTCAAATTCTTTTTACTAGAAAGGAATAAAATTTTTTTTTAAAACTCATAGGCTAAGTATCATAGTCTACCGCCCAAAGGGGTGAAGTTCTAATTGTACAGATTTTGTTTCTTAGTCTTTTTGTAGGATATTTTGATAAAACTGTTTTAATCCATAATTATTTAAATCTGAACACGTGAGACATAAATCATACCATTTTTCTCATTTTCAGTACAGTATTTGGAAAATATAGTGAAGAATGTAATTCTGAAGTATACTCTTGAATTATTTAAAAATTGTCTCTCTATATCTTTTACAAAATTTGTTAAAAATGTATAAAAAAATTTTCATGAAAATAAATTGATATATTTGTTTAATATTTATTTAGTACAATAAATTATACAGTTCAATATACAATAAATATGCCTATTCAATGTTATAATAATCAACAATTCTTAAAATAAGAATCTATTCTTTTGTTATACTGTAATGTATATACATTTACCATTTGTATTACTTAAAGCTTATAGAATCATGGTTGTTTAAAAAAAATAAAAATACACAATATATCCATAACTGAATTTATACAATATTTCTTACAAGTGATTGTTCTATAATTCTTGACTAATAATTACAGCCTATATGGCTATGTGTGTAAAATAATTGATGGCTTAAAAGTATTTTTTTTACTTTTTCCAATTTCCCTTCTCATAGTCCCATTGGGATGAAATTCCTTCAACAGGATTAACACCGATATCGATCATTCTCTTTAGTTGAACTTGTTGATGTTCAACGTTAAAAGATTCTGGTAGCGGGCCATATACTGAAAAATTAAAATATGTTATGAGAAATAAGTTTAAAAAAACATATACCAGTACACAATTTCACATTTAGATATTGTTTGTAGAATTTAAGCAAAGATTTATAAAGTTTTAATAAATTATTGAATCAAAGTTATACAATATATTATTACACTAGTTGAAACAATGTCCATCAGGCCAAATCTGTAGCCATAAATGTACCTAAATTGTACAAATAACCTAAATGTACAAATTCTCTCTGTGGATTGAGATAGTTAAAGTCAAAAAATGACATTGCTTCTATAGTAATAAGTTACATTTAAGTATAAACTTAATCCACTGTTAGATAAACTCATTACAAAATCAAATAACCTCTAAACCATATGTTAGATTACCAAGAGACAATAATAAATTTTATTCTCTTAGAAAAGAATTCAAGCTGAGATGTTACCTGTGATCTTGAATATCTTTATCAACAGAGTGAATTTTGTAGAAAAAAAGTTTGTTACAACCTCCATAAAACTTCATTTCAACTGGAGGCATAATTGAAATAGGATCAGGCAACATCAAGGAAACATTGCCAATGCTGTGATTTAATAATTATTAGACAGCAAATAGAAGGAATAATAAGAGAAAGTTAAAACAAATATTTATGTTTGATAACTTTTGTTAGATTCCTACACCACATTTATAGAATTATTAAATTTAAATTTTGTATAAAAACATATTTATTTTTTAGTCCATATAATATTTAAAATGGTAATTAAAAGTGAAAACTAATAAACTAAATGTAAACAAACATAAGCACTCCTCAGACGTAACCTGTTTTTTTGGACTTCCCATCTTCAACAAAATCCCTCGTCCCTGTTGTTTTTTATAATAAAATAAACCTAACCATTTTACTCACATAAAACTTCAAATTTTTACAGAATAATACAGATTTTGCGAATTCCTCATTCCAAAACTTCACATGCACGTCATAAACATAAATCATACTGAGTACTATAAAACAAACTGACAATCGGAAAAAGTTGTAATTATAGCCTACATTTCTTATTTTTAAAACAGATATAAAAAAATTACACGTTAAAGAATTTAGTTTAAAAAAACCAAGATAATTATTTTTGAGTTATTAAGATTTTTAAGAATGGCTTATAAGTCCTTAATAAAGAAGAACAGAAAAACTAGTAGTTTAAAAACCAAAAGGAAAATAAAGATGGTAAAAATCTGCTGACAAACAAAGTTTAGAACATTTTTTTTTTAAGCCAGTTCAAAGAAAATTCAAATTAACCATCTTAAAAAACATAATTAACAAAATTAAAATGATTGATAAAATTTTTTTTGCATAATTTTGAGTAGTTTAAACTCGTAACTACAAACTACTCATAATCAATATATACATTTCACTACAAAACAGTTTTTGATTTGTCTAGATCTCTGTCCCAAGGTAAACCTCAATAGTGTTATAATACCCCCCCCCCTTCTAAATTTTAAAATCAGGATTTTTTTAACTAGGGTACTAGTTGAGTTGACTATCAGTTACATGTCAAATTTCAAATTTGTACTACGTTTGGGTCCTATCTACACATCTTGATACGCTAGTGTTGTCAGCCAACAATGATTTCCAGGTTTATAACACAGAGGAAATTAAGTATGTGAATATAATGAATTTTTCTAAAAGTACTTTTATAAAAATTTTCAAGTTCCTCCAGCTATTTAAATAACAAGCTATTTTATAGAGTATAATGCTGTTGCATTCGGGTTATTAACCTTCACGTTTTACCATAATTTTATAAAAATTAGTTTAGCCAATTTAAAGAAATTGGGCATTTTATAAAAAGCATACAAACTCAAATTTTTGGGGAGGTGACCAATACTTTTGTTTGTGGATCAAAAGAGTACATCTGAATAACACCATTAGAGCTGATTTATAACCAAATCCAATTTTATTTGTTGTAACAGGTACCCAAAACTTGACGTGCTTAAATAAAAGCCAAAAGAAATTACCATATAAATTTCGATCAAACATTTTCTGAAGAATCACTGTGAATGTTGGATTTTGAGAGACAGAGACAAAACATTTTGCAAAAACTTTTTTTTTAAAAGTTGGGTAAGTGGGACCAAAAATAGATATATTTATGAAAATTCTGTTAACATTGATTTTCCCCCATTACAGTAAAAAAAGTAAAGGAATACATCAATATCCTTCACTCTAAAATTGAACATTCAGATATCTTTAAAATTGCAATACTTTTAATAGAATTATTTAACATTTGAAAAACAAACAATATTGTATTTTATGTAACATGTATGGGTTATTATACAAAAAGTAATAAAATATAAAGAATTACCATAAATCTTCATTGCCATGTATATCCATATAGATAAGGATGCAAATGCTAATGCAGATCCAATAATGGTTTTCCATTCACCTGTCGGAGCATTTATTTCAGCAAATGTTTGACGGAAGCTAGCTCTGTACAGTTGTTTCTTTTCTTCAATACTCAACTTTTTCCAGTCTCCCTTTTCTTTTTCTTTGAGTTGCTAGAAAATGTAGATGATTTTAATGATATTTAATACAAAACCAATTTCATTACATATTCAAATTATAAAAACATTTTATGTTGTTTTAATATTCCCAATATAATTTAATGTTTTAACAGTCGATACATGCAATTTAGTTGCTTGAAAATGCCTAACGGCGAAACATGTCGCAATAAAAGCCGTTTTGTGGAATTGAATAATCGTCTCATTATTTCCATTCCCTAAATACCCAATTTATCTAAGATACATAGCTTTTATTGTATCAAATTAGAGATATCGTAAATAATTTCAAATATGGATAATTATAAAATATTGTACCATAATGAAGGTAGAGATTTAGTAAAATAATTAAAACAGTTGACTATAAACAAATATTTAACATTCAAAAGACACACCCTAATCGGTTGGAATTTCATACAAAACATTATAAAGTTATTAAAACTCATTTTTGAGTAATCGTATCCATGTCATAGATTTTAATTAAAGTTATTTAATATTTAGTACTTACTCCGTCTTGTGACTTATTTTGTAACATGTGTTACACGTTTGTTTTAAGTTTATCTATCTGGCGAAGGAGTCCATTACGTATGACGAATGTGTCATCAAACATATTTTGTGTAATACATTATTTGGTCGTGAAATTTATTTTTATTAGCCGTGATGACGTTGATAAATAACGTAGTGGAAAAACCAAGATAAACCACCTTTAATTTAGTCATTCTTGAACCATTGGTGTACACCTGTGCGCATTTGAGTTTTATTTGTTTATTGTATGTGTTGTGTACGTTTTGTAGTGTTTTAATGTTTTAACGACCTCTCACGAGCGAGTCTGAAGATGGAACATACGTTCTGAAACGTGTAACATATGTTACAAAATAAGTCATAAGACGGACTAAGTACTAAGTATTAAATAACTTAGAAAAAATTATTTTTTGGGTCAGATAACAGAGTCCAATAAAAACCAGTGTTAGTGCCATCAGTTAGTGCTTGCTGTCCTTGGCCTACGGCTTTTTCTTATTCTCACATTCTGAAATCTGAGACACAATGCATTTTATTAGATCAAAATAAATTCTGAAATGAAGTGTTTGTTTGCTAATCAGCTGTTTCAATCTCAGCTGTAAGGTGCTAAACACAAAGAAGGTTCTGTCTTTATTTATTATGTGTAAAGATTGTTTTGTTTGTATGTTTTTTACAGTTTTTGAAGAATAAGTCACTTTGTGTTATTGGTTAATATTTTTTTAGGTTGGTTCTGTGATTACTTTTGTTTATAATTCTTTTAATAGTGTTTTAAAAAATTCGAAGTGTTTTTAGTGGTGGAGTCTTATAATGGCTCATGTTATAAATGAAATATAAATATTTGAATAAACAGTTGCAAGCACTTACTAAAACGCCTCCAAAAAAATATTTCGGTAGGCATTTTGGAACTTAAAATCTCCCACGTTGAAGGGTAAATTGGAACAACGTGGAATAACTTTAAAAGACCAAACTCACTTTATTCTTTATTATATTTTGGATTATTTAATTTGATATTATTTTTTTACAAAGTCGTTATGCTACAGGTAGACAAAACTACCAATAAATTAGTATTCAGCAATCTAACAAACTTAAAATTTTGTACAAAATAGTAAGGCCTAATAATTGAGAATAAAAGCTGGGGAAAATAAATAAAGATTAACTCTTGGTAAGTTACAAAGCTTACATACTTCGTCCAAAATAATTTTATCGTCTTAATTTCTGATTGTGGCTTTTTATGATCTGGGATTTACTGCTCCATAGCCTATGTAATTATAACATACCTTAATATCTGGAGTTACAGCCTTGTAACGAACAGCTGGGCAAGGAAAGTCAACCCTGTCATCATAATTAAGACCTCCATTAAAACCAAAACCTACTACTTCCCGATTACCAATTTTGGGATCAACAAGGGGAGTAGCAACAGCGGAATGTGATGCACATGCTACAGAAGTACCAGGTAACCTCTGTACAACACGGCTTGCCGTCCTCAAAAGAAGGTGTACTGTCATATTACTCCTGGAAAAAATGAACAAATTGCACAATGAATGGGCACATAAAAATATTACCAAATCTACTTACTTTAGGAAGACATAAGTTTTGTTAATTTTTTTTTTTTTTTTTAGAAGCTTTATTGTATCCCCTTCAAGTGACATTGATTAATACAGAATTTTTCCAAGACATTAAATGTAAACAAATTTAAAGTACCTACATTAGTATTATTCACATATTAATGCTATGATAAATCATATTTTGCTAAAACTTTATGACATCGAATACTTTTGCTTACTAATCGGATCATTTCAACATTGCAATGCAGGTCATATTAGTAATTCGTCTTGCCCACATTTGCAGAACTATTTTAAATTCTTAACCCTCCCACTGTTCACACTATATCACCATAGAATGTTTCAGCTTTTTTTGGACACAAATTAATTATAAAAATAACAATTTGTAATTAAACTATAAAAGTCTACAGAATAATAATAGCCTGTTTATTAAAAAAAATTAGGTAAATATCGGTTGTACATCATCCTTCGATTTTTCTATAAAAAAATATGAAAACAAAGTATTTACCTTGTATTCACAGGATCAGATCATATTATGTAGCACAATAAATATTTCAAGTCCCAAAATGCATTTCTTCTCTGCCAAATAACACATAGAAAACAACAAGCGAATACAGCTGTTAGGTTAAAGTCTAATAACGAAAGCCGATGTTAATATGTATGACTACGTTAGTGTATTTTTGTTATGACTAGCTTATTTTAAAACAATCAGATCATTTTTAATTTGATAAAGACACTTTTAAAGTCATAAATGGATTAGTTTATTAGAATATTAAAATATTGAAATCGACTCCTCAATTAGTAGCATTTAAGTTGTGTAAGTTACAAAATGGGACATAAATTACATAGGTGAGGTCAAATCACTGCATCTATGATGACTTGTTCTCAAGTCAGGTAGCTCTCTCTCTCTCTCTCTCTCTCTCTCTCTCTCTCTCTCTCTCTCTCTCTCTCTCTCTCTCTCTCTCTCTCTCTCTCTCTCTCTCTCCCTCTCCCTCTCCCTCTCCCTCTCCCTCTCCCTCTCCCTCTCCCTCTCCCTCTCCCTCTCCCTCCCTCCGGTAACATTAACAATACCGGTAGCATTCCTAACCTATGTAGCTGGATTTCGTACTTTAATAAATTTCATTTTCTATTAAACTAATGCATTTTGGGATTTGAAATGTTTATTGTTCCACATAATACGATCCTTTGAATACAAGGTAAATACGATTTACACTATTGATCGAAGGTACTTGGTAGAACTCCATTTTAATGAAAAAACACAATATTTAATTGTAGAATTTACTAAATATTGTGTTGTTTTTTCACAAGGTAAATACTTTGTTTTCATAGTTTTTTATAGAAAAATCGAAGGACAATGTACAACCAATATTTACCAAAAATTATCTGTTTTTGGCATGAAGTTGTTTTGCAAAAACGGAAAATTAGGCCTACTTTGAAAAAAATTGTGTTATATTACAATATGTCCAATGTGTTATTTTTAAAAACTACACATAACCAATGCAATTGAAATAGATCTGATGCAACGCTAAAATAATTTTGTTCTATTTCTTTCCTAGAAAAGATCACTGGATCGAAACTGTATCATAGAATATAGTCTGTTTTGTACAGTTTAGAGCGATACCACTTTCAAAAGAATTGATCACTGAATGTTAAAACAGCAGCGCTTTTAGTAAGCACTTGAGTAATAAATGCTGCAACATCTAATAACATTGACAATAAACAGAAATGAGACAAATTAGTGTCTAATAATAGCGGGAGGGTAATATTCACTATAAAAATTCACTTCTGGAGAAAAATATATTGGTAAATATCGGTTCTAGATCGTCCTTTCGATTTTTCTATAAAAAAATCACGAAAACAAATTATTTAGCTTCTAATGAAAAGATCAGATCATATTATATGGCGCAATAAACATTTCAAGTCTAAAAAATCCATTACTTTAATAGAAAATGATATCTACAAAAGTATGAATTCCAGTTTCGTAGGTTATGAATACAACGTGAATACTAATGACAATGACTATGTTCATGAAGTCACTGCATCAATGATCGCTTGTATTATTAACTCTGCTAAATGACTCTATATATTTATTACGCATGCGCATAGCTATAATAATATATAGCTACCTGACTTGACCTTATATATATATATATGATAATAGACATGATTCTTCAATCATTACAATGTAATAATAATAAAGTATAATACGCATGCGTAATAAATATGTAGTCACCTAGCAGAGTTAATAGAACAAGCGATCATAGATGAAGTGATTTGATGAATGTAGTCATTAGTATTATCGTTGGCATTCATACACGAAACTGTAATTCGTACTTTTATAGATATAATTTTCTATTCCCATTATAAGACTTGAAATGTTTATTGCACAACATGATATGATCCAATCCTTTGAATAGGCCTACAAGGTAAATACTTTGTTTTCATGATTTTTATAGAAAAATCGAAGGATGATCTAGAACCGATATTTACCAATATATATTTTTCATTTTATAATAACTTTAAATCCATCCTTTAATGACAATAGATAACCTTCTTTTAACTTTTGCATCTTAACTGGTGTTTATGTGTTACCGTTTTTAGTGTAAAATACCTTAATAAAAAGTAATGCTATTGGTCCTCTGTGCATATTTAATATAAAACTGCACCCTCCATCTCAGTATAGTGTACATATAGGTTATATAAATTTACAATTTAAATTAACATAACCTTTAAAAAAATCTGGATTACTTTAGCCTATTTAGCAAAAGGAGTTTGCAAACAAATTATAATGGAAGTTGGGTCTGATAAAGAAATATACAGATATTAAATAGGCCATTTATCAGTTATTGCAGAAAACACGAGAAAAAGAGAGGTAAAACCTTATTTAAAAAACCATAGCTGTAGTGTGGTCTAGCTACATTTGGCCTAATTTTTAGGCTTACAGATAATAAAATTTTAGATGGAACCTAATCAGTTTTCAAAGAATAACTGGTTCAATACAGTTAACAATCTAACATTTAATTAACATATTTCTTTTCCAAAATTTTTATCTTGGTGCTTGATGACTCAAGTTAGGTTCAAAAATGAAGCAACTGAGATTGGTTTGACCCTTATAAAAATCGCTAGCGTAATCAATTAGGCTAGTTAGATTATAACATGAATGATTGATCCATTATAAAATATGAATACAAAATAACTTATGATTGACTTCCCAATTAAGGAAATGTAAGTGAAATATACCAAATGTAAAAGCAGAATACCTATAAAAAAAACTACAAAAGCTATATAACCCCAGTATGCTATTTTTCAAAACCATTTGTTAATAAATTAAAATAGGAAGTATTGAGAGTTTTATCATATTACTGAGTTATTAAAGTAATTAAAAATTAAGCTAGACCCAGAAATTTAAAAGTACAGTCCTTTACTCTTACCTAGCCAAGTGCACTTTCCTGCTTGATATTAAAGATGGCAGAAGACCTTCACATTTTTTTTCCTACCGCAAAACCAATACATCTTTAGTCAAATTCCATACGTGTAATGATTTTGACATCGTTAAAAATACAATTTAGGAAGTATATACATTTTATAAATATTTACAGTTATCTATTCATTTATCTACATAACTAGCAATATAACTTTAATAATCCAAAACACAGTGTCAAACTTATTTTGAGTAGTATTGTAGTTAAAATCGACTCCAAACAGCTGTTTTTTAATAGGTGCGGTTAAATATAAAATAATTTTATGTTAGCAAGTTATCAATCATTATAGTTGCGGCGAACACTTTTTAACGGATATTGGTATTTTTTGTTTCAAAAAATAGATCAGTCAAAAATAAAACCTATGCTTTCTTCGTTTGTGTCATAAATTTGCCTCAGAGTAAATAATATTTGCGAGGTTTTAATGAGGTCAGTCAAGGTTAATAATTTTCAATAAATTACTACAAAGTTGTAAATTTTTAACTTGTATTTGGCACTCTTGTTCAGATTATCATTGTATTTCATAGAAATTTGAACAAAATAAGTAGAGTTGATTTTCAGATTTAAGTCTTTTATTATAATATATGTGGTTGATTTTTGTTCTTTCTTTTTTTACCAATAAATCATAAACTATTTTTGAGGTATGGCAACCTAAAGTCAACCTGATTTGAGATTACATATTATCAAAATTCGTTATTTTAAGTTCCATAAACTAGTAAATTCCGTTTACAAGTTGTTTCAAAAGGATACAAATGAATTTTTAAAACATTATATCTTTGCATCCTCAAATTCGAGGAATTTTTTACACAATAATTGTATTCTATCTCTTGATACAGCAAGGGTATTTACATTAGGTTGCATTTTGAAAAAAAAAACAGTGCAACTAACATAATCAAATACACAGTTTTTCGAACTTAGAATAATAATAAAAACTGATAAATAAAAACTAGAATTATGTAGGTATTATATCAGATTGGACGTAAGAATTTGTGCAGCAGTTTAGTTGATGGTGATTTAGCTTGCAATGGGACATGATGAGTTTTGCACCAGTTTCATTAAGTGGTATAAAACGAATTTTGCTGCACTACAAAAATGGACATAACAAGTTTTGCTGCATGTATTGGTTTTCAAATATGTTTTAACCATATTTACAACGACTTTTGCATCACAGCATTTCTGTCTTTGGATGTAGGACAACAAACTCTACAAAATGGCGGTCTTAATCTCAATTTGTGAAAAAAATGGACATAACGAGTTTTGCAACTGGGCAACTCATATAAAACTTCATCTAAGGGTAGCCTACATGCTTCAAGACAAATTTTTAATTTTCTCTAATTCAGCTCTAACGAATTTGTTAAAATTTTACTAAATTCTCTAAGGAACAAACAAAATGTATAGATTTCAAATTCTTCTCCTCCTCCCAAATGCTGATTTCATAAGTTATTAGAAAAACAAAGGTGTTTTAATAATTTCTCAAAATATGCTAAACCGATTTCAATCAATTTTATGAAATATCAAATTTAATGAGATACACCAGTGTGCAAAATCACAAATTACTGTTTAGGAATAACTGCCAGAAAACAAAAATGAACCTTAACCATTTTTTATTTAAAACTCAATTTCACTAAAATAATATTTAAGCTTAAGTTGAGTTGTTCCATTGAAATATCTTTCAAAAATTAAAATTTCACAGTATTGGTAAGGGTGGACCGTTAATTACATATTTTCTTTGTCACATATAGGTATTATAGATATTTTTAGAGGTATAGCGACAAATATTATTTTAGTTATGTGAAAAAGTTAGTGCAATGTTTTACGATTAATACTTATTTCTTGGTGCAGTTCATGAAGAACCTGGGGTTCCCTGAACACAGTCATCCACATAAATCTATCCTCCCCACATTCTCTCGCCTAATATCCTTAAATCATCTTGCATCCATCTTTTCCGAGGTTGTACCTTCATTATTCTCCACCTCCGGTCTTGGACACGTCCGAATCATCTAATCCTCCCTTTCTTAACACAAATTCTGTTCCTTACATATTTCGTAACAATGTTCCTTATATATTTCCTTAATCATCCTCATCCACCATTCTTTTGGTCCAAAAGTCCTTTTCAAGTATCTCTTCTCATTGGTTTTGGTAAGGAACAAGGCTTTGCTTCCATACATTTTTACTGGTCTCAACATTGCCTTAAAACCAGTTTGATTTTTTTTCTACAATTTTACTTTTGAATACTGATTTCATTCATTTTGCATAACTCTATTTCATCTGTTGATGTATGCACTTATATTATCCGTTGTTACTACTGTACCTATATGATACATTGTACTAACACTTTCCATGACTTAGTTGCCAATTTTAGTTTTTTTTTGCTGCTTCTTCATACTTCTTGAATTCCACAAACTTTGCTTTTTGTGCATCCACTTCCAGACCAAACCTATCTGCCAACCCCCCCCCCCCCATTTGTTCAATCAAATACCTCAATTAAAGTAGCTTAGTCCTTGCAAATATTACATGATATAAGCTAATTACTGTATGAGTCTACTATAGATATTTCCCCCAGACTTGCTCACAACGACTTGAATGATTATTTCAAATGATATATTAAACAATAAAGGTGATAACGGGTACCCATACATGATTTCTGCAATTGTTAACCGTCATATGTGACATTTTAATCAATTTACTTTGAAGTTCTCTTATTTGTGACCATAGTTCAACTCTGTTGATCCTCTTATATACTCGTTTTAAATCTATAACTATATAAGTGAAACTCACATTATACTCATACGTCTTTTCAATTAAAGACGGTTTTGATTTAGAATCAAAAACACAAAATTTTAGGTGACCAGCTGATCATCTTCAGTTGTTCATATGTACACAAGATTTGCTGTAGAAATAGGTGTTCCTTTACTTACCCAGTAGAGTAAGATTTGTAATCACCAAATATTTCTTCAACCTCAGTTTTTTTTTACTGATTTTCACATTTCATAGCCTCAGGAAACCATAAAAATGATTTAAAATATCTGTCATCTATACTTAAAGCACGATAGCGACTACAAAAATTAAGGTAGGAACATGAAATTTGCTATTGGAGATTATATTGTGGTCATATAGAACCCCATTGAAATTTTTTCAAATCAAGTTGAAAATGTTGAAATAAAGTCAAGTTAGACAGTTTTTTGTTCATATCTCATGTGTTATTTACCTTATAACACACTTGAGTAAATCAACATTTGCAGATTTCAATTCTGCATGTAATGGTGCCTAACTACAACTCTTTACGATTAACAACTACCAAAGTTATTGTTACAAAATTGTAACTTCGATTCTTGATCTCTTAAGTAAATGTGATATTTCTAGAGTACAGAGATCTGACAAGGCTGAGTCACAGACACAAGGATAGCGAGTAGAGGTTCTTTTACATAATATACAGCTTTTATGCCCACACCACTGACAGAAATGAAGTGAGCAGGGTGGCATCAGTAAATCCATATTAAAATTCCCTGACTTTTCCAGAGAAAGAACAGATAACAAGATTTTAGGTTTGAACAACTGCTCTTACTGAATACTTTTGGTTTTTAATGAAAATCATTTTTAAACCAGATACAAAATAACAATAACAGTAATATTAACGATAATAATAAACCTGAATTCAAAAAATAATGTAAATGAATTTGAACAGTTTTCAAAAGTATAATAACAATAATAGTATAATAATGATGAAATTAAAACTGAAACAAATTAACAAAATTTAAATTGAAATAAGTTTAATTTGTTAAAGCATAAACTATCTGACACATTTGAGAAAAAAATCGTCTAATGATAGACAATAAAAAATACAATAAATTAACAGTGTAGATGTGTACAGTATCACAGTTTCCCTTTATGAGATGAAATATTACAATCAAAACTATGTAGGCCTACAAATCAAACATTCTTTAAAAAAAACTATTAATATTGGTAAATAATAACACCACGAAATCTATGAGATAAATGTACAAGGGGATACATGAAGTCTTAGAATAAGTAAAAAAAAAAACAAATGTGAATCAATAACTTGAACAAAAATTGTAGAACAGATGAATTTCGTATAGACATATGCTATTAAAAAAATAGTTAAATATGTTGTTACAAAAAATTTAATCTACACACTACTTAACAGCCAAGGTATATAGTATAATTAAATTTAAAAGAACAAACACAAAGATTTCGTACTCTTTATTTGAATTCTTTAAGAGTTTAGACATTCTCTGAGTATTTGTGAAAATAAAACTTACAAATGTAAGTATATTTATAGATAAATAAAAGTATCAGGTTAAATAAGGCAACATTAAGGAATTGCCAAACATAACACCGATACTAACAAATTATATCCTATTACCTAAACTAACACACATGTTTAGAGATTTGTTACCTTTAATTTTTGAGAGTTTTAATTTCTTCTTCTATAAATTTAACACTTTTAGCGGCTTCATTTAAGAGTTTTAATTTTTTTATTTCAAGTTCTTTTACAACTTCAACTGCCCTTTCATATTCTGTTTTACTTCCATATATTTTTGTGGTTTTGCTTCAGAAAATCTTGATCTTGCAATATGGACTGATGTACTAAAGAAGGTGCCACATCACCATGTGCACTTCTAGCATCATAGTTTCACCTTCTTGCCATCAGCGATTCTTCTCTCGTGTTTGTTTCTAAACATTCACTGTTTATAGAAAACCTTCGTTCAACATTGGAATTTCCATGAGATATTATTAGAACCATGTGCACAACTGGAAATAAATACTTTCCATTATCTTGTTCCAGAAATGATCCAAAAGCTCTTCTGACCTTGAGTATATTTTCAATCTACTCTTGTATATATTGGACTGGAGCATATTTCATTAAATCATGAGATAGCCTATCAGCATTCACTCCTCCCAACCACTTTATTTCAACAAATTTACTAAGTAATAAACTCATTCGTTTTTCTTTACAGTCAAATTTGTTGCTACAGCAGAATCATAAAAAGTTATTGTCTTTGTTAAGGGTCGATTACACGTGGCGAGTTTACTAGCTACTAGCCGGCTAGTTAGCTAGTTGATAGTAAACTAGCTCCGTGTAATCATATACTATCGCACTCGCCGGCTAGTAACTGGTTAGTAAAAAAGCTGGGGAAAAAGTTGAAGACCGGGCTACTTTACTCGCTACTGTCTGAACGAGCTAGCTAGTAAACTAGCCGTGTGTAAAGGGAATTAATTGCTAGTTAAAAAGCGGCAAGTGGCAATCAGTTATGTTCATCAATATCACACATTAGACGTTTAAAGCTGTCCTCCTTCAATGTTTTGTTAGTATAGTCTTTGTCCATGATGTTCCACAACAATTTACTTTTAAAAAGCAGACACACAACAAGTGGTTTCTGTGCAGCAACTGTGGTTTCAGTTGGATAGTGAGCGAGTGGAAAGCTACGTGTAATCGTCAACTAGCAAACTCGCCAGCTTCTTAACTAGTCGGCTAGTAGCTAGTAAACTCGCCACGTGTAATCGACCCTTTAGACTATTATTTTAAGTGTGATCTTTCTATTACTTTCTGCAATCCTGCTTAACTTCAACAGTTCTAGATAAGAAAAAAGGTCCACTATTCCAAAGCTACTCTTGTGCCATATCCAAGTTTAATATGTTTTGTTGAAAGAAGATTTTCCAATGTCATTGATATTTAAGTCAAATATTTTATATTTACTTAAAGATACTTTAACAACATCTGATTTTACAAATATTTCTGCAAAGAGGAATAGAGAAACGAAGCTAGAGGTTTATCAGACTGGAATTCAGTTAAGAATGGTTCCAGTTCTGATGCTATAGGTATTTAAAATGCCAGTTTAGCTACCATTAATTTATCCTTTACTCCTCTTGATACAATTTCAAAGCTATCAGAAGTTGGAGCTTTTTTATCTTTAATAACGCCAGTTACATACTCTTGCACAAATGGTAATATGTCAATTGCCCATCCAACGGCAACTTTAGTGTTTTCCAGTCATCAGATTGCATAAAACTTTAATGGAAATAATTTGGTTTCAGAATATTTAATATAATCTGGTCAGCAGACAGACAGATTTTTAAATAAATTATAAAGAGCATGAAGAAACTCTTATGAGTTCCCACTGGGTACTTTGATTCCGTTCTTGAAAGCACAATGCAGTCCACAGCTTCCAATATTAATCACTGTTGATGTATTTGCTTCATCTTTAATATTCCTTAAAATGGCGTAAAATTTACATTACGCCATACATTAAAATCTGAAATATTTTCTTCAAGTTCAAATTTGTCAAAGAATTTTTGAAAACTACACCTATATCAGCAGCAGCTGTTGTATGTCCAAGAAAAGTAGTTAGTTGTGTGTTTACCGTGATTGTGTTTTTTGACTTCTCAGTTTCATCTCTGAGATGCATGCTTAGATATTAAGGTTGGTGATATTCTTATTTAATTTTACTTCTCACATAGGCATAATTTCTTGTTTCTTTAGTTTTTAGTCACTTGATAACGGGAATTGATTCTTATTCCCGAAACATCGTATTTTGAATTTTTAAGACACAAATGATGGCAAATGTCCGAAAAATGTATAATAATAAAATTGAACTTCCATCATTAACAAATAACTTCAAACAGAGGACAAGAAAAGTAGTAAGAAGAAGAAGTATAATTTCTCTAAAATTAAACAAAAAAATATATATTGTTCTAGTAAAATATATCGAGTTTATTATTATTATTAGATAGGTAAATTAAATTAATTCAAAAAATTGAATTTAAAATATTTGTGTTCCACATGTAAAGACATACCTCCCACATATATTTTTAAACTCGTTTTACATGATCAGTAGTATAAACAATGGAAAAAAAGAAGAAAAAAATGTACGCATATATATTGTTACAGACTGTACAGATATAAGTAGCAAAATAAAGTGTAATAAAAGTTTCCACATTTAGTTAAACTGTACGTTATTATTAATTACTTGTCACACGCACACAGTACAACAAAATAGCAAAGATTCCATACCTACACGAACAAACTAAGACAGCGATGATTAAGTTGTATAATAATAGCGTGAGTGTCCATATATAATGTTTGCATTGTTTCTATTGCGTGCAAAATTAAATAACTGAACACTATTTAACCCAGCTTTAAACACTGTAAAACTTTAAATAATAGAGGCAATATTTGGTGTTGCATATAAAACTAAACGATAAGGAGACTGGATTGTGAGGTAAGGAGGCCTAATCTGTTTATCGCAGGTCTGAAGGTCAATGTATTAAAACAGACATCTTTCTTGGATTGTGTTTGTCAGGTAGTAGACATAACCCACTTATCGCAGGTTTGAAGGTCAACGCTGAAGGTTTAAACACATTAAAACACATCCAACATATTATAGTTATTAGGTCAGCTGTGTTTAGAAAAATGTTTAGTTATGTTAAATTAAGTTTGAGTAATGAATTTTAGAAAATCGAAAATATAAACAATGCAAATATTACATATGGTCACTGCGGGGTTGGCCTGGTATGTAAGCCGCTCACTATTTAGTCAGTTTTCTTCTACTTTTTTTATTTTACTGAATTGTCATTAATAGCTCTTTATGTAAAATGGAAAAAAAACTGTGAAGGGGGGGAATTGTAAACAATTACCGTGTTAATAATTGATATATATATCGACGATATAAACGATGCAAATATTGCATTTGGTTCCTCCAGGGTCTTGGCCTACTATGTAAACCACTCATTATTTAAAGTCCGTTTTCTTATATATTTTTCAAATAACACATTTTAAAATGTCTTCTGAATTGTCATTAATAGCTCTATTATATTTATATAGGAGAAATAAAGGCTTTGAATAAATATTGTACGAAAGAATCACTTATCCCAATATAATTTTAAAATTAAAATGTATTTGCTTTCTTAATCTTCTAAACAAAAAAAAGAAACACATAAATGTAATGTTTACAGATATTAATAACCTAAACGAAAAAAGGCAAGTGTGTAAACATTATTTATTTTTTCCTTGCACCCCACTATTCTTGACTTTCACACCTTTGTAACAATTTTCAAAAAGTTTAGTTTAATATTAGCACAGGAGTAATTTATTTCAAATTTTTGGTTTATCTTAATTTCATAGACATTTTTGCATAGTTCATCTTAAACCCGGAATATTTGAGTTAAAAAAAAAAAGAAGAAAGTTGTATATGGGTATATGTGGAACCACAACCCATATAAAATTGTCTTGATTGATTACAATTACGGTATAATATAAGTTATTTCCCATTTATCACTTTAATTTAATCAATATTAGTTTAAAGTAAATTTAAATCACTGTTAATAATAAAATAGAAGTTAGAATAAAATAAAATTTGTAAATACTTGAATGTGTGTGAACAGGTTCTTAATATTTAATGAGATGGAGGTAGAAACGTTGAAAGATATCCTATTGAAGTGCTCTTTCAATAAAACAATAAAACCCTACAAGAGACTCCCTGAGGACATTATTCGGTGAAGAAGAATTAACAAAAATATTGAGGGATAAGAAATCTGGGCACTGTTAGAGGGAGTATATCATGAAGATTGGGGTGTGAGCATTTTCAAGAAGTTAGTCTCTACTTGAGGGGGGGGGGGGAGAACACATAGATGGAGGTTTTTAAAATGACGAATAATATATTACTGTGTGATCTTGTAAATAAGCCTATACAAATGAAATGAGATTTGGTAATATCTTTTTGTAGTGTTTGTTTGATTACAAAGCTCTGAATTAATATACATATTTCACCAAATATATAAAATACATGTACAATATACAATAAAGCGTGCTTCAAAAAGGACTTTACAACTATGTAAATTCATTCAAACTATATACAGAGCTGGTTTTGGAAGTTTTAACACATGTAGTGAATAGTACAGAGTAGCACTACCGCAAGTGCTAGTGACAGTTGTAATAAAGATGGCTCCCTTCACTGGTTCTCGATCACGCTTGCAGTGTGTTTGGTTTGCAGAATCGAAATCTACTACAATTGTACAACGGATTTTTCGTAAACAATATGGGAAAGATCTTCCCTGTAGGCCTACCATTTATGAGCGGCATAAGTGTTTTGTTGAAACCGAGTGTTCAGTAAGCTTAAAGAAATCCTCAGACATCTGAGGATATATCTGATGATGTCATAGAGCAAGTGAGGCAAAGCTTTGTTAAGTCCTATAAAATCAACCCGGCGTGCTTCTAGAGAGCTGGACGTTCCAAGTGTGACTGTTTGGTATGTATTGAGAAAATGTTTGCATCTCAAATCGTACAGATTAACAATGATGCAAGGATTAAAAGATAATGATAGGGGTTGTTCTTAAGGAGTTTTCCCTATAAATGTTATATCGATTGGATGAAGACCAGGATTTCATTGCAAACATAATCTTCAGTAATGAGTCGACTTCCTATAAGTGGTAAAGTGAATACCCACAACTGTTGTTTTAAGGGCGGTAAAAATCCACAACAATCCTTGGAACATTATCGTGATAGCCCAAAAGTTAACATCTTTTGTGTTTTAAGTGAGTAAAGTTAACAGGCCTTTCTTTTTTCAAGAGAAAACAATCAACGTAATAGCGTAACTATATATGTTGGAAAATGTTTTAATCCCAAAGATTGATGAGAACAACCATGACCATATACTTCAAGCAAGATGGCGCACTGCTGCACTAACTCACCGAGGTCTGGGATTTTTTGGATAGGTCGAGGTGGGCTGACTGCATGGCCACCTCGTTCACTGGATCTAACACCTCTCGATTTTTACTTCAGGGGATTTATCAAGAATAAAGTTTATAAACCCACCATACCGGCTTCTCTTGCTAACCTCAGAGCAAGAATCTACGGCACAGTTGAAGAAGTTATACCCGCCATGGTGATGTGGGTTTGGTAGCAAATCGACTTCAGATGGGATGTTTGCAAAATGACTAATGAAAGTCACACCTAACTATAAAGTAAGAAACTTGATGTATCATGCTGCAAAATGATACCGAAACCAGTTCTGTAAGTAGTCTGAATACATTTATATGAATTTATTTGAATTTACTAAGTTGTAAAGTCCTTTTTGAACCAATCTGTATTACAGACTCATGTTGCTAAACTACTCAAAAACAGTAATTTAGAAATGTTTCCAATGATGTTCAATGTATAGTAAAACCTACATTACACGCTAAATTTAATAAATATATTTGTTAATTTTAATATTACATTTTAACTATTTTTAACAACATTTCTTAATATTTTATTTTTTTAAAGTTAGATATATATACTTCAGTCTCATTTGATACAGATTTTAAAAGATATACAAATTGAGTTATTATGAGATCTTGTATGAATAAATTATTGTCCTAAAAATATAGTAATTTTTAATTGGGCATTGAGCCTACATACAAGATTTGAAAAAAATCAGACTACAACTGGAACATTTATACCATTTAATAAATATATTGGCTATACGTATACAAAATACAATCAGCAAAAAATGGTTTCTAATTTATTCCCAGGATTTGAATCAGTGGATTATCATGAGGAAAATCTCGCATTACTTTAAATTCCATGAAAAAAGATTATTCAATTTTTCAAATCAAAAGTCATTAAATATTTATTTATAGCTGACACAACCTAGATTGATATGTTTGTTGAGAGGTTACTGTACAGTGAAGATAAAATCTCAAGAAAATGAGGTTGGTAGAACAAGATACTTATTGGTTCTGTTCCAACGGGAAGCCAGCACACCTTTTGTGTGAGTGTTTGCTCAACAGAGATTCTGTAGGGTGAACTCATGGTCTTCTAGGGTTCAGGATGAATACTGGTAGAGTCACCACAATAGATATAATAAGAGTTGTAATAGAGCAGAGCCTTTTGACCCTCCCTCCCTAAATTTTTGAAAGGAAATTTCTACTTATGAATGGTAGATCTACTGTGTTAACAAAACTTCCAAATTATAGTTAATTTATAGGTTATATTATAAAATTATGAATAATTCAACTCATAATATTTTTATTACAATTATTGAAATATTCAACTTACATTAAAAGAGCTGTGTAATCCAGTCACATTACTTATAAATATGATAATAATTATAAAAAGACAACAATTTTAGAAAATATTCACAAGTTATAATCATTTCAACAAGTTTGACTACATGGAAATATTATACTTTATAAAACTTATTTTTAATCACTTTTAGAATCAATGTTTTTTTTAAAAACAACTTTTCAACTAAGTTGTACACTAGCACGATCGAGATAGTTTTTTAAATGTACTCGGTCAATATCAGTAAGTTCTGTGGCAAGCATTGGATGTAATCTACCGGGATATGAATTAGACAACTTAGATAAGGATTGGGCTAAATGCAGTCTTGGATCTCCTACACCTGAAAAAAAAAGAAAAGAAAAAAAGATTACATAGCTGTTGATACATATAAGGCATATTCTAAATCATATTATTATCATGGTACTTTTACAACTTTGAAAACATATAGAATAGTATTCAGAATATGTACTGAATCTGTTGGATGTAATTTTACACCAAAACAAATAAAATTTTTTGTTTGATATGGACAATATTGGTGATCACAATAGATATAATATCGCCAGACCTCGATTTGACGTTATTGCTAATAATAATAATTATCGATAAAATGACACAGAGTGATGACGATTGAGAAATAGTGATGGCAGTGCATGTGGCTACACTTTTTGTCAGTTATGATGCCTGCATCCAATTCCTTTCTCCGATCTAGTCGTCTTCACATAAACTATATAGCACACATTCATAGAGAACCATATCGGTAGATAAATTGTAATTCCTTAAATATGGCCTCTGGATCCACTTTACAATTTACACTTCAATGAATAACTTTTTTGATTTACCCCCCAAATTATAAAAAATCCAAAATATTGAATAATTTTATAACTAAATTGATATTTTTACAGTTAGAATTTAATAGGGCACATAGCCTATTAGATTGGTTAGATTTTGTATAGAGAGGAGACAGGCTTACCTTGGAAGGTGGTCCTTGGTATTACCTAATAGTACACAAGTAAGAAAACACCCAAAAAACTAAAGTTCTGAAATATTTCGTAAACACCGTTCACTTTCTCAATCAGTAGAGTTAAGAAGAAGACTGAATTGTTTTGATCTTAACAATCTTAACTCTACTGATTGAGAAAGTGAACAGTATTTACGAAATATTCCAGAACTTTAGTTTTTTGTGTGTGTTTTCTTACTTGTGTACTATTAGGTAATACCAAGGACCACTTTCCAAGGTAAGCCTGTCTCCTATTTTTACAGTTAAACAGTTTTAAATGGTCAAATATTTCCCAACGGTAAAAAAAAAAAAAAAAAAAGGTTCTTCACAAAAAATATTCAAAATGTATAAGCTAAATTTTGCATTTTTTTGAAAATTAAATTTAAAATATTTGTAAAGTGTTATTTGTTTCATGATTTTCAATGATACAGATGTTGTATAGCCTATAATTAAAAATTTACTTACAAAAATCTCAAAATGTTTAGATTCTATGAAATATTATACTTAAAAATCAAATTTTAGAATTTTCATATTTTTCAGTGGTACAACATTGTGTACAATTAAAAGTTTTCTCATAAAAAATGTTCATTTTTGTTCCAATTTTGTATTTTAAAATCTGATTTCAAAATTTACGGTATATCTGTGGTATAACGTTGTGGCACAATGGTGAAAACTAATTTAACTAACTTATTATTGTAAACAAAATTTAGGAAAGATGTTAGTAAATTCCAAAGATAAAATAGAAAAAATGCAAAAAAAGTGGTGTGTACAAACTGACATGTAGTATTTGTAATGCTGCCTATGTTGGCCAAACAGGCCGTAGTTTTAAGTGTAGGTTAGGTGAGCATGAAAGGAGTTGGCGGTTAGGTTATAATGATTCTAGTTTTTCTAACCATTTAAAAAATCATGCATTGACAGATTTTTATTCTAATGTTAATTTTGAAATTCTACATGTTAACGTAAAAAGTAGAAAATTAAATGTTTTGGAAATTTTAGAAATTAAGAGACTTTTGTGTAATGATGCTAATCTAGTTTTAAATGATCAAACTGAATTTTTGTCATTTTCTCCTTTACTTCAACCTCTATTCAAGGTTGGTTAATACCTGTGTGAATGACCTGTGGGGTTTTCCCCCGGTTCTTTGTGCTTTGTTTGTTAACGGGAATTTCCTGCCTTTCTCAACCTTTTATAATAGTTATGGTGTGTATTGTATTTAGTCTTGTAAGAGCCTCGTCAATGCCGTAACTGGCGAAACCATGGTCGGCTAGACCAAATAAATTATAGAATTTTACAAAAGAAAAATTGTGTTTTATTTGTTAAAATATGGAATTCTATCAAGTACCGTCGGTCATCAGTGTAAACAATATAATATAATTTAATGTAAAAATAAAGGTGTGTGTGAATAATTGACTTAATATTTTCCCCCATGGAAAATATTTTTTTAGCATGGTTTTAAAAATGGTAATCTATAATTCTTGATAATCCGACACCTATTCGGTCCCATATCTATCTGACAATCAAGATTCTACTGTAACAGATATAATTACCTTGTAAAGGATCATATATACGATTATTTGCAAATGATAAGCGTGAGTATGCAGCTTGATAGCCTGGTACTTCTTCTACTTCCACATAATGATCATCTGCGTGAGTAGTTTCATCTTCTGGTAACTCAAATAAACCAATCAATACTTTGAGTAGTTGAGCCCTGGAAAGAGATAGCAGAGAAACATTTTATAATAGTGGAGAAGTAAGATGGGAGGTAAAAGATCGATTACTTTGAAATTTTTTATGATTAAGCTAAATATATTTTATCCATACATTCAAACTGATTAAATAATCAGATTTAATTCGAAAATATATTATTATTGGTTGACGACGACTTTCAGTAGCGGCCATACTCCTGAAAGGGTTAAGCACTTAGTTATCATAAATTGATTAAGTAGATTCGTATACTAAAGTGATACAGTTTATTATTAGATTAATTCAATTATATTTTTATTTTATTAATAATAACTTATTATCTTAAATTATAAATTTATTAATCCTTTGAACATTTGTTTAGAAGGGTGTCATAGACCTGAGGAAGTTTTTCTAACATTTCCTTCTAAAAAAGGTTTTATAATATTGTTTAAAAATATATATAACAAAATATACACACAAAAAAGATTTAAATTAGTTTTAGATTATTATGAACAATTACAAACAACATTAACAATTTTTAACATTATAAAGTTTAAAAAAAAACATTATAACAAAAAAAAAAAAAAAAAAAAAAAAAAAACAATTAACAAAAAATAAAATAAATAAAGTTCTGCAATATTTCGTAAATAAAATACTATTAACACTCTCAATCAGTAAAGAGTACAAAAAGATGAATTGTGGTAGGATGGATCTGTGCTATATTAAACTACAGACAAATATTTATATATAATTATATATATATATATATATATATATATATATATATATATATATATAAATATATATTTTCGAAGCCTGTCAAGAATTTGAGAATTGAATTATCTATTCAAGATTTAAGCACAACCCTAATGGTGGTGCTATGGAAATAAATTATGCCGAAATACAGCAACACACCAAATTTGATCAAAATCGACCCATAAGTAACAAAGATATTATACTTGTTTTATAGGGGTAAAAACACCCTTGGAGTGGAACATTTCCAAAACCCTTTCTTAGTACGTGTCTACAGACCTACCCCAAATCATGTTAAAAAATTCAAAGCTCTAGGCTTCTTGCATCCAGAGATATGCTTTAGAAGTAAAAAAAACAACCTTGGAGCAGAACATTTTCAAAATCCTTTCTTAGTATGCATCTACAGACCTACCCCAAATCATGTTAAAAAATTCATAGCTAGGGTTCTTAAATCCACAACAATTCAGACTTCTTTTTATACTCTCTACTGATTGAGAAAGTGAACAGTGTTTATGAAATATTTCAGAACTTCAGTGTTTTTGCGTGTTTCCCTATTTGGGTACTATTAGGTAACCAAGGACCAGTTTCCAAGGTAAGCCCGTGTCTCCTATCCATAAAAAAAATCTGAACTAATTAAACCAAGCTATTAAACCCTAACCTAGCATTATAAAACATAAGTTTATATTTTGTATAGATAGGAGGTACAGGCTTACCTTGGAAAGTGGTCCTTGGTATTATTAAGTATACAATAGTTCACTTGATTAAGTAAACTTGGTATTAACTTGGTCCTAATAGTATACTAGTAAAAAACACACAAAAAACAACACACTAAAGTTCTGAAATACACGGTTTACTTTCTCAATCAGTAGAGTATAATGAAGGTTTGTTCATGTTAATGGTATGGTTTAATTGAACATTGGTCATCAGTTGTAGGAATATAGTACTTTTGGCGAGACAAAAAGACATTTAAATAATAATAAAAAAAACACATGAATAGGCCTAATCAAAAATAGCTAAGCATATTTTGGTCCAAATATCTCATTGAGCAGGAACCATTGTGAGTCTGCAAACTGTACAATACCCAGTACAGAGATTCGACCTACAAATAGTGGGGTTGATAGATTGAGATTTCTGGCAATTTTACCTCAATAGAATGGATAGTAGACATCTCTTGTGTGAAGGCCCTGAATGAGAGTTGATTCCAAGGTCCTTTTGGGCTTTGTAACCTATGGAGCATTTGGGAAAAATTCTAGAAGGATATCCATCATTATCCAATAACTTTAAATACAGAAAAATCTTCTGAACTCACCAGTATTTGTCATAAGGTCCGTCTACAAGTTCTTTAGCTTCGCAAAGTAATTTAGTGATACCAACTGCGGTTATTTTTCTTTCTACATTGCCAGAGATCTTCTGTACATCAGGAATCATCAGTCTTTCAATAACCATTCCGAACATTCTGTAAAAATATTTGATTTTATTAAAATTACAAGACAAAAATTCTATTACATAAAATACTGGTAATAAAGTACAAATCTTTATTACCAGTTTATTTTTTTTATTATAGGTGTTGACCTAGAATCAAAATAGTAGAGATATGATTGTTAGAGAATTTCGATTATGAAAGGAAGTAAGGTGACAGGGATTCAATATGCTGACCACACATTGCCCAAATGAAAAGCCATTAATTAGGGTAGACCCTTCAAGTGCTGTTACAACACAGAATTTACTATTAGGTGTTTACAAATTGATAAAATCACAAACCAGGCTTGATACCACCTGTTACACTTTTGCACATGTAAGGATAAAATAAAATTTATTATATTATAAAATTTTCTTTTTAATTAGCTAGTATATATTCAACATGCTGTCTGTCCATTGTCATAACAGGTACAGTAGTATCCTCAAGGTATGAATGTGTCTAGGGTGGAGAGGAAAAGAGGGGCCCCCACACTTTGTTTGTTGCTTTTACTTTCAGCGGTACAACCCCAATAGAAAAAATAGACCTCAATGCGTACCCTACTTTCGTTTCTTTTATCGGTGTAAATAAGAATAAA
Source organism: Aphrophora alni (assembly GCA_963513935.1). Taxonomy (NCBI): domain Eukaryota; kingdom Metazoa; phylum Arthropoda; class Insecta; order Hemiptera; family Aphrophoridae; genus Aphrophora; species Aphrophora alni. The sequence continues at coordinate 98,159,414 of OY740774.1, read as the reverse complement.
ATGTTTACAAAAGTCTGTCACGAAGTTGTAACTTTAGGAATTAAATGTAGCTAAGCAGTAATTTGTGTACCTAGTTTTCTTGGAATTGGTTGTACCGTCAAGTCTGCAAGTCAGGTTCGGGAAGCAAGTAGAAGGGAGGACACGACCCTTACACAATCCTAGTCTGAGGCTACTGTAGTGTGTAACCTAACCTAACCTGCATTATTTGAAAATTTTCAGGATAACTACAAAAGAAAATTTCCTCCCTCAGTGTTGAGAAAAATAAATTTAGATAATTGGTGATTTGGTTTATATAATAGTTTGTTATTATATGATTGTTAACACAATTAATTAGCAATAAGGATTAAATATTAAAAGTTTTTAATCTTAGGCACATGGTTTGTTGGATTTTTGTTTTGTGTGTGTGTAGGCTTAAATAAAAAAATCGTCTGTGGTTCAAAACTCAGCATAGATCTATCCTAGATTAAAACAATTCAGTCTTATTTTATAGTCTCTACCGATTGAGAAAATAAACAGTGTTTACAATATATTTCAGAACTTTAGTGTTTATTGTGCGTAGGTACGTTTTTTTTTTTTCTTTCTTTTTTTTTTTTTTTTTTTTTTTTTTTTTTTTTTTTTTTTTTTTTCCTTCTCCTTTCTTTCTTTTCCTTTCAGTGCCTAAGAATTTTGATATCAGTATAATAACCCTATATTGTTGAGAGGTTGTTAGATTATTTCCGGTCGAGAAAGAATTCGGAGCTAAGAAAGAGGGAGTTTCAGGAATAACGGAGCAGATAAGCAGAGAGACTTAGTGAAACTGAACCTCTTGACTCTTGAAGTCAATATTGGATTAGTTTTCCTCATGAAATTAAAGCCGAGGATAACCAGGTATGGTAGTTTTAGGCAAGCAAAACATGGAAGTTCTATGAAAGATTACCAAGCTTTATATGAAGGAGTACCATTTGGTCAAAGTATACACTTTGGTTGTTAACTGTGATTGCCAATATTTCACCCCTATTAGTTTTTTATTATATTCGCTATATTTTATGAGAGTGGTGAACAATTTCTGAAAGATAAGAGAGTATACATAGAGCCAATGTTGATTAAGCACTCAATATTCATTGGGCCAACACCAATATCCAGGGTTTGTACACTGAAACAGTTTTTGTAGGAATTAAAGTTTATATTCATTCAGTGAGCTAAGGATTTTGGGCTGCTTCATTTTCAGTAGACGCTGATCAACCTCAAGACTGCTCCGGATTAGTAAAAATTCCACAGCCACGGTACCTGTTGTCTTGTGGCGAATACTGTCTAGCTGTGTTGTAAAGTGATAGTTGTTTGGGTGTTGTGGTATTGCAGGAGTGTGGATAACATGCTTGAACTTTGGTAATTGTAGTGGGGGGGGGGGTAATAGGTGGTGAATAATGATTGGGGTGGGGATTGGGGATGGAAGGAACATTTAAATTGGAATGGTGCCTTGGTTCTTTTGATACTCTTTTAATGGTGGTGTTAAGGCCAACAAATCAACAAATGATGTTGGCCTGGCGATAGTTGGGAAGCAGCTAAGAGTTTGGAAAAAATTTGTGGTAGAAAAAATGTTGTTATTAATTCAGTTTTAAATTGTGTGATGGAGTAATTAGCCTCTATGGCTTTCTCAAGCATAGACAGGGAAAACTCAGATGAAGCTGTATGAATATCCATTAGTACAGATTTGTTAAAACTGGGATTTAATTAGTTGACCTCTGTTATTTTTGATAACTTGACCAACATAGTTCAGTCGGTTCTGAAGTTATCGGTTTGATGGATTCCAGGGTATGAATGAGGTGAGGTGGTATTGTTAGTATCCTATCATCAATGTCAGTTCGACTTGGGAGTCCATACTCTTAAGGCTCTTATTAGGTTAGTGATGAGGGGTTGGGGGGGGGGGTTTGGATAGGCTTTGGAGGGCTTTCATATACTGTTGGATATAAGTTTTGGAGGAGGGAGTTGGCCTTGGTATCTAACACTGAGCAAACGAGACTCCAGCTAGTTAGGAGGATTTTTGCCTGCTCAGCTGTAAGTTTTGTATCTATTTCCTGTTTGGGTTAAGTGAGTTGATTGGGAAGGGTGTGGTAAGTCGCCAAAATAATCTACCACCCCCATGGTGACGTGAAGATCTGGTTATTCACCACTTAACATAAGCTTATAATATTTATAATTATCTAATAATTGTAACAATAATGATGAAAATAAAAAAGTAAATCTTTGATTAGGGGTGATTTATGTTCTTGAAAGATTGGGAACTATGCTCTTATGTAAAAAAGATATAATAACAATAATTTTTTTTAAATACTATTTTGGTAAAAAAAGGGTTTTTATCAATTACTCACAAGTAAAATCTATTATATGGAATACCTAAAAAAAAATAATAATAATAATAAATAACAAAGAAATAAAATAATAATAATAAAGCCACAGAAATACATTCAAAGAAATGCATAAAATTCATATAAATCATGTAACATATAACATACAACATATCACTAATTTCTTGTAATATGTAACATCTAATAAAATCTACAGCAAATATAAAATATATGACATGCAAGGTGATAAATTTGGTTTATACAAAATTAAGAATGGTTTTAAACAAACTTACTTTACTGGGTTAAAACCTCTTAATCTACTCGATACATTTTAACTTTTCCTACAAGATGCAAGAAACCAAATTTTAGGGACTACATTTAGAGGATCTGCTTTATTGCTTGTATTTAGAGAAGCTGATCATTGTATGATGGGCCTGGATAAGTGCCATGATGAAACCCATAATTTTGTTTAAAGTCTTCATTAAATATTAATAAGAAGAAAAGGCCCCTTAAAAGACAAGATGTACGTGTTTGTATTATAATTGTTTGGTATTCATATGGCCCCTGCAATAAACCTAATTAGGCTACACACTTGATGAGGCGGCGTGCACATTTTTTGATTCATGTGATAATAGGGCAGGTTTGATCAGATGCTGTTTTGCAATTAATTGTCAAGTGTGCGTGTTACAAAAAAACCGCTTATATATATTTTTTACGCTTTAACCTTCAATTCACCACTCTATTTAAAAAAGACACTGGAGTATTTGTGTTTGTGATCTTTTACTTCCAGCTCTGCAGACCAGTCCTGGCCAGGAAGCATCTTAACATCACACCACTAGGTAAGATCAACATTCACTTAATTATTTCAGTGCCTGTTATTTAATTAATATTATAATAAAGGTCCTCCGGAAATTAAAATCAAAATATTACACCAGATTTACACTCCTTTTGTTCAGCGCTGCCAGAGGCGTTAAAATTACGTTACAATAATATTTAGAAGCAAGTGTTTCTTGAGGGAAAACCAACAATGAAATTCTATATAATATCATACATGTCATAACTAACTTAATATGAATTGCCTTGGAAAATGGTCCTCGGTATTACCTAATAGTACACAAGTAAGAAAACACCAAAAAACACTGTTCACTTTCTCAATCAGTGTTTACGAAATATTTCAAAACTTTAGTATTTTTTGTGTGTGTTTTCTTACTTGTGAACTATTAGGTAATACCAAGGTAAGCCTGTCTCCTGTCCATACAAAATCTAACCAATCTAATAGGCTATGTGCCCTATTAAATTCTAACTTAATATGAATTGTATAGCTTAAAGCAACTCACTGAGATTGAATAGTGTCTATCATTGAGATAAGATTAGAAGCTCCATAGTTGATGGCATAGAAACAGAAAAACACAATAATGCCTTTGATATACTTCGTCGTCTTAGAAGAAGAAAGTCTCTTAAAGAGCAGAACAAAAATCTGATTCATGTTAGGTGTTAGTAGTTCACTGAAACAGATAAAACACAATCTTATACAACATGGTGACAACATAAAAAAATAATAAAGGGTGAAAACTACATTATTAAATAAGTGTGGATAAGTCAGTAAAAAAAAAAAAAAAAAAAAAACATAGCTTAATACAAAGATATGGGTAACTTCATTAGTGAAGTGTTGGATATGTTTCAAATGACTGCCCTATGTTTCGTATGTTTCGTATATATTTTTACTTTCTACTATATACATAATACAGAGAAAGTTATCTGATGTCAGAAAATATTGATATCAGTTTTGAGGTGTCTACCTTGCATCTGTGGAGCATTCCACAATCTGCACGCATGGACTAATTTTAACCACATTTCAGGATTTTTTTTCTTCTTAATTTTTCAATATTTCAAAATGAAGGGGGAAATACACAAAATAAATGGTTCTAACAATTTTATTCTTGGGTATTTTTTGATAAACCCACTTGTTCAGGAATTAACCCTCCAACTGATTATCGCATCACAGCGGTACAATGGTTCCCGCCCCGTTCAACGGTAATAACTTTTTTCAATTTAACATTTCGCCTACTAATAATCATCCTACCATGATAATTTATATATCATTGTAAAGGTAATGAGCCAAACATTCATATTCATATAACCAAAAGTCCATAAAACGTTATAAATAATAATTTATAGGTAAAGTTTGTGTCTTTTGTAACTTGGTAACATTCATAGCAGCAAAACATAAAATTATTAAATTTTTTTAATTTACACAAATCCATATTTCTGTCCAACTAATCTACAGTAACAATAACGTATAGAAGATTTCTTCATCTTTCGATCTGTGCTTTCTAAATCATTCTAACTGTTACACAAAATCAAGAATTCATGAGTTTTTCACCCTAAAAATCACATTTTTTTCAATTCAACTTATAGCCTAGTAAAAAAGATTGTATCAGAATAAATTATATATCATTGTAAAGCGCATGTTTCAACCTAAATGCCATATGATAAAACATAAAAATATAATAATTTGATGAAGATGTTGATGTGTTTTGCCCTTAGGGAGTAGTAGCACATGATGGAACTTTGGCAATACAAGAAAATATGACCTCATTGTTCGTATAATTTTTGTAAATGTTAATACTTGTCCAAATACCACAAGTTGACAATATTTTAGAGTATTTTTCTTCCTCTTTTGAACAACATATTACACATTATCGTAGCTCTCATAATTTATGAGATTTATACATTCTACGAAAAGTTACAAAGATAAACTGCTCCCGTTTGTCTTTTCTAGTTCGTAAAAAACTGTAAAGAATTGATCTTTGATGTGATACAAACCAACATGTCATAATCCTAAAATTAGGCAAACACTTGGTTGTCCAAATTCTATCTCATATAACACAATTCTTTATACAAGTTATAATATGTGTCACAGTTTTATATGTTTTTTTTTTAATGAAGTTTAGTATATCAGTGTATCTGTTTACAGGACTCCTAAGTGACATCTAATTTATTTTTTTTTCTAAAGAAAATTTTATAAATTGATTTTTGTTTTTACCAACATTTATTCACAACTATATTACAAAACTATTGTACATCTTGAAAACATTTAAACATTTAATTTTAAGGCATATATAGGTTTTTTTTTAGCATTTTCACTTCATTTTTGCACAAATTTGATTTCTAACCTTGTTTTTCTAACATGAAAAACCTTTACATTTAACATTTTTCATTTCACATATAAAGTCTACGAACCTTTCTGAAATAAATGATTTATAACAAGAAGTGTTTTGCATAATATTACTATTTTTTATGAATTTAAAAAAAATATATTAAAAAAGGAACAAAATGCCCTGACTTTATAGTAAGCAGTTAGACAGTTAAAAGGGGCTTGAACTGCCTAAAATTTGAAGTTTGGTGCACTTTCCATCGTTGCATCAAGTTAAATATCTAGCCATAGTCTAAGATAGGTTTATACTAACGCAAGACTAAAATTAAAATAACTAATTTGTAGCACAAATAAAAACTAGCTCATATCTACTGAAATCATAAGCAGGTTCCACAAATTAGTTATTTTAATTAAATTTTTAACTTGACGCAACAATGGGAAGTACAGAAAATGCACAAAATTTCACAGTTTATAAAATATAAGTGCCTTTAACTCTTAAACAAGTGGGTGGTTTAAATGTTTTGTTAAAAATAACCATAGATTTTCCAAAGGATTAACCACTTAAAACAAATCGCTATTCCTTTAACAAGAAATAAGTTTTAGGATCCTCGACTAATTGTAAGACATTTCAAAATTACATTAGATTTCGATGATGAATTCAAACATTACTCTGATCCCCCACTCTGCAGACCAGTTAGATAATTTCTTAAGGTTATAGTTATCCTATATAATATGACAATTTAAATATATACTGCAACAGCCTAGCAGCAATAGTATACCTCATTGAGTCCATAAATACAATCCTGTTTAACTATTGCATTTATATAGAACCGAAAACTTTTTCAAAATAATTATTTATTATTTACATAAAATATTATTAACTAGTCCTTACTTTGGACAGTACTCAATGAGACTTTGCATCAAATAAAAGCCTTCATGATCGTTGCATCTAGATGCGATTAATTTTTGGAATACACCGAGCAGTCCACTCTGTAAACATACACAAAAGAAAGATTTAGTTATAATGCAATCAATAGTAAAGTTACTATGATTTTATTTACTAATTATTTATAGAACTTTTGATAAGAATAATACTTCAATAATTCAAAGAATAGTATTATAAAAAATTCTGGGAAAGATTGAGTAATTGACAGAGGCCAGAGATATGACATTTACTTATGTAATTGGCAATTCTAATTTTACAAATAGTACTTAACTGTACATTTGAAGACCAGTCTGTTGAAATAATATTCTCGTGGTGTATATATTGGATGTAACTTTTTATCTTTATGTTGTCATAAAATTTATTACAGTATTTGAATTTTATAGGTGTTAAATTATTTTGTTACAACTGAATTTTCTATTTAACCCTTTGACGGCCATGAGCCGATATATCGGCTTACAAAAATATTTCTGAAAATGGCCACGAGCCGATATATCGGCTTGTTATTCTTTTAGTGATTACACACTTATTTTTTTACTATTTTAATTAAAATTTGTTTGTAGTGAAAAGGTAACAATCAAAGTGCTTGTTACTAGTAATCAAATTGAGATTAAGTTTTTTCATTATCATGTGTTGTTTATTCGTGAAATCAAGTAGGCCTTGATTTGACAGCTGGGAGTTGTAGAACCAATATCTACATTCAGTTGTGCATTGTTTACGTCTGTGCAAGTAGTTATATGGTTATATTTTTCTGTTTATAGTGTCTTAGTATTTGCTTTTGTTTAGTTTTTTATAGTTTAGTGTTTCTTTAGGCCTTTATTTGACAGCTGGGAGTTTTAGCCTAAAATCAGTTGTGCATTATTTACGTCTGTGCAAGTATTTATAGGGTTATATTTTTTGTGTGTTTAGTGACAGTATTTGTTTTTTGTAGTTTTTACAGTTTAGTGTTTGTTTTATCAACATGAGTAAAAAACTGCGTTGTTTTCACCAGTTAGTGAAGATAAATTGATGAGATAAGTTCCAGAAACAAGTGCAAATTTTACTGATGAAATGAATGAGCTAGGCCTGTAAGCTTGGGACATCTCCAACCAATAAAAGTATAAATTAGTAATAATTTAAGCTATTAAGGAATTAGATTCATAATAATAATAATAATTAAGAAGTTCACATAAAAAGTGCAATGATTAATAACAAACTTAAAAAACTTTGAACAAAAAACATTTTAAACGAATTATTAAAAATCAATAAGATTAAATTAAGCGCTATTATGAATGTAATGTACACCCTCTAGGCTACAATTGACAAAAGCGCGTGTGTTGCACAGCAACTAAAACGACGAAGCCTTTAGGAACGGAAAAGTACAAAAATTCTAGGAATTGCCCTATGCTAGCTAGGCAAAGCAGTCGAGCGTTCCGTTTCACAACCGAGAACACACACTTCCAACTTAGCATGCCTTAGAGGCAGGACACATCTTCAGATCGCTCTAAACAAAAAAAAAATCGACATGGAGCGTTTAAAGAAAGTTATAATTAAAAAACTTTTAAGCAATTATTATTTTTTTTTAAAGTTAGTGATGTGATTGTTAACATCTTTTGGACATAAAATGTGAGTAAAAGACATTGTAATATTGATTTATTTGTAATTTGTAAGCATGGGACATCTCCAACCAAATAAAAAATAAATTAATAATAATTTAAGTATTTGAGTAATTAGATTAATAATATTGAGAATTAGGAAGCTCACATAAAAAATCAAAACAATTAATAACAAACATAAAAACTTTAATTTAAAAAACATTTAAAACAAATAATTAAAATCAATAAGTTTAAACTAAGCGCAACATATCAATACAATGTAACACCCTCTAGGGTAAAATTGAAATACCAACGGGTTGCTCCACAACTCAAAACGATGAAGCAATTACAAACGGAAAACATATCAATTCCAAGAATTTGCCCAATGCTCGCCATGCTTTTCAGTGGGCGTGCCGTTTCGGATAGACAACCGAAGCTCTCTTCTAGCTTGGCCTTCTTAGAGGGTAGACGTGTGTTCTGCACGCTCTGCTTTTTAGTAATTATGGAGCGTAGTAAAAGTAAAATGTACAACAAGTCTTCTCAGTTAAATTTTTATTAAGGTTGTGAGTGTTTTTTGTAAATAAATTGGACACACATGTGAGTAAGAAACAATATATGTTCAGTAATGTCATGTCTTTGAACTTAAAATATGTGAATCAGATTTTTGTATAAGAACTTTACATGTAACCACAGCAACGTTTTGTTATCATGTTTAAGAATATGTATTAGTTAGTAAGGGATCATAATGTTAATATGAGTTTCCTTTTCAAATTATAACAAAATTAATTCTGGATATTAAAAAGAAGATTTTCATTACTAAATATGGGTAAATAAATATTTATTGAGTATATCCTAGCATTCACGTGTCACGGAAATCTGCCTGGTAAGTACAGATTGGAGCCTGAACCTTGAATCCTTTTATTTAAAGTTTGAAATTGATGCAATAATTAATAAAATCATAGAATAAATAATTAACATTTGATATTTTTAAAGAAACTGATTAAAAAACTCTTACAAATTGCACTTTGGACAGGACTTTATTCTTAACATGAAAATTTGTAAATCTTGTGATGATGTATTCTTTAGTGTATGTAAGTTGAAAAACTGTCAAAATTCTGCATCAACATAATTAGTTATAATTATTCTGGAATTAAAAGAAGATGTTAATTTTTAAATATGAGTGAGTAAAGTTCTCATTGAGTATATCCTATCATTCACGTGTCACGGCAATCAGTCTGGTGAGTACAGATTGGAGCCTGAACTCTAAATTCTTTTATTTAAACTTGAAATATGATATAAAAAACTATTAAATTCACAAATCAAATAATTAATGATTGATATATACAAAAAATTAACTTAAACACACTTACAAAATGACGCCCGAACATAGGGTTAGCTCATAAAAATATAGATTTCATTGAATTAAATTCATAGATTAACTAAGCAACACTTACAGGCCTATTTGCTAATGAAATTGAATCTAGTTCTGAAAGTGTTTATATAGACTAGACAAAAAAATTTATTAAGATATTCTCTTGAAATTTTCAGTATTTGTGCAGAATACACAAATATATTAGAAAACAACTATTTAAACTCTATAATATATTTTTTTAGTTATATCTATTTGACTCCAGAATAAAAAAATAAAATAAAAATAAAAAAATGAAATTTATTAATCCCCAAAAAATTAGTATATTAAAAAAAAATTTTTTTTAATTAGATCTATAACATAATCTTACAAGTAAAATACAGTTCAAAGTACAACTAACACTCTACTAGTGTTTTTAGATTAGTTACACTAATTTTTATAACATCTTGACGAAACTCAGATTTTCATCCTGGCCTTTTTGGCTTACAAGTGGTGTTTAATCACAGGCTCTTTTAGGATCGAATGTTATTTTTTTGCCTGGCCTTAAAAGGGTTAAATATTAGTAGAAAATGAGAAAAATCATTTAAAATGTAAACCTTTAAACAATCACAATGGAGCAATAACCATTGTAAAAGAGGGGAAAAGATATCAGATATAACTTACACATATATATGTAATGGATAAATGACTACTCTATGATTTTAACAGTTTTAAGTGATAAAGTTCTCTCATGGAGTATATTAAAAGTTAATGGCTTTAATCAATCCATTTAAACATCTATTATCGAAATTATTTTTTAATCTAATTTGTTTTTACTATAATCCAAATAAATATTAAAGGCAAGTGTCATAGAATTCTTTTCTCAATTTTTAATCCTAATAATTCATTTAGTTATCTATATTATAGTTCTTTGTAATACCAATAGAAGAATATAATTTCTGTATTTCCTACAAATTGCACAATTTTATAATCTTCTTTTGTTTATTAGTGACGATCATTTCACCTATTACTATAGACATTGTCGAACCACTTTACTTGCATATAATGTGTGTCAATTTATAATAAAATAAAACTACATATATAAAGACAAATTAACATTTTCAAAAATCATTTAAATAAAATACCTCTTTCACTTACATTCACCAAGAAAATAAAATAAAATAAAAACATTATAATAAATTGTGAAAATATTGGCATTTTATCATGGGTTATATGATAATGTCACAAACAAAAACAGAGATATATTTTATATTCTAATCCAGAACAAGTAATAATTTAATTAAGGCATGGAAATAAAAGCAAAAAGTTAATTGACCCAACAATGCAAGTGACATTTACAAAATTAGCCATGATCAACAACAGATCGGTCAAACAAGAAGATCCTTCAAATGTTTAGAAAAAATTCCAACTTGATAAACATAGATTTCTATCCTACGATCCTTTTTTTGCTCGATACAGCCTAGTGTGGGCTATGTTACACAAATTCACCTGCCTTCTTACACCTGTATTCTTTTATTTTCTCAAAATATCTTCTTAGGTGTTTGGGGTTTGTCTGTTGTGAAATTCTTTATCTCCGCAATATTTTTCTGAATCAATCTACGTTATCAGTTTCTTCCTCCATCACTCTGATTAGTTTGAGATTTCGGTTACTTCTTTTATTCACGGAACTTGGATGATCCTTTTCAGTAGCCTTTTCCAGTTTATCCTCTTGTGTACATGTGTTTCTATGTTATTATAAATTGACATACATTATACACAAGGGAAATGGTTAAAAACAAGGGCTAAATTAATAGGTGAAACAATAATTATCACAAAAGGAGTATGAAAAAATAGAAAAGGGAACAAGTTTTTTGTAACACGAATATAGAAAATATTCTGCAATTTTTTTTGACATTTTGAACACATTAAGTTTTTCAGTCGAGGACTAGCTGTTCTTGGCTACACTCCAAAGAAGTAAACTGTTGTAGTATCTAGTCTAAAATACTGTTCTATGTTTGTTTAATTTAGTTATCACATGTAATATTGTTATTAACATGATTTATTTTTTATACACATTGTTTAAGAAATGTTTTAATCTGAACTCTTCAAGTTGTTAAGTTGTTTGAATTATAAAAGGTTTGGAAATCTTGTAATTAAAGTTAAGTTATATTTATTACAAACAAATCGGTTTTTCTTTTTTTACTTATAATGTGTTTTAAAGATCATTAATCAGTTACAATATACACAAAATAATTTACTTACAACTTTTAAAGTACTTTCCATCTGCGCTGGCACACACTTTTGTATAAATGCTCTGAGAAGTCGCACTAATGGATGTACGTTGCCGGATCTCTCCCATAAAATTGGTGTTAATAAACATGGATACAATGCAAGATATGGTTCTGGAATTGTTCCGACATTATGTAGTTCTAGTAGCAGAGATAATATTTGAAATACATAAGGCACAAATTCTGAAATAAATAAACCAAAAATTAACTCAATTAATTAATTTTTGTTTAATTGATATAGTTCTATTATTAATGTATATATATTTTTTTATAAAGTAGACTTGTGACTATCCAGCTCGGGTGTAAATAATATTAAATTTGATTCCCAAATCCAGTCTTTAATCATTTTAATTGGCAATACTTTTCGATCGTAAGGCTTTATAAAATACACACCTATACTCCCAGTAAGCTACACTTTTCCTACATAGTTTTTATATCCCAAGTAATTACAGACACTTGTCTTTGGAATAGTTTTATTGACAAATAGATCACTGTAGCTACACCCAACATCTAAACATCTTTACTAGAAAATTACAACTTTATTATTTTACAGTAATCAGTTTTAATTTTGTGTTTTTACTTTGATTTATAATCAATTGGGTAATTTTATTATAACTAATAATTAAATATGAGTGACAAAAATGCAAAAAAAAAAAAAAAAAAAAAAAAAAAAAAAATATGTTGTCTGATATATGTAATCTTTGTTAAATAAATGTTAAATTGTATAAATTTTTTAGTCATTTTATTTAGTTTCCTTTCAAGTCAATCATGTTTTTGTCAATTTGGTCAAATTAACATGATTTCTTTTAACAAACTCTATAAACAGTTGCGTCCGTAAAAAAAAAAAAAAATCAATAAATTCAAAAACTGGATAAAAGCAGTTTTATAAGATAAATTGTAATCTGTTCTTAACTTCAATGTTATCGCAAGTCCAAGGTAAACCTTTTATAATTAGCGGTAGTTCAGTCATGTCTTAAAACGGTTCCTAGTAGGGACGAGACAATTCGGGCTTACAGATTATGATTATTGTTAATAATAAGAGATTACAATTATTGACGACTAGTGCTCATTAACCTCAGCATTGAACCATTATGTTACAAGGAATAAAGTAAAAGTAATAAATGTATTAATTTATTACAACGTGTTAACTTAACTCAATTGTAATTGGTGATTACCAGTATAGCTACATGAGGATCTCTACAAAGCTTCAAAACAAGTATCGGAAATTCAGTCTGACAAGTTGTGTAAGAAACATACATACATATTTCAATTCAGAGTACTTTTTATAATCATAAATAAATTTTGCTTGATTTTGTTTGATAATACACCACAACGGAAGAAAATGGAACTGCTTTCATATTCATTGTAATATTATTTAAATTTATTTTACGATCGGAAATAATTCAGTATTGCAATACTGGAAACGTATTACCTTAACCATTGTTTATTAATAGGAAAATAAAACAAATACGTGTTAATTGTTTGGCATTTGAATATGTTTGTTATCTTATAATCACGAAAAACATTAAATTTTACTTTCTCCTATAAATGCCTGGTATCAGATAATGAAATCATAAAATCATACATGTAGCGTTCCACAGATTTTGTACTCATTGTTGGGTTGGGGTGTTCTGTAGGTGTAGGTATAAATGTGATCTAATTAATTGCGCCTACAGATGTTATAATCACCTATCGTAACAGGGGTAAACGGATGGGCAAGTATTGAAAATTGGTTAATGTTACAGAACAGCAGGGAAGTTAGTTGTATGAGTGAAGTTTATGTTTAATAATAATAATAGATTCATATGTTATGTTTGTATGATTTTTTTTTTTTTGTAATAGTTTAAAAGGAAAGTAAAGAAAAATGACAACTTTTGTAAAGAGTAACTGTATTGAATGAGACGATATCAGTGTGGTTTCATGAGAGTCGGCAAATCCAGACATAGGAGAATTTGTATCCAAACGTTTATGATTGGCTGGAATAGTTACCAATCAGAATCCTTTAAGAATAGAAGGGATTAGTAGAGTTTTGGGACAAATTACTTGGTCTTCATCCAATGGTGAGAGAAGTCGTATTTGACTCTCTTTCAGCCTTCAGATGAACTTCTCATTTGCCTGACTGGCAATAAGCTTCATTTCCAGAGCGACATACTTCTATAAGAGCATTATCAAATATACAGTTTTATTATTACATTTTAATGAACTCGGTATGAGTTTAATTTAAGCGTCCTTGGTATGAGACGCATTCTTTAAAGTATTCATCTTGTACTGTATTTAAATTTCAAAAATATATTCAAAAACACGTTAACTTGGTTGCTAATATTTCACTAAAAGCATAGATAAGCTATTTTGTGGAAATAACTTTAAAAATAGTTGAAGGTGTTGGCAGAAATGAACAATCTGATGGGTTGAGTTTGGTAGCGTTTGGACATTTTGCAATTTTTATAAAAGTATACATGAAAGGACATTTTACCATTTTTATAAAAATATATTATAAGTATATATAAAAGGACATTTTAAAATTTTATAAAGATATCATAAAAAGATCCGCGAAAAGATAGTTATGAACATGGAAACAATTTGTAGCTTATAAGAATAATCATATGTTCTATGATTTGATATATATGTACGTATTTCAGAAATTTGATGCTATGTTAATCATGATTAAACATACATATTTCAAAGGACCTATGGTTTATTCATAAATTAAATTACATTTTCCTAAAACATGTGATCCCAACATTTTTTTAAGTTATTCAAAAAGTGTTTGTGCTTGCTCACATACTGGCGCCTAACAAATTCAATTATGAAATAAATAAATAAAATTAATAAAGGTTACATACATTTTTAAGTGCTTAAATATAAACTTATGGTGGCTGGTTATTTTAATTATGATTGAAAAATACAGAGACTTTATTCAATAAATAACAGATTAACCACAACACAAGTTTAAATATGTTATGAAACTCTACTGATTTTTACTCCAGGATTATTGTTTATATTATGTAATTAAGTAGAACAAAAACTCGAACACAAGATCTCACATAAAATATGTTTAGTTATAGTTTATGTATAATTATAGTTTACAAAAATTATTAGTTATAGTAGCTCATGTATCAATGAGGATAGCGACTTGAAACGCGTTTGATTAATTAGACATAAGATAATTTTTGTGAGATCTTATGTTCGAGTTTTTGTTCTCTAATATTATCTCAAAAGTCAAGCTTGATGTAATTAAGTAATTAAAAAGTCTTCAAAAAATACAAATTAGTAAAATATACTACGATTGTATATAAAATAAACAGGAACCCAATTCTCAGGTTTTGTCTTATAAGATTGGTATTAAAACTAACAATTAAAATACTATATGATTTTAATTACCAGATGTTTTCATATGTTTACTTTTAAGGTTACGTTTACATCATTTTTTAAACAAATTATAACATATTCTGCAATTAAACAAACTTACACTAATAGATAAGACCCCATGATATATATACTAATACAATTTAGCATTTTTACAAGGACCAGGAAACCAACTTTTGGAAATTATATTTAGGGATCTGCTTGTATATATTGTATAATAGGGCTGAATAAGCACCATGATGGTACCCATTATCTTGTTTTATAATCTAGAAAAATAATACATGAACAAAATATTTACTAATATATTTTACTCTATTTTGATTAACTCTAACCAGAAAAATTACTATTTAACATTTCAAGGAACATAAAATATATTTACTATGATTTGGTCTTGCCTTTTAAAATGAACTGTATCATATTAATTGAATGTTAGATATGGGTTTCCAAAAATTGATGATAGCACTGTCTACTATCTACAGTATTTAAATGAAGGTTATTTCCTTATTATGTAAACATTGTACATTTCACCTTGAACCTTAGTCACAATTTATATTTTTTAAAGTAAGTAAATAATAGTTTTACTTTTGATTATTTCACCAGCCGACATTTAAATAGTGGAGCAAGAAAGTGTGCACTTTTTCCTTAACAAGCAAGACCTTTCAAATGAGATATCACGACAGAGGTTTAAAATTAGAGTTGTTTCCAAAAAACCCATTTTGAGGGTAGTGGGGAATTTATATCAAATACGAAAATATTGTTTTTTCTAGTACTAGTATAATACTAAAATTTACTACCTACCTTGAACATCCTGCTGCAAGATATTTTGAAACAATGGGAAAAGCGTCACTTCAAAAGAAGCAACAGCACCTGGATTAGTCTTGCATACAATTCTACACAGAAAAGACAACAATATATACAACAAAAATTGAAAAATAAATAATAAACTTTACTTGAATACATTTTGTTACGAGTAAGAGAACCAAATAACAAACCATTTAAGAAATTTTTGATTTTGAAAAAAACTATAATTTTACATCTCCTTATGGTACAGCTACCACCAAATTATGAGGTGATAAAAAATAAATAAATAAAATACCTTCTGAGATATTACTAAAATATGCCTACATGCCATTGAACTCTCATATTTTTGGGTTGTAGAGTACTGCTTTTACAACAGAAATCTCCAAAACCACTTTTTTGGACTCAAAGGACAATTTACTGCAAAAAACTTGACATTGATAGTTTCACATAATTTTCTCTAAACTGTAAGAAAAATATAACATACGGCCTACGTTTTCATTATAAGGTATAGCTAACTTTACAATGTGGAAATATTAATAATTTCCCATAGATAAGTACAGTGTACTCCCGATTATCCACGAGCGGTTGATCCGCGAGTCTTGCAGAACAAACAAGTAAAAAAAAATTTACGGTTCTCTTTATGTGTTTAGTACGAGTAACAGCCAGTAAAACTACGATAACGAAGTTGTTCAGTAGAGATAGGCTTACTGTCTAGAGTGGTTGGACTGTGACGCTAATGATCCGGAATTCGAGCGATTGACAGACCGAGAAATAGCAGTCAAAGCAAGAGGGGCGAACGAAGAGGAAAGTGTAAGTGAAGAGAAAGAAGGAACGAACGTCCATGCACGATTGACACACAAAGTGGTCTTGCAACACATCAATGGACTGCTCACTGCTCCAGTATTTAGAGAAACAAGACGACAATGCTCAGTTAGCTGAAAAACCGATACGAAGAAAAGTTCATTTAAGAATCAAAAGATGGTGTTTTCTCAGTAAAAAACAATGTTTGATTTTTTTGGAAAAACTGTCAGGTAATTAAAATTGCACTACACTAGCGTAGCATAATGTGTTTCATGTATTGTTCTTGTGTTTAACTACAACAACTTCTTGTTTATTACACTTTTTTTATTTAATATAAAATGTACATTAAAACGTTTTTACTATATGTAATTTATAGGTTTGTACTATGTATTATGAGCTTATTTGTCATAACTATTTTTTTTATTACAGTATTTTCCCTTTATTTTTAGCATTCTTGCAGATTATCCACGATTTTCGTTATCCGTGATATCTGTGCCACCCAAATTCCTGGATAATTGGGAGCACATTGTATTATAAATTGTATATATTGCAATTAAATTAACTAAATCAATTTCTAACTCAGGCTTAAACCTCAAAACTTGATAAAATGTTCATTAAATAATTAGAAAACAATCTTACCTGATTGAAAGTACAATAGTCTCGAACAAGAAGTGGTTAAAGTGTGGTTTGCTTGGATTTCTAGCGACAACAGCCAACTTGTCTGTAAGTTTAGGAATCAATTCGGGTAAGTACGGTACAACTTTATCTTGCAGTGTGGAGAAACTGCGCATTATAGTCTTCATTACATATTCATTTTCCTCCGACGGTTGACGATCCAACATTGAGAATAGTCCAGTGAGTAGTTCTTGTGCATAAGGATTAAGTTGCTCACCTGATACTCTAAAAACAAACAATACACACACATATGTTTTCAATGTACATGTAGGCCGAAATTCAAAAATATTTTTAAATATGACCACTCTATAGTGGTTAACGACGGCATGTGAGGAGTCAATTATTCCTACACCAAAAAAATAACAGATATAGTAGGAGTGTCTTCCTGGCTTATAAAAATATGTTCACTTGAACTTAATTGAGCCTTATCTGAATTGGTCAACTCTTCTTTTCTTGTAGGTGTTTTTCCTGGTTAGTTAAAACCACCAAAGATCTATCTATTATTCAAAAGAGGTGACAAGAAGGATGTTATCAATTACAGGCCCATAGCTTTGCTGCCAACATTCAGTAAAGTTTAGACTGACACATTACCTGGAAGAGTGTAGTATCATATAGAAAAATCAGTTTGGTTTCGATAATAAATGCATTGACAAGTCTTATTGATTGAGAGTATAATCTTAGACATCTTCAAGGGATCTGGTTATGTTGATCGTAAACAACTTTTCAGTAAATTGGAATTATATGGAATGAGGGGGTCATTTATTTGTCATCATTTAAATCAGTGGTGACTAGAAGGTCACATTGTATAGAAGTTGCAGGAGAACTTTCTGGCCAGGCTCAACTGAACTATGGTGCCAGCAGATATATATACACCCACGAGCACAAATTTAAGTTATTCAATTTTACATTCACCCAAACAACATTCAAATTCCTTTTCAGATATTGTATCACTCAATTGTTTTATACTGATATTTAAATTTACATTTAGAATTTGATGAAATGTAAACACCACTACCATAATTCACATTATGAGAAAAATGAGTTATAATAGAATATTCCCTAATTCTTAGTCGTTCTAATTCTAAGTCTCTCATCTTATGTTCACAAATAATTACTAAGTCTGGTTTTAAGTCATCAAGTGTTATTTCCAGGGATTCAATTCTAGAGGGCAAATGTTGTATATTTTGGTGAAGAAATTTTAAATGATTACATTTAGTTTCTACGTGTGCTTTTGGGTGTATATTACTCCCTTTTTTCTACATCTAAAAAAATCATCACAATTCGAGTTTCCATCACTAACATTGATTGTCACAGTGTCTTTATCATTTTGTTTTTTATGAACTGTCATGGTACTGCTTGGATTAGCACTAAGGAGAGTTGAACATTGATGGAAGAAGATTGGATTCTCAGTGAATCTGGCCAAGACTGATATCATTCCTTTTACTAGGCGAAGGAAGATGGAGGGTCTTGGCCTCTAATTATTTTCAGTAAGTAAAAAAATGAAAATGGGAACCGAGGTCAAGTATTTAGGATTAGTCCTGGATAATAGACTTAAAATAGGGGTTCACATATTAATCGTGTCTTCGATATAAACGGTCACTTATGGCATGCAGGGCCGTGATTAGTGGGACATGGGGTTTAAGGACAAAATTGATGTTTTAGCTTTACACCTCTGTGGTGAGACCTACTATTATGTGTGGTGCCATTGTGTGGTGGTCTGAAGTAGAAATCCAGAGATCAACTGTAAGACTAGCAAGAATTCAGAGACCTGCTTGCATTGCGGTAACAGGAGCTGTTTCTCGTGCCCTTGAAGCATCTTTGGACTGTTGTCTTAACATTCTTCCTATAAACCTATTCATTCATTAGGACAGAGGCTAGGAAGATTACTTATTCCCTTCAATGCAAGGGGTATGGAAGCAGTCCCATAGTAAGTTGGGACTAAAATCACATCAATAGTCACAGGGGATTATGTATTAGACATGACCTCTGATCATATGAAAACATGTTACTCTTTTTCAAAGTAATTTATAGTGATAATACCAGAACACGATAAATGGTCTGAGGGAAGAAGACCCACAACTCTAGGAGAACTGGAGTGGTTTACAGATAGATAAAAAACTAAAGGTGAAACAAGCGCAGGTATCTATGGAGGCGAACTTGATCAGTAAATTTCGTTACCAATGATATTTCACTCTACATTATTCCAGTTGGAAGTAACAGCTCTAATGTAATGTGTCCAAGAAAATCTAAGACTTGGGTATAGGGATATAAGTAAATTCGTATCTATAGCTACAGTCAGGCAGTCTTGAAACAAATAGATTCAAAAGAATTTAAGTTAAAGTTAATCTGGGATTGCTTCAAGACCCTATCGAAGCTTGGTGGTCATAACAATGTTACTCTTCGTTGGGTGCCAGAATATGCTGGAATTAGCGAAAATGAGAGCGTTGACATGCTGGCAAATAAAGCATCAACAGCGAAGTTCATAGGACAGTTTTGTGGAATCTCCAAGAAAAGGGCTATTTTCACCATCAAAACTTGGGCTGAGAAAGAGCATGGACAAGGTGGAGAAACATCTCAGGCTTGAGAGTGGGTAGACTCACACTTCATGCCCCCTCTACACAAATTACACCAGATCTTATCAAGAAAAGCCGTTCCAATGTAAGGAAAGTGGTAGGCTGGATCACAGGATATGGCCACTTTAGAAAGCATATGCATAGGATGGGAATCTTCACACCGGAACCTCTTTGCAGAAGATGTGGAATACACGACGAGACTGAAAACCACCTGCTCTTAGTACATCAGCCTTGTACTAAGATAAGCATCTTTAGACATGTAGAGAAAGGCTTAACAATTCCTCAAGACAACCTCATAGAAAAGATCCTTAAGTTCGCAGAGCTTGTAGATCTATAGTATGATGACTTGGGAGCACACATCATCTTCCGGGAGTCCAATAAACTTTAAGGGCTGAAGTGCCTTGGGTAACAAGAACCGTCCGAAGTGAATTGAAGTTCTGATATGATATTAAGGAAAAATAAGAATATACTTCCAAACCATTTTTATTGCTATTTGATGTACACATTTTACGTTACTTTTCAATATAGTTTCCACCATTATTGGGGCCATTTGTCATCACTGTGTTGTATTCTTTTATTGTTGAAAAATGGCACCCGCAACGCAATTCATATGACGCAGCTTGTTTAACCTGGTCACCTCTAACAGATGTTTGGTGCAAGATCTGTGATATAGGGTTGATCCAATTTTTTCCATATGGTTGGACGGAAATATTGTGTTGTGGTGACAGTGTATAGATGGAATTGTCATAAATCACCACAACAGTCTAGGTAAACATGCTACGCTCATTTAAATATATATATATATATATATATATATATATATATATGGGTAATTTGAGAAAGTTTGTGCAATATTTTTTCCATTATTAGTTTGACTATGTATATGAGTCTTGAGAAAGTTAGTGCAATATTTTTGATATATTTTTAGTTTTAATATGTATGGGTATGTGAGAAAGTTTGTGCAATTTTTATGCAAGAGTATATATAGAGCGGCTTGAGACGGCCCAAAAAACCGATCTCAAGGAAGAATTATGAACACACACATATACATAATTATACGTAAACACTGAATCATTGCTCATTCTCTCTCCATGCTGCCTGTTGTTGTCTATATATATACTTGATTCGAGTGAGGTATGATGAAGTAACATGTGCGTCACGCGATATTTCATTAACACTATTGTCTAACTCATAAAAAACCTATGCAAACATTATAAAACTACTTATTATACATCTCTATTAGCATTGCAAGATGGTCGGAAGCCTTTTAGCTGGCTAACCTCCTGCAGGGTGTTGTTCGAATTGACAACAGTGTGCTACTCATGCTTCCTTATTGGCTATTGCTCAACGGACTACATTCGTGGCAGCACGGACACCCGTTCGTTGTCTGAAGACTGATCCCGGGATGAGCGTTGCCTCCATGGTCTATTGGCTGAAGGTTGAATCCTAAAGGACGAACGTCATACTGAATATTGTCAAAGCCCTCCTGATACCCGATAGATAGTACCTCTATCCTCTTTCACAAACTATCAAGCTCCAACAGATGTTAAGTACAAGGACCATACACACTAAAGCCTTTACTTCTAGGTATTAAGGAAAAAGATATGCGGGATGTGAAAGTGTGAATCAGCGAGGTGTGTTGTGACAACTATTCTGCTAAAATTGTCTCAAACATTTGTGTGGTGTTTGTTACCTGCTGATAATAATAATAATAATAGCAGTTTTTCTTGTCTTACCATCATATTTATCGGGTTTTCATGAAATATTGTTACAGCTACTTCACGATTAATTAAATTGTTAACCACTGCACAGAAAATATGTTTCAAAACCCAAAAATAAGAATCACATAATTAGTTGTATTGTCTTTGTTACTGAGAATGGTAGTATAATAAATAAAATTTATGCAAATGTGCCGAAATACCATGGGCAATATTCCACAGCAGTGTTTATCTAAAACCACTTATAACTTAAAAATTTCAAGCGATTTTAATAATTCCAAATGACGTTTCAATTTTGTTCAAACTTTGCCATTGATAAAACAAAATGTATATTGTTGCTGAAATGTCAAAAATATACAGAAAAATATAGATTTTATTTTGATAGATAGCAAAAAATTGTTATTAAACACTACTGCAAAGATTTTAAAATAGTTTTCAGTTCCCATTAGCATTTAAATCATATAACAATTTTGTCATTTTAAATATATTTGTTGTTGTTGAAAATGTTAAGAAAATGAGTAAAAATTGTGGAAGAATTTAAAATTCCTACTTTTCAGCAGAAATAAATAGTTATAACTAGGGTACTGCTGTACCGATTTGTAAAAAATTGCCAGTTCCAATTAGCATTTGAATCACATATCATCTTAGCTGCTGAAAAAATAAATGTTGTTTCTGAAAATATTAAAAAAATGTGTACAATATGTCAAAGATTAGGCTTTTTTCATACTGGTACTGAAAAGTATTGTTATAACTTTGGAACTAATCAATTAATTTCAATCAAACAAAGACTAAAACATGAAGAGATATCGTAGCTACACAGAAAAGAAACACACATGAAAACCGGATTAGCAGTTCTCGAGTTATAAGATTAAAAATATATAAACTGACAGAGACGTTGCATTTAATATGAGAAGAAATTTATACATTGAATAAACCGGTCTGTTTGGCTCTGCTTACGGTGTGTAACATTATCACACAACCTGGTACTTCTGCTTAGCAGTAATGCTACAGTAATACTATCTATGATTCGTCAGTTGAACATTAGTCAAAATGATTAAAAGATTATATCATGGGAGGTGGCCATGTGGGGATATTGTCTTGTCTACGTCATCATCAACAGAGTTCAAACCCTTGTTGACAATGTTGAAAATTCACTTTAAACCCATCACTTATGGTGGAGCCTTGATATTACTACAGAAACCAAATACTCTTATAATTTTTATAATTTTAAATTTGTACATATATACTCACAATGGTTGATTATTTTCCTTGAGAGTAAGTATTTTGTCTATTGCACATGCCGCATAACTGTGAACGACCACACTTTGTGAGTTCAGATGGCGTATTAACAAAGGCAAGGTTCCTGTGACGACTTCTTTTGGTAATAAACTTCGGAATATCATTATGTATTTGATAGCATCTGCTTTGAGTACTGGCACTGTGTTAACTGTTATAAAAAATAAAGTATTACTAGGTATAAAATAAATAATATTAAAGTAATGTAAATTATTTTCTAAAAAAATTAAAATATTTACAAAATTAACTGCAATGAACTATATATAAAACAAGGAAAAAACCTTAACCCTCCAACTGTTCAATGTTAAAGGTTTTATTTTCTTAAAAAATTAATAAAAAATATTAATTTTACACAAAACCTAACTTATAAGACATCATTTTTCTCAGAAAGATGCATAGAATCCATCTATGTAAAAAAAATTATTTTTTTTGTAACGGTTTTGGAGTAAGTATGTTACATGTCAAAAACGACAATATCATTTTTCAAGAAAAAGCTGATTCATCCAAAATCAAAAGCTTACCACCTTTTTCTAAGATATACAAAAGTTTTGTGTACTATTTGTGAATATATTTAGGGGAAAAAAAATAAAAATTGTTATATTTTTAAAATTAAAAAAAAATTTTACGTAAAAACTGAATTTTCTCTTTATTTTTTCAAAAAAACATTAAAAATAGTAAAATATATTTTATACAGAACTTCCATAAGTCATTATATTCAGAAAGGTGCATAGATTTTAGGTGTGTAGTGAAAAAAAAAGTTAGATGTAAAACATTTGTAGTTTTTATGTAAAATAACCAAAAATCGGAAAGTAGCGTAGGCAAGAATTTCACAGAAATGGTAATGTACACCATAATAAAAAAATTTTTGGAATTTTTTCAACCTTAAAAACAGGTTTGTAATATATTTGTGAACATATTTAGAAGGGAAAAAAAAAACATTTGTTACATTTTCAAAAAAAAATTATCATTTTTTTAAAAAAAGGTAACTTTATTCTTTTCTTTTCAAAAATTTACCAAAAATAGTAATATGTATGGAAAACACAAATTCTATATATTATTATATTTAGAAAGGTGCATATAATTTAGCTGTCTAGTGGAAAAAAAGTTAGATGTAAAACATTTGGAGTTTATATGTGAAATACCAAAAAATCCGAGAGTAACGCAGGCAAGAATTTCACAGAAATGGTAATGTAAATCCTACAAAATTTTTTTAAAAATATTTTCAACAGTTACTACATATTTGTGACATATTTGTGGATAAAAGTTGCTAAAAAGAAAAATCAATTTTGAAAATTTTCATTAGACATGGGTCATTTATGATAAAAATCTACCTTCACAATAGCCTAGACGTTGAGGTTAGGGCTGTGAAAAAAAAACCAAAAATATGAAATATCACTAATAAATACACTCTACAAACATTGACACATTTATTATAAGTTGTATATACATTTATATATTATGTATATACATATTATAATAAATAAATGGTTTCTAGAAACTAAAAGTTCCAATAGCAAATCTAGAACTAGGTCTGACTAGTACAAGATTTGGCTAGACTAGGCCGAAAATATGAATTATCACTCATAACTACACTCTACAAACATTGACACATTTATTTTAAGTTGTATAAACAAATTATAATAAAAAAATCACTTAGTGAAACTTATATTCACTATAAAAACACAAAGCTATTGCACATTGAAATTTCCACATCGGCAAAAATCTTGCGAGATCGAAGTAACAAATTTGAGGTTATTCTACATTTTATAAAGTACTACAGCCTTTGTATTTTTCCTTGTACAGATGTGTTTCAAATACAAGGTTAAACAAGGGGGAGATTCCTCACTCCAGAATGTAACTAGAGTATTTGTACTCCAAAAAAAAGCCATTAGGATAATTGGAGGACTTTCTAAATTTCAATCATGCAAAGAAACATTTAAATTGTTTAAGATCTTCACCCTACCTTCCATTTATATATTTGAAACAATTCTTTATTTTAAATTTAAGTGTAAGCACATCCAAAATAGGGATTTGCATGATTACCATACTAGAATGGCTTGCAAATATCGGGGTAAAAAGCACAGGCTAAATTTATTTAGTAAGTTACCTTCGCAGGCTGGGGCACTATTTATGAATAACCTTCCTCCAGACTTGCTAGCGATAAACGATTATTCATGTTTTAAAGGCAGACTGAGACGACTGCTGTTGTCTGGATCCTGTTATTCTGTGGAGGAGTTTGTGAGGCACTGAATTTGGTTGTGTTATTGTAAAGTACTATATAATGTTATGTTTTGACGTTTGTTGTACAATTGTAATTGTCTACAACAAATAAAATGTTTGATTGATTGATTGATTGATTGATGTAAACTTAAAGCAATGACAGAGTAAAAGACATTTAAAAATAAAATGTGAAGCTACTTGAAGGAATGTATTTTTTATTCAATAGAAGAATTCATAGGATTGTCGTCTGATGAAGGTGTTTTTCTTTTTTATACGTCGGATATGTATTGTATTAGGAAAGTAATTTTTTTAGAAGTAAAAAATGTATTAAATGTTTTAAATGTAAAAATTCACTACCAGTCAAATAAAATCTCCTAGCTGATAATAAAATAAATAAATAAGTTACATTGTGTGTTTTGTATATTCGAGTGTACGGTTTAAGTGTCTTGACATTTTGTTTGTTTGTTATTGATTGTTATTTTACATTAATTGATAATTTATAATACGCCTATTTATAAAGATAATTTTGTATTGTTATTGTTTTCATGTTAGAATTAATGTATAAGTCACATGACATATTTCATACAATATTTATATTGTCAAACGAGATTAATAAAATTGAATTGAATTGAATTGAATTGAAACCTCCTCTTTACAGTTATATCAAAAACGACAAGATTGTATAAAAATAAAGATCGGATTCTTCAAGACTGTCTAGATACTGAATATCGCAAACCGGTCTGAAAGTTCAAAGGATCATTTCCTAGAATGGATATAACTCGTAAACTATATAAATTAGGATGATTTAGTCTTCATAGTTCGAAAGAGGAAGAAAAATACTATATAATATTGTCAACTTGTAACATTTGGACAAGTTTTACCATTTCGAAAAAATATATGAACATATAGGTGATATTTTCTATATAAAACTCGCCGCGAGAAAATGTCGCAATCTAGCGCTAACAAGGTAAACTTCAGTCTAGTCTTATTTCTGTACTACTCGCTATATAAAATTTTCTAAACTTGGTTATGACAGATTGAAAGATTACCTATTCAATGGTATAGAATACATTTCGATAATATAATATCTACTAGGATAAAAGTTGAATTGCAAAAAATGTAATTTTTAGCGTGTAAAAAGGAGTTAAAATTCTTGATTTTGTTTAATTTTTATATAATAAAAACTATTTCACCTAGAAACAAATGAAAACCACAGATTGGATGAGAAAGAAACGATCTATGGAACAGTGTTATGTTTGATCAATTTGACAGAAATGTCAAATTAAGAATATTAGACAAACATGACGTTAGTTTTGTTTACAAATTGTTACCGCAAATATTTGACGTTACACATCAAAAATACGTGAAATTCAGCAATTTTTGGAATATTATTTATAACTTTTGTGGTATTTATTTTGCATGATTATGTATCTACGGATAATTAGCTTTCCAACACTATTTTTTTTAGTGCAATAGGACGATTCTAAGTGGGCGAAATGTTGAATTGCAAAATATGTGTTTTATAGCAAACTTGTCCGGAGAATGGGTACGGTTTTGGGCCTTTAACAGTTGGAGGGTTAAGATTCAAATGATTGTCAGACATTTTTGCTACATATAATGCTTAAGTGTGTAGAAATTGGTGTTGAATAAAATATTATACTACTCTAAAACATAATTGGAATTTTATGTGTTCAATATTTCAGAGAAAAAATGGCTCACAAACAGTTATAAATGACAATTTTGTTTACAGTAAAGCTGAACGTTGTAGCATCTTAACATTTTAAATTTTGTCATCACAAAGGGATTTGTTGCTAGTCATTAGGGATTTGTAAGGGTCTCGAATTTTCGGGTCGGTTTGGGTCACTGCAAAAGTATGCCACTTGGACTGATCAACAATTTATACAGACCAAATACAAGACGGGTTAGAATAGAACACATTGCAAATACATTATTTTATAAGTTAATCGTATGAATTTAATATAAAGTATTAAATAAAATAATATTTTGTTAAAATGTTCTGATATTACAAAACAACAAAACCCATATTTAAACTTTAAAAACTTCTCAACAAGGATATAAACAGATTAGACAAGGACAATTAAATAGATTCATTGAAAAGTTACTTTAAGGTAATTTCTATGACTAAATTCACACAAATTTTACAATTTTAATACCAAGACTCTGACGATGACAATCATACTGTGTCGAAACTGATAATTCTTTAAGATAAACAGATTGATTGATGGAGAGAAACAGGTTAAAATAACCTATTTACATTATTAATGACTTATAATAGGAATTTTGAGAGTAGCATTTGATTAAACTTGTTATTTTTGTATGGTTTAAAGGTGAAAAAACACGGTTATTGCCTTAGAAAAAAGAGCATTAAATAGAGCTCCAATACTGTACAGCAACATCATCATAAGAGGACAAGAACGGTCTACTTGTTTTCAACACACAAAGTAGCCTTTTTCTTACTCCTTTCATTTACAACTTTTACTTTTTGCTGTTATTAATATTCACTTTGTCATTTTTCTTCACCACATGTCACATTATACATTTACAAATTAAAATGATGATATTTCAATGAAATGATTTTATCTTAATGGATCATTAGGTAGCCTATGAAATATGATTATTTACAATTTTATTTTTTGTCTATAGTGAGATTTTATCCTTTCATTAATATTATTTATAACTGTGGAATTTCGTATATAGTTACAAACGTAATGATGTGTCTAGAGCTGCCAAACCTTCAATGTACTGAGTCATCACTGAAGATGTATCACAGATACATTTCGGTATCAACTATACTAGTCAACCTGACACTAATTCACGCATTTTTAGGAACAAAGGGTGGTTCGAATATGATTCTAAAAAATATGAGTAGGATATTTAAAAAAAAGTCCTGTGAATTAAAGAGTGTTAAACAGTTGCAACTGTGTGTGTAAACCCAAGTATCTACATCATGAATGATACGTTCTCTTTCTCTCTTATTTATTTAAAATTTTTATTGGGGGTAGGGGAATTTCATTGGCTTCGATTAAACAGAACCTCAAACTACCAGGACTTTACTATATTTATTCTTTATGATGATAGCGAGAAATTAAAAATACTAGAGGTGAGCTGTATCGGAATATAAGCCGATACCATGGTATTGAATTGATAGTATAGAGTATCGGAAACAAAAAAAAAATACTGTTACTAGAGTTATGCAACCCCCCCTCCTTAAATCCAATGAATATTGATATGTTTAGTTTGCTTATTACTTAAAACTGCCATTGGCTATTCACTTAACGAGTAAAACCAATGATACTATTGAGTTGTAATATAAAATGGTCTAAGGAAACGGATGTCTAAGCATAAAAACCAATATTTGAGAAATATTATCATCATTCCATCTCTCTGCTTCCCATGTACATATTGATAGTTTTTGAGATTGGTTAATTTTCTAAACTCCCATTGGGGATAACAAAAACTTTCATTTATTTATCTAAATGAAAAAATATTGTTTTCATTTGAAATTTTTGATGATTTTTTAAAAATTGTTTCGTTAAATTATGATCTTTGCAACTGTAATGAAAAATGTAATGCAGTATCTTTGATTTTCTGAATGCCTTAAATGAACGTAACTGCAGAATAAATGAGATTACAAACGCTGTCATAGCGGGGAAACAAGTTGGCAAACTTGCTCGGGTCCTATTGGGTTTTTCAAAGTCAGGCTGTCTACGGGCTCCTCTCTCAACGGACTAAATTTGTAGAGGCTTGAATAAACAGTAGTATTCTTTCAGAAAATAAAATTGGAATGATATACTTGTCACCATATTTAAAGTTGTTATATTTATTTTATTGGAAAAAAAATAATCAGGAGTCGGCACATAGCAATTTTATTAGTTCATCTCAGATAAAAAAACCAATTTTAGGGTCTCCTAAAAGGAAAAAAAACCAGCTTACTAATAAATTTAGTGCCTGAAAGAAAAATATTGTAGTTAATCAAAAATGTATAACATTAGAATTGATTGGAAAATACCGCCAAGGAGTAAAATTTGCCAATCAAGAATTTTGAGAAATTTGCTACATAATGAAAATAACATCACGGAAAATACTGCTTGTGTTTTAAAGATATACTACTGACTTGATCAAATGGTTTTGTTGTGAATAAATGTTAAACTCTGATAACTTGTTATCGCATAAACAAGTATAAAATTTATATTTCAAAATTTTTCCTAATATAACATTTATTATATAGTTCTATTCCAGGGACTTTTCTGGACTTTATTGGGAGGCAAGAACCAACATGGCGTGAGCCAGAAGGTGCCATTGGAAGAAGAAGAAGAAGAAGTTATATAGTTCTTTATAATGGTAGATTAAAGCCAATTTGTCAATGTAAATGAAAGAAACAAGTTTATCATCCGTCTTTCAAAGTTTTTTTTCCTTTCCCCCTAAACTGTCTTTCTGTATTACCCAACCCTCCAACCCCCTAGTATCGATAACAGGGATTATTTATAGCTTATTAAATCCTCTTTATACCTTTCCGTATTACCTCCCGTGTATTGTAATCAGTATTAGGAATCAAAATTATTGGTATATCAGGAGTAATGGGTCAATTCTAGTATCAGTTCGGCCAGCCCTACAAAATAGTACAGAATAAAGAAAATAACGTGAGATAGTATGTCATTAAAATTTTTTTTAAATAATAATACTGTATTATATTATAATAAAATATCTTACCATCAGGTTTTTGAAGTTCTGGAAGTATGTGTTGTGCTGCAAAATCGGGTAACGAAACTAAAGAAGATGTTTGTGTTATGCCATGTTTCTGTGTTTGACCTCTATTGGCTAGGGATGTTACCAAATACAGAGCAGCATCTTTTGCTCTCCAACTTGAAGAATCTGTCGTATACTGTTGTAGCATAGCCTATTTGGAAACAAAATGATTAAGTTTCTTTTATAAGTACAGTAGAACCTCTGTTAACCAGCCTCGGATTAACCGGTCCTCGGATTAACCGGCCTATATCGTATTGTACTGGTTGGATGAGAGTTTCCGAAAATAAATTGTAATTCAAACACCAAAGCGGCGGCGATATCAAAGGACTTTGTGGATAGCGGTATCCCATTGTCGGCGGCGTAAAAACACCGCAGCACCTAAGCGGCGGCGATATCAAACGACTTTGTCGATAGCGGTATCCTATTGTCGGCGCCGTAAAAACACCGCGTCATTGGCACCCGTCGGTATAACAGACATACACCAACAAAAACGTTTGATGGGCCGCTTTTTTTCCACGAATCATTTTAGTATACATTATGAAAAATATAACATTTCTTTTCAGTTTTCTTCTTGTCTTTGACGGGTATATTACAGTAAATAAAAATGAGTGAGTTACAAAAACAATGGAAGCGTGTGTTGGTTTCGTTTGAGATGCGGTTAAATGTGTCAAAAGACTTGACAGAGGGGAATCTGTAAATGAGCTTTGTAGTGTTTAATTTTTCATGTTTGATGTATAATATACATAACATAATATATAAGATACATTTATGTACAATAAAATGAGTTGCAATAACATCTTAATTGCATAATTCTTAGCGCTACCTGATTAAATAAGCTTTCTTTCAACGAAAACCGATTTTTCAGGGGAACCTCTGATTAATCGGCCAAACGGGCAACCGGCCCGGGTGTAAGTCCCGACTAGACCGGTTAAGAGGGGTTCTACTGTAGGTCGAAAATTAGAGCCCAAGTACAGTATTAGTATATGCTTATATCAGACATTGGTTTAAGATCATATAAGTATAAAATATTGCCGATGTTTAAATCATAAACACTCCTTTAATTTGACTAATTCATAAAAAAAAAGAAAAAACAACAAAAAATATTTTAGTCTAATCTCATTATGTTTTTGATAAAAGTTTAAGGATAAATAGAATATATTGCAAGGACAAAGACAATAGGGAGGTCTTGTTTGGACGGTAAAATGAGGTAGTTAACAATGTGTATGGATAATATAGAGCTGTTTTAGTTTGTTTAGATAGGCCTTCTACACTACACAGATCATCTCCAAAATTGTATGAATATTTTTTGCCTTTAGAAGTAACCCGATATTGTAATCTTGTGTTAAAAATGAACAAATTAAATATGAACATTTTTTGACAAGAAACTTGTCTTATTTTTATTTATTTTATTTTTTTGCGTTATTTATATTTTCTACCACAAAATATGATTTAGAAAAATTATATATTGGTCCCAAAGAATCATTGTTTGGAATACTACATAAAGCTTTGTAATGACTTAGTCCCATTATAAATCACTATTTTTTGACAAGAAAAATAAATATAACAAATACCGGTACTAAACACAAATTTCATAAATTAATAAATTATTAAACTCACCTCCACATATTGCCCAAATATCTGCATCATTTTTTCTTCAAAATAACGAGATAACACTTTGACTAAATCACAGGCAGATCGTCTCCTTGTGTCCACATCGGAGCCTTCGATATCTTTCCGGATGTATTCTTCAGGGTTATCTTCAAATAACTCTTCATCAGATGCTAATTACAGACAAGTATGTTTGTTAGAATCTCTATCTTTTGGATGTAACATTATTTTAGATTATTTAGATAGAAAACGAGAAAATATCATAATGTGTGTTAGTGTTTCTAGAGTTTATTTTTGTGTGTGAATTTTAATATTTTCAGTATATTTATTATAGGCCTATCCTAAGTGACCTAACCCATTCTAACCTAATTTTTTAGCTAATTTCTACTTTTTTCGTAAAAATTCATTTTTTCTAAAGAAAATTGTATAAATTGATTAATTTTTATTATCAACATTTATTCACAACTACATTACAAAACTTTTATATATCTTGAAAAGAATTTGTTTTATGGTATAAGCAGGCTTTTTGGTGGCATTTTTGCTTCAGTTATTGCACAATGTCTTTATTCCTGACATACTAACTCCAACATTTTTACATCTAAAATTTTTGTAAACACATAAATTCTATGCACCTTTCTGAGAAAATGATATATAACGAGATGTTTTCCATAATATCACCATAATTTGGTAAATTTTTCAAAATAGACCTAACGTTTTAGCTATTTTTCACTTTTTACATACAAATTAATAAAAATTTTATAAATTGATTTTTGTTTTTACCAACAATTACAAAGTAACTATATTACAAAACTTTTGTATATCTTGAATAAATTAAAAAAAAATTTTTTTTTTAATTATTGCATGGTATATATATGCTTTTTATATGGCATTTTAAAATTTCTTTTTTCATAATTTTTGAATCCTAACACAGTTACTCCAAACCTTTACATCTAACATTTTTTTCATTATATAGATAAATTCTATACACCTTTCTGAGAAAAATGATATATAACAAGTTGTGTTATGCATAATATTACTATTAAAAAAAAAAAAAAGATTAAAAATGGAGCAAAATGGCTTGACTTTATAGAAGGCGGTTAGAGGGTTAAACAAAAAATTCTACAAACTTCCAACTATACCCAAAATTTTCTCACAGAACCTCCAAGAGTCTTGTTTAAACAGCTCACAAATCTTAAAAGCATGTTAGTTCACACCAAGCTTCCTGATCCCAAACACCTAAAACAACCTAACAGTTCAATTCCATTGCAATAGGCCAAGATGCGAACATGCAAAATACATCTTTCCTCTAACGTCAATAGTTCCACCACTAAAAAAGAATTTTAAATTAAAGGTCAGCAAAAAATGTTATGTACCAACTACTGTGCAGGTTTTGCCCAGCTCAATATATTGGACTAACCACAGACAATCTAAGCACCAGGATGGATGGCCACCGATATGATGTAAAAATCATGGATATAGAGAAACCAACTGCACAACATGCAGCAATCCACAACATTGTCACTTTTGATGACGGCTTCAGAACAAAAATTATAAAATTACTCCCTCCAGAATATAACCCACCAGAACTGGGAACTGTCTCATCAGTGGGCCACACACAAAAAAAAAAAAAAAAAAATCAACTGGTTTAACACAGATCCATCCTAGATTAGATCAATTTAGTCTTCCTTTTATACTCTCTACTGATTTAGAAATATTTCAGAACTTAATTGTTTTTTGTGTGTGTTGCTATTTGTGTACTATTAGGTAACACAAGAACTGCTTTCCAAGGTAAGCCTGTGTCTCCTATCAATACAAACTCTAAATTAATAGACAATGTGCTTTATTAAAATCTAACTTAAAACCAAGTATTTAACATTATTTTACTTAAAGAGCCATTTATGGTCTTATATTATTCAGGGTTATTGGAAAAGATGTCCATTTGTCAATTGTGCATGGCATCAGATATAAGCAACTAATTTTCTTAATTTTAATAAAAACATCAGTGGTTCCATTGCAATGTCGTACGATGTTGGGTTACACAAGACAAATATTTTATTAGATTATGGTTGATATAATGAGTTTAAAGAAACTGGAAATGTGAACATCAAGAAATCCCTAGGACGACTATGCACATGATATACAATAATGTGGAGTATTTGAGACAGTCATGCTTGCATAGGCCAAAGAGTCTATAGCTTTATCAGTTTAGAATTTGACATGCCCGAAACAATTGTTCAGAACGAGCTTCATAAATGTTTGCAATTTTATGATTAAAAAATTGTGGTAAATTAAGGAAATTCCCACATTAAATCCAAACTTTTTCATTGCCAAGCACCAGTATGTTCTCCCCGGCACAGTTTCAAAGAGTCACTAACAGCATGCTTCCAGTGTTGAAGAAAACCAGTTGTTTTTTAGTGTGTTTGTGTTTTCTTCGGTTTTACTGTTACCTCAAAAATGGTAGACTAATTTTACTTCAAATGGGTTTAGCGACACCGAGGTGCCTTATTTAAAAGCGTACACACGAATTTGGCGGAAATATGAGTTAACTGCGTGAATAAACTCAACCATGGCTTGCTAACCACGTTATGTGTTTGACCGTAAAGCTGCTAAATTATATTAATTTGTATATATTAACATGTAACAGTGTAACCTGTACCTTATATTACTGTTTATTAAATGAGGCTTGTCAGGCTTGGTGTAAGATACAGCACCACCACATTACAGTTCCAATGTACGAAAAGCTCTCTATAACAGGATTAATGGCTACTGGCTATTATGTATCACTGAGGATGGCGACTTTGTTGTTGAAATGCGTTTGATTAAGTAAACGTAATTTTTTGTGAGATCTTGTGTTCGAGTTTTATTCTATGTAAATACAATGTATTGACTTCCTAATTTTAATTTAATTACAATAGTTACACAATAAAAGAAAAAATGTGTATAGAACAACTTTGATATAAACAAATATCGTAAACTATCAAAAATTAGTGTTAAAATATTGAATTGTTCATTGTCGGCCATTGGCCGACATGCCATTTGAACGGGAAAACTAAGATCTCAGCTGACTGCCGACATGGGACAAAAACTAAGCTTCAATCAAGCTCAACAAGGGGAAGTCAAAATTCAAAGCAATGATGATAGTTTATATATATATATATATATATATATATATATATATATATATATATATATATATATATCCAAGGGGTAGTTTATGTTGATTGGGACCCGGAAGATCAAACTGTTAATCAGTTCTATTATAATGTCTTGAGGCCTTTGTGTTATCAGACGAAAAGGAAAAGACTTGAAATTTGGAAGAACAGCTCACGAGTTCTTCACTAATGTGCTGATACAAACCACGAAGATCTCATGACCTTTCTGGCAAACCACACCATAATCAACTGACCTAACTCAATTGACACTTTTTGTTTTATTTTCCAAAGAACAAGGCTTTAAATGTAACCAGTTGAGTCTGTAGATTCATGTAAGGCAAAAGCGACAGAGTTCATGAAGAAGCTATAAGATTCACTCGGGGCAGTGTACGTATGGTGTAAGAGTAGCTAAGTTAATTTTATATGCTTTTAGTTAAAATCAAGTAATTTCAGTTCGTAAGTCTGCGTTCTTACAAACTCATCATTAAAATTATTGTTCTATTTTACCTAAGGTAGGGTTACTATCTGTGTCGTACTTAGCGGTTACTTCTACAAACATGGCAATGGTTAATACAAATGAATCTAGCCAGAAATTTTGAACAAAACAAGAAATCTCCTTTTTATTTCATAGAGAAACAAAAACATAATCAAATACATCTCTAAATAAACATTTAATTTAAACCCTATCGTGTGATAGAAAACATGACATGTGCTAAATTTTAAATGAAAGTTTTATATGTCTTGTCACTTAAAATAAAATTTGTTTCCTAATGATTACTTAGACTTCATGATCATCACTCTACTCACGAATGTCAGTCCATACTGTACTAGTCTCCTCCAAATCACAACCACTTACAAAACACCATTTTGTCGTGATATTTTAGTCGGTTCAGCTATCTGGTTCCTCTATATAAACGACATTACTCTCTGGCTCCTGACAAAAGACTGACTAAAGCACACTTTCTTGTTGCTTGGAAAAACGCTCTCATGGGAAATATTCTACTTTTCCGTTCAAATGGGGTTCGGCTTTCGAATTGCTTTCACCTTACGCTGCATTAACTTAGAAGGTTAATCTGATCTGTTCCATTTACGCGCACATTTTGAACTTACGTTTTCACTTATATAGTTTTAAACTGTTTATTTGTAATCATTAGGTTACTATTATTGTTGATTCGAAGATTGTTCAAATACACTTTATAATTTGTTTTTATTACACAATGCTTATCATTTCTATTATTTTATTATTAGTTCCTATTTATTTATTAATATTGAATTATATTTTACTAATTACTGGTTGGAGAGTGTCCCATGCTTACAATGGTGAGAGAATTACATTTAACATGTAACATTTCAATTGTGTAATTGGTTGAATATGACTATTTATAGCCACAACACACAAAAAAAGATAATACATTTTCAATATATTTTATTATTTAAAAAAAAATTCTAGTCCTACATTTCAGCATTTGACGGTGATTTAAATTGAAATATATAAATATACACTTACATCTGAATTCCATGTTGGGAATAACTACTTTTTCACAGATACTACTCAGCACAGTAGGGTCTTCGAAAAGATTTCTATATTGTGATCTATCTGCAACTTTTGCAAGGAACTGTAGAGCATTGCTTACTATCTGCACACAGAAAATAAACATACTTAATTGGGGGGAAAATTAATTAAAAAACTATAATTGATGTTTATAACCATTTATCGTAGTTAGCAAGAAAAGCCAAAAATATTGAAACTTCTTGTAGAGAACTAGCAAACTTTCATTAAACCTTAAGTAATTTCTAACAGGCTACAAATATCTCAACCCTTTTTGTATTGTTTTATCACAGTTAAAGATTTTTCCTTTTAAGACCTCTCGGTCATCATAACCTTATAAAAAAAGGAAGGAAAGGAGATAAAATAAAGACCCCTAGATCTTGAATACCTACACAGTATAACAGTATACAAAATTAAATTATATTAACAAAAATAATATATATATATAAACCTTTTTTTATCTTTTTAAAATTATTTTGTGATATAGTAAAAATATATTGGCATATAAATTGTGTATGTTTATATTATATGCCTATAAATGTATACAACAGAAATCTTCAAATCCCTGGAAAGATTTATCAGCAAATTGTGTTTTTTCTTCATTAAACAAAACTGATAAATTGTAATTTGTTTGTAGTATCATTCTGAGGTTTTCTATAAAATAAATTGAAGGTGAATTTAATTTTAATTATATAAAATTTAATACTATTTAAATGTCATCTTTTTTTAATTAAAAACTAAATTGCAAACATATATCAACATAAAATAAATTCCTGTGTGTGCGACTTGTCAATACAGGTAATGTAATATCGATTCAAAAAGTTAGCATACACATATTCAGAAAATTGCTGACACAAATTAATATAATTAATCTTAATTAACTACTAGTTTTGTAACATTTTTGGTCAAACAACGCTAACTTCTTAGTACAAATTAAAATCAGCAATTTCACAGATATATATATATAAACAAAAGTACACTATATAAACAAACTGGTTAATGCAGCAGTGCCAATAGCTGGTCACAGTGTTAAAACAACTACAGAAATGTGCTTGTTTCAACACACACAAAAACGACAAATATGAAAACACTAAACAGTGTTACCTATTTGTGTATTTTAGGTAATACCAAGGACCACTTTCCAATGTAAGCCTGTCTCCTATATATACAAAATCTAATCCCCCCCACACACACCTATACCAAGAAATAAGTAGTATGGATGAAGAGGTAGGAGAAAGTAGCTACTATGAGAAACACGTGGTAAAATTGTTGCTTTCAGTTAGAGTATATAATTCCTTTCCATTAACAAAAGAAACCCCCCCCCGAAAGAAACTAATTTGCTAAGCATTTGAATATTAATTTGTGAAATTGGAGAGTTGATTACATACACTAAACTAAAGCCATAGAATATGAGAAACATAAAAAAGTTAAATGCAGGAAATTGTACTGGATAAAAAATTCATATCTAGCAAGTAGGCAATCTACTTTACATATAAAGATTTTCGTGACTAAATTAAATTGAGATAGAACTTTTAATAAAAAATGAGAGAATCTACTACTAAACGTTAGATTAAACTCTGCTGTATCTTGTTAATAATTTATTCTTTACAAATTAAGTAAAACAGACTTGTGGAAGGAAAGAAATGCACAATTGAGTTGCTCCATTCATCCTGTTGTTTTCAAACATGTCTCAAATAAAACAAAACAAAAATTAAGAGTCGGGTAATAAATAAGTGATCATTATATTTCTTGAATAAAGAAAAATACAGTGATTTAATAGCCTTAAATTGAAAAATCGAAAAATATATTCAAAGTGTAAAATAATTAAGTTATAATTGTGAAAACTTGGTTTCATGATAAATGAACAAAAGAAAATAATGTGATATTTAAAGTAAAAATACATTAACCGACAAGAACTGAGCGACTTCGACGTCAATTAAAAAAATGTTAAACTGCAACTTAAAGCTCTACCAGTCCCCA
The DNA here is from genome assembly GCA_963513935.1 of Aphrophora alni. Lineage (NCBI taxonomy): Eukaryota > Metazoa > Arthropoda > Insecta > Hemiptera > Aphrophoridae > Aphrophora > Aphrophora alni. Next base: position 98,121,274 of record OY740774.1, on the reverse strand, counting down.
CAGTAAGCTTGTAATATAACAGCCTATAAAACAATGTTAAACGTCTGAGAGTATTTATATATGTTCCATTTTTTTTACCTGCAGTTATTTTCCTAATTAAATACTGTATACATTTAAAGAGAAAGATAATAAAAGCTTCAAACGTATGTAATACCTAGCATAGAATAAAGAGCAATGTTAATGTTGTCAACTCAGTCAAATCGCAAGTGAGACTAGGCCTAGATAGGGGCAGGGGAACTAATTGGCATTAATAAATCTTTTTATCAATACATCAGTACAAAAATTCTAATTTTAGACTTACATATTTCTCTTTTTAGTAAATTAGTAGTATTCAGTAAGTATTGTGTACAACTTTATATTACAATGTGACTTAATGAATAATAGTTTCTTAGTTAATATGATATAAAACATAAAACTATTTAACTGGAGAAAACGAAATTTTTTTTAACAATCAGTGTCATTAAAAAATGTACTTTGTAATAGGAAATAATTAATTAAGGATTTTCAAACTGGAAACGAAACGTCTTGACTTTTAGTTTACCTTATTTCAATGTACGCCTTCAGAGTTCAATAATATAACAGATTCTCAATCAACAGTGATCGTGTTCCATCATGTAACACCACAACTCTAAAACAGTATGGTAGTGTATTTCATTATTTTACAGGACGTTAAATTACTACGAAAAACTGTTCATTATTTGTTGCAATTACAGGTAAACAGTAAAAAATCAAACAGGTCTACAACCTAAGCCGGATTGGTCCGACTTCCTAGATTAGTAGCGGATGTTTAGTTGAATCATGAAGACATTTTGTAAATATAAATGATTACAATTATAAAATGTTTAAATGATAAAATGAAATATAAATGATGTTTGGTTTATTTAAAAATTATAACTTTGAGATCAAATTTTCATTATTTGGTTTTTGTTTATAAAAACTAAAAAAATCTGAATATTGTCTGCTAGACTTGAAATTTATGAATGGTAGGGAAAACCATGGTTGTAAAAGCAAGGGACATCTCCCAAAAAATAAATAATTAATAATGATTTAAATAATAAATAATAATTATGTATAATTAATAGTAAATAATAGTTTGAATTTGTAAATAAATCATATTAGTAAATAATGTGTTAGGATAGAAAAATTGATAATGACAATTAAATATTTAAAAATCGAAAGTGAACTTTAAATAAAAAGTGCTTTTCATAAAAATGTAAAAATCATAATTTTGAAAAATTGCGTATTATAAAATAAACAGGCACCAGACAGAAGATTCTAGAAGGGAGGGAGACTTAAATGATATAGAGTGATGCTCCATATAAGAAGATGTGTTTTCTAAAACGTTTTCAATTGGTTGAAGTCACAGAACATCCTAGTATAGGTGGCATAATTCTGAGAATTGTAGATAGAGGAGGGAGTGATGGGAGTTTTACTTTTGTCTGGAAAGTCAAAAGAAACAGATGTGTCAATATGTAAAACTTCTACCTAAAGCGTCGAAAAGGATGGACGTCTTAAAATAAGTCTGTACATAAAATTAAAATTTTATTAGAAATCGATCATCATTAGAGTTATTAGAAAGATTATTTTAGTAAATTTATGAAAGTGATTTAACGAAGATTTTAATACAGGAAAGGACATAAAAATCGTAAGTAGAGTGTAATCTTTTACATAACCAAACTTTGCAAAATAGACAAGAACAATTAGTAGATTTTTAATGGACAATATTAATTATAAGATTTTTTATTTTTAGGTATAAGTTGATTTAATAATAGCAACATCAATTTCTTTTTTTTATATATTCAACAAAGAACAAAGTTTTAAATCTTACATGTCTGAATAGCAACTAATTTAGAGTATCTATCTTCCAACTTCGTTGCAGGATTAATGTACTACAACAGAAATTCGTTTTTTCGTTGTAGTACAAAGTACAATATTATCCTCAAAGTACAAAGCGAAAGCAAGAATACACAACCAAACAATAGGTTGTTATAACTTGTAATTTGAAACATTATATAAAAAGGAATAAGAGTTGTGATATAAAAAAAAATACAGTCGTTTTAACTTACAAATGGCACCTTAGGTGCGTATTAACAAATAAACAACGCTAGTTCCTTACATGGTTCAGAGAATGATGCATGTGGTAAAAATGTGCATTATTTATAGGTTTCTAATCTCGACTGGATAATCTGAATGATCAACGAATGTGGGAATGATGGATCGAGATTTCACTGTATATATATATATATATATATATCGATATATATATATATATATATATATATATATATATATATATATATATGGCTTTTTATTTAAAACCAGCAATTTTCTTTTCCGCTGATATATACCAACTTCTGACGTATAGCAAATTAGTCCATAACAGTTTATTTTTAAAAAAATTCTGAATGTTAAAAAACAGGAAAAGTTGTTTTAATAGTGTATAAAAACTTACCATATCATATTTAGGCTGAATACCAGTGCTGACTAGTAAATTCCAAATATCTGTTACAAAATCAGGTAAATAATTTTGGAATTCTTCATCATACTGTTGAGCATACAAACCAATATTATCACAAATTTGGGATTTGATTTGTTCCATTAAGCCTGCTTCTTCGTCTTCCTGCAAGAAGAACAACTTTTTAAAATAATCTACTTAAATTTAAAACCTTAAACAGAAGCAAAATTAATTATAGATTATCAATAAATTTAATTTCTTTACAACAGCATTCATAGCAGATTTCTCTATCCGGAACCTCTATTCCCTTGGTCATATCTACATTAAAAAGACTCTATTAACCTATTTTTGAAAAGAGAAGGCTAATCAGCATCACATCTTTTTAGTACCTTGTTTAACTGATGTTGAATCACTGTTATCAATAACTATTCTGCAGTACAGATATTCAACAGATTGCAGTGGTTTTCATTTCTAGTAATCAAGTGACAGAATATATTAGTAAGTCTGTTCAACTGATATTTTTTATTTATTATTGAAATTTGTGTTTTCTTTCATTTGGTAATTGAATTTTCCACAAGTGTTACTCATTTCAAGTGAATGGATTTTATTGTATTTATAAATGGAACATATTGATGCAAGTCAATTTGGTGAATATTTAAAAGGGATTAAAATATAATGAGTGATGTAGTCTAAGGATTAAGGCATTCTCTAAAGTGGGAGACAAATCATTATTGTATATTCATTCAGAGTATACGGAGTATTATATATTCATCCTTTCTTGAGATACGTCGCAATATTTTTCTCTACCTTCAGCTCTTAAGTGATTTTGACCACAATCAGATCATTCCATGGGGTATTTATCTACACTAAACTGCCAAATATTGATTATCCTTACTTAAAATAATTTATAACAATTACTTTGCAATCCTAATCTATTTAGTTCGTTTGTATGCATTTAGTCAAAAATATAATCATTATATGGATCAATGACCCCACATAAAACTTAAAATTTACAGTGAATCAAACTACCTGTTCCTGAAACAGTGCACGAGAAAAATGCCATAAACAGACCTTTCTGAAAGGAAAACACACCTTTCTAAATGTGTTTCTAATGTTATCGGAATTATCATCTAGATAATTCTAGATGATAATATATCATCATCTAATATCATCTAGACCACCATCACAATGCTTTTCTTCTATTTAGAAAGTAAAAGGTAATATTTGGACTCAATATGAAAACAATTTGACTTAATATATATATATATATATATATATATATATATATATATATATATGATCTCTAGAGTGTTAACAATGTAAGTATAAATTTAAGTGACAATGATTATGAACCAAAAAGCGCTATTCTGTTAGGCTTAAATCTCCTACAGCTGTAAAATGATGCCCCCCCCCTTCAATGTTTATAAAGGTTCTACAAGCAAATCTTTATAATTTATACATACCCCAGTTTGAAGACATTTTACATCTGATGTGAGGAGATTATGAAAATTTGGCATCCATATTGGCATATTGTCCTCAAAGAACTCTGGCAAATCCTGCGACAAAAACAAAATATTATTAAACATTGTGCTAAACCAACTTTTAAATCATTTTTACAAATAGAGATGACCAAAAAAGAACAAAAGAGATCTATCAGAACAGTTTTGTTGCTTTAACTATTCAATTATAGTTCTTCAAAACTACAAGCTCAATTCTTGCTGTTTCAAAGTGTTCTTGATTCACAGTTCCTGATAGATCGAGATTTGCATATTATAATTATAATTATGAGAAGACTAATTTTTTTCCTTATTCATTGTTTATCTACTCTATTCTTACTGAATTGTTCTTTTCTTTCCTTAATGTGTTAAATTTCAATGTTGCTTTCATTGTTCAAAAAATGCTGTAATATTGCAGCACCTGCTATACTAGTTTATCTTAAAAAAAAAAAAAAAAAAATATATATATATATATATATATATTAAATATGTTTTATTAAATCAGTTTGTATTGTCTTACTCAGAGTTTCTCAAAGTGGGGTCCGCGGACCCCTGGGGGTCCGCGAGCTTGTATCAGGGGGTCCGCGGTGCTAGCCTGCTAAAAAGTAGAAAATAAGTTAAATTCAACCACAACATGTAGCTGGAGTAGATAAATAGCATAGATATATAACTACAATTAGTTAGTTGGCAGTGAGAAAGTCTTCCCTCTGAAGTCCAAGACATAATTGTTGAACGCATGATAGATTTGTCAAATGCATTGAGAAAGTACTTCCCTGAACCAAATACCAATAATGACTGGATGAGATACCCATTTAAAAAAAGAGATATTGCTAGTCTTTCAAGACTCTCTGAAGGTAAGCAAGATGAATTAGTAAAGTTATCTTGCAGTGGGACTTGGGAAGTTATCTACAAAGAAGAAAATGATTTATGTCATTTTTGATTTCTTGTCCAGTCTGAATTCAAAGATTTAGCTAACGAAGCACTCAAACATCTTGTCCCTTTTTGTACAACTTATTTGTTTGAGCAAACATTTTCTACACTTGTAACATAAAAAGTGTTAAAATAAATCGACTTAAGAATATTGAACCAGCATTGAGGTTGAAGATTTCAACAATTCTCCCCAACACCTTGGATATTATCAAATCGAAGAAACAACTTCATTCGTCCCATTGATTTATCTGTGAAAACTCAAGAGACGATGACACAATGATTTGTGAAAGGAGACTTGATAAATATTATTTAAAAATATTATAGATAACTATGTTCATAACTTACTAGCCTATGTTTTACTTTCTTACTTTTTGTGTAATTAAACACGTTTGAGCATTTCCGTTTTGTCATTTAAAATCCTAATACGTCTTTGTTGTACAACTCATATGAAGAATGATATCAGCACTTAAACGAGGCTAACAATGTTTTGTTCACAAACACCAATAAGTTCGTTCTTACTAGTAAACCTTTAATAACATTTGTAAGAACAATTGGAATTTGATAACATTTATTCCTAGGTATTGATTTTTAAATTAATTTTGACTAACACAGCCCAAAATAATAGTGTTAAGTAATGAAATAGACAGTAGTTCTAAAACATATATAGAAAACTGAATAAATATATAGAATTCTCGGTAAGTACATATTAGGAAATAAGATTGAAATGTATCATATAAATTGGGGGGGTCCGCAAAGTTGGCAAGTTTTCAGGTGGGGGTCCGTGGTGGCCTGGACTTTGAGAACCTCTGGTCTTACTAATCCAAAGAGAAGAAAAACAGAGAGACATCACTAATGTCAATGTCTATTTGACATTATCTTATTTCAGTACATGACCCACTTTTTATTTTTAACCTAAAACTTAATCCAACCTATATGTAACAGGTACAAGAAGGATTACTACTAACAAATATATCTTAATTTTTAATCTAGATTTTGTATGGATAGGAGACACAGGCTTACCTTGGAAAATGGTCCTTGGTATTACCTAATAGTAGATAAGTAAGAAAACACACACAACAATACTAAAGTTCTGAAATATTTCGTAAACACTGTTCACTTTCTCAATCAGTAGAGAGTATAAAAAGAAGACAGGATAATTTTTACGCTGTTAGAAGGTATTAGAAGTGTCTTAATTTGAACAATACATGTTCACTAAAATCTGTGCATATGGGCTTAACGAAAGATTGTGTGTACGCAAAATGGTACACACTAGTAGATGAAAAAAGTTTTGTATGTATCCCAAAAGGTGAGACTTATAAGCATGAAACATCTCTAAACACTAAATAATTGGTAATGGATAATAATTAATAGTAAATAATGATATGTAGTCAATAATAATAAATAAATTGTAAATAAAATAAAATGTTAGATTAAGATAAGTAAGGCGACAGTTTATTGAAAATATAAAAAAAACTGTTTTTGTTAAAATGTGAAAACCATAATAATTTTGAAAACTAATGCGAAACAAAGAAACAGGCTGTTACGTCATACAGAAGCTCTGTATTCCATGACAAGCTATATAAGGACATATTAAGAAAACTGTCCTTTGATTGATCAAGAACATGCTATAAATTCTAGGAATTTTATCAAGAGAAGGAGAGGAAGGCTCGAGTCCTTTCCAGAGACTCTTCTACAGATCACTGAAGCAGTCTGAAGTAATCTGTATCATATGCAGATTACGTGTTTTCATCATCATTTTCATGATGGTAGGCCAATGTTATTGTAAAGTGATAAATTAAATGACATTATGATTTTGGATTTTTATAATGAAATAAGAGGACTTCATCCAAAAACATTTTTAGAGTCCTTATAGGTTCTAGACGAATTAAAAGAAAGTAATTGGGAGCTAATGCTAACTTATGTGAAAAGATTTTTTAAGAATGAATCTGTTTGTTGGTTTGAGGCGCACAGCAATGAGTGAAAAAAGTTTAGGAAAAATAGTTTAAACCTAAAAACCTAGAAGCAGGTAGGTAGCAATTTTTTTTTTCTGCATTGATAATTATAAGATCTCTGCAACAAATGATTTAGTTTACGTTGTGAGTTATGAAATCTACGATGTTAATAAGTTTCTGCGACAATATGATTTGAATAGATGAAGTATCAATGGTGATGACTTGATTTATTTAAGAATTAATACGTAGGTTTACTAAATGTTTGTAAGATCAGAAGTTGTTTAATGAGAGTTGGTAGATTTACCTGAAACCCACATTTCAAATAATTAAATTCATTTTTTGACAAGCAATTAATATAATTAATGGGTTTGGATTTTTGAATAAAATTTCAATTTGGCTGTTGATTAAATAATTTTTGTTTAGGGACTACTAAAAATGTTAATTGATCTAAAATTATGATATATGATTTGTAATAAGTAAATAATAATATAAGATTTAAAATTGAATATGAATTTGTCAAATGGAATATATTGTTTACTTTAATGATTTATAATGATAAATATATGATGGATGATATTTTAAAGTGATTATTGATGTATAATATAATGTCTTTGGATATATAAATATTTAAATTTTATTTTTGTTAAGGATCTTTATAAATATTGTGTATACTGCTTTAAATAATAATATAATTATTTTTTATATTGGTGTTCTTGCTTACTTATATTTATTGTTCTTGCTTATTTATATATTGGTGTTCTTGCTTACGTCCGAGTAGGATTTCAAGGAGGTTGGAATGTCCCATCGGGTGATAAATGCCTTTCAAAATAGAAAATTTACAACTTAAAATCATCTGTCCTTCTGTAAATAAATTTTATTCTTATAAAGTGCTTAGTCAAATTTCCCAGAATATCCCCAAACACAAAATTCCCATTTTTCCAGATTATCCCAGATGGTAGACACAATTATGGTTTTCCTGTAATAGAAAATATAAACAAAATTAAATATATCATATTATGTGTGTCAAATACTTACTTGAAAGTTGAGTGAATAGAAAATTTTGCAAATGAGTAACAGAGAATGATAAATCACTCGAAGAGCTTCTGGATTGTTTGAATGAACTGTTGTTAAATTGATGGTTGCCTACAATAAAAAGATTAAACTTCTTATGACAGTAAATAAAACTTATAAATAAATCTTTTTAAAACTAAAATAACCATTATCCTGGGGATATAACAGGAACAGTAAACCTACATTTTGAAAAAGACCTATTTTGTTGAAATATTTCACAAATATAATAATCTAAACCTTATGAAATTATGTCATCAATACCATAGGGGATGGATAACATTAGAAACTTAGTGGGTTATTGAAAAACCAGAGTTATTTATGCTAAAGACCGTAGGTACTTTTACCATTTGTTATAAAATTATTTTATTTTAATAAAACCGAGAAATAAAATGGAGCTATGAGACTGTTTCCTCCAAGTTAAATTGAGGTCCCCTGAGCATTTCGTGCAATAGAAAATTCATAGTTCTACTGATTTTTTGTATCTGATATCAGAGACTACAGCCAAACCTAGACCACATTGAAAAATGTTAAAAAATATAAAAGCTATGGGAATTTAAAAAATTAATATTACACATAAAACTAAAGTGTATGTTTATTAAATCGATTTACATTATTGTTTTAACACTTCAATAAAACATTTATAGATGAGTATAGAATATATATATTCTAATTAAAATAAAACCAACAACAGAAATATTATTAAAAACTATGACAAAGTAAAATGAGACACATAGATAATATTTATTTAAGGATTAACAGTTTGGCTGTTTTTAAATCATGTGATCCACATTATATGTGATGATGCACACCAACCAGTTTATAATTTATGTTTATATATGTATTTTGGAGTATTGTTTTAAAAAAATGTTTTAATTTTTATTTACTCAACAATCTCAGGCATGTGAGCATATAATGTATGATTGATGATGGGATTGCAGTTCTGAAAGATGTCTTGAACCATATTTTAAAAACGAAGTCACACAATGGACTATACAGGTAATATAATATTTTTTACCTAATAGAACTCTTCACATTAAACAGTATAACAAACACACAGAACACAATTCTCATAAAAAATACGCCTAAGTATCAGACACGTTTCAATGACAAGGTCGTCCTCTTCAGTGATACACCAGCTACACCAACCAAGGTAGGTTTGGTTGGTGTAGCTGGTGTATCACTGAAGAGGACGACCTTGTCGTTGAAACGCGTCTGATAGGCGTATTTTTTATGAGAATTGTGTTCTGTGTGTTTGTTATACTGTATAATTTTTCTCATAAGTCAAGCTCAACATTTAATATCATCACATTAAATTTAAGTTCAAGTTAGACATAAACTAGTGACAAAATCATCGCCAGCTTCCAAACAAATAACAAATAATTTAATATCTTAAATATATTGAAACTTGTGGACAATATGTAATCAACGATGAATGAAAAAGACCAATTTCCTCCATTAAATAATGTTTCAACAACAAAGAATGGGAGTTGAAAGAAATTTAAAAACCCATGGAAATCAGCCCCTCATACACAACATTTGCCTCTAGTTTGACTAATCCATTACATAATTCTTCACGCTAGAGGTCAGCAAAATATTAAACTCAGAACAGCTTTAGCCTATTGTCAGTGAGAGTCACACAAACATAGAATCTTTATGATATATGGTGTGAGAGTCACACAAACATAGAATCTTTATGATATACGGTATGCGCCAAAATAAACAGTACTGAAACTGAATCAGCTCTAGCTGCCTTCTCGATCAGCTGTATCAACTTTTGATTGTTGCCATGTCTGTGTGATTATTACTTCTTTCTTATTTGAGGTTACTTTTTTCCTGATATGGTGCTAACTACTGCAAAGAAAGCTTTTATCGTAGAGCATTATTTTCGCTCATAATTAGACGTGTAGGTGGGCCAAGTTTGTCACATACTGCATTACTTTTTCAGGAACATTTTTCACAAAAACCCGCCTAATAATGCTGTAATTATTAGTGTTGTTCAAAAATTTCGAAGAACAGGTAGTGTTTTGACGCAGCGGAAGGGCTATTCAGGTTGCCCAACTACTGTCTGTACAAATAAAAACCACAGAAGAGTGTTGCAGCAAGTGTTACAGTCACCGAAAAGAAGCCTAAACCGAACATCTTTGAAATTGAATATAAGCAATACATTGAGAAAAATGTTTAAAAACAATGGTAGTGTTCCCTACAAGTTTCAAACTAGGCAACCTATGAACATTGCGCTTCAATGTTAGCAATGTGCTATGGAGAACCTGAGCTTCTGAGTGATGTTCGATTTTCAGATGAATGTCATGTGCACCTTAATGGTTTCATAAACAAGCAGACAACATGTTTTCTTGGGTTTGAATGTCCAGACAGTGTTATAGAAAGGCCACAGCATAGTAAGCGTATAACATTTTGATGCACTCTTTCAGGGAGAGGCATAATTGGTCCATACTTTATTCCATTATTATAAACAATAATGGAAATCCTCTTACTGTAAATCAGGACCGCTATATAGGGTCATTCTTGATAGTTTTATAGGAGACTTCAGGAGATTTTGCTGTGTCCGAAATCTGTCTTTTCGTTCACAATGGTTCCAACAATGTATTACTCTGGTTTGAAATAATTTAATAAACTTCTGGGAAATATAAAAAAAAAAACAAAGTTTTGTCAAGAATTTTCATGGATCACTCAGAGGATACCTCTTGAGGAATGCTTTTTACTCAGTGTAAGAGTACCTCAGCTCATAACCTCTGGGTGCCTGGGATGCATTTCGTATTCAGGATGACGACTCAAATAATGGATTAATATGAGATAACATGTATACATGGTTCACTGTGTCATAATTTATTTGTATTTTATAAAATTTTTATCTTGTGTATTTGTTGTATTGTATATTGTGTATTTGTATTATGTGTTGTGAGTAATTTTTGTAAGTATGACAAGTCAAATGTATACTGCTGCACTATGTATGCTGTAAATGATGCAAATTATATTTTTAAAACAATTTTAAACCAAGTTGGCGCAACCAGTCACACTGCCTTAACCAACATTGCTTTCCTTCAACAAATTTTTGCCAACCGACTCATCTCCTTTAAAACAAACTTTCCTTACCCAGCCCACTCCCACGATCTTACACCACCTGACACCTACGTCTGGGTGAAGATTTTCCGTGAAGACCCATTAGCTACCATCGTCCAACTCCAGGAAAAAATAAGCTCTTCACCAAAATGATGCAAAACCTTCATAAACGGCATCAGTGTTGCCTAAAACTGAACAGAGGTGATATTGAACATGTTATTACCCGAGTCTAACCTATTACTTGTATATGTTGGTAAAACTATGTGGATAAAATCTTACAAGTTCAGTACTATTTATTTTGGCGCATACCACATATATATGGACTGTGTAAGTACATTTGTTGAACCTAAGAGAACAGATTTTCAGTTTTTGCAAAGTCGAGACCTTGTTAAATTAACCTTCTGTTAGTACACACTGGGGTCTGTTCTGTTGGACCCCAACAAATTAAAAAATATCGGCAGTTTAAAAAAAATTTTAATACGAGGGAATTCTTCAAAATGTGTAAATTAGGTTGGCAGTCCTTACCACTAACTGTCAAATCTGGGCTTGTTAGTTGTTAACAGTATTTTTGCTAGATTAGTAGTTGGGTCTGGGGAACCCCAGTGTGTACTGTGCGTAACAAAATTGTGTTAGTGCTTTATTTTCTTCTCTCTATTTTTTAGTGTATATTATGACTCACACAGAGCAGTATGACATGATGTAACCAATCTAAGTGTGAATTTATTTAAATGTAAATAGAAGAAAATTACTATAACATTGAAATAATTTAATGTGAATCTTTTTTGTGGCCTTAAGAATAGCCAATTTTTAACATACTTAAAGGATGTGGTTATGTAACTTCCCAAATGAGTTTCCTGAAATTTAGACTGAGCTAAATAACCCATTTAAACAAAATCCTTCGGTTCAAAAGTACACATTTAATAGTGTGTGGTTATTACTAAAGATTTCTAACTAGTATAAACATTAAAATAATAATTACAAATGTTAAAAAATGCACTTCAGTAAAAACTATATACAGCTCTACACAAATCACATTGCATTTGGAAGATGAGTGCGCAGTAGCCCAACAGAGAGTGGGGGATATAAGATACTGGCTAATTATGAATATAGGAACATATATATGTATAACAGACTATACAGGAGGTTCTCTGTGTAAAGTCTTTGTCAACTATCAACTCTCTCACTCAGCATTTCTGTGCAACTGAAGTGCAATGTGGTTTGTGTTGACCTATGCTATATTATATAATCCCAGTAAATATTCAAGATCTCTTACCACAAAAAGATCTGTTAGAGGTTTCGCAAACTTATCAAGTACGAATTTGATTTCCGTCCATAATTTCTGTGATTTGAATTCATGACGGTAACTTTTGAACAAAGAATGAGCTGTGTGCAAGATTCCATTTATTATGTGAAAATCACCTGGAAAAAAAAAATCAAATAAAATAAAATAAAATAGATGATTGTACAAATAATTTATTTCAACACAACTTTGTTTTGGTATACTGTATTGAAGTTATTTACTTTATAGTCATGAATTTATTTCATGTTATTTTTGGTCCCTCCACTAGTATGAAACTAGAGGAAGTTTTAACATGATTTTTCTGAACCTGATAAAACATTAAAAGGGTGATTCTCCAGAAAGTGTAACTGGCACATATGGTGTTTTTAGAAAAAATGTTTAAGTACATATAATGAGTGTATTTCAATACTAATATACACATATTTAATGATAATAGTAAAAAAGAAAAATTGGATTTTTCTTGTGTGTTATGAAAAATATGCCTACAAACTTAACCAATCATAGAAGCATCACCAATCCTGAAAAAATACTCCAATTTATCTATAATTATTTGGTCATAGTACAATATTTTCAAGAAATTATACAATAGATCTTAACACTCTGTCCTAGAGCAACACGCCTATAACATAAAATAGTAGTTTCCCCCCCCTTTTCTTTTCTTTCTCTCTTCCCCAAGTTGTTTTAGAGTACTATTTCCCAACACACCTCACTGTGTCTTGTGTATCACAAAAAACATCAATTTTTCTTTCTGCTGACTTAAAAATAGTATTTTCTTATTTAAACTTTATATGCAAAGATACTTTATTAGGTACGATTTACTCTATTGACCGAAGGTACTTGGTAGAACTCCATTTTAATGAAAAAACAAACACAATATTTAGTAAATTCTACAATTTTACAAGCTGCCTTGTAAATGCTGTTGCTGGCGAAACCATGGTCGGCAAGACTCAATAAAATTGTAGAATTTACTTAATATTGTGTTTGTTTCTTCATACTTTATTAAGGTTTAGGCCTATCTAACAAAAAAAAAAAAAAAAATGATATTTTTATTTTGGTTGTATTTTTAAAAATAAGTTACACTGGACAAAACACGATTAAACGGTTATGGAGCGTTGCTAAATCAACATTCAGACAATAATAATGGATCTTAACCGAAGGATCTTTATAAGACTTGAATTCTTTACTAGTGCTTATCTTGAAGTTCTAACGGGTTTCATAAAAACGCTAGAGAAGATCAAGAAGAAATTCTAGTTAGGATGATAAATATTCACAAATGAACTATTTTGGATCAAAGTGGATAAATTCAGATGTTACTAATAACACCATAAATCTTTCTTCAGAGAGCAAAATACACTTGGTGCGGTTATTTCAGTACAAAAAAGTTAAGGTTGATATTGAATCTGCTCTCAGGAAACTGCTAAGTGAATCATCACTTTAAAGATATTAGCAAGGGTAAGTATCCTGTTTCTGCTAGTAAGGAAATAACTGAACACTGACTATATGAATCTGAGTTTCTATTGTTATAGCTTAATGGGACATTTCCCACAGTCACTGAGATTAAGAAAACGAGAACGAATGTAAGCATAGCAAGGAACTATATATAAGAATAATGATAATCATAAACTGGATTGCAATGGACAGGAGACAGAGTGCCGCAGACTCTAGTATAAGATAGCATACAGTGTAGAATTGAAATTTTGTTTGAATATTTATTCAAAATATATGTCACGTAAACCATCAGCCGTTGTTATGAAGTGAAAACTTATATCAGTTACCTTATCTTTAACTATTCAATCGTATTATTACTTTACTTTTTCAAAAATTAGAACTGTAATAAATCAAGCAGTACAATTAATCTCACCTGTTTGAAACTTTTCTACCATTTCTGTAATTAGCCCAGGCCACTTATTAGGGAAATCATGTTTTCCAATGATAGATACAGCATCGCTTAGCTGTTTCTGTATAGCTTCTGGTGCCACTAACATCATACTCACAATCAGCTGTTTAATGGCTTCTCTATCTTCTGCATGGATACGGTCCTCACCATCTTCTTCCTATTGTAGAAACAATTAATTTTTAAAACAAAGAGTTTGGATAAAGTAGACAATAAAAGATTTATTCAATAACTTGAATAGATTGTGTTTGTTACAAATAATTAACACTATGCGGTTGAAGTGGAAGTTGTAGTTAAAATCCTACAGCACGCTTTACCATCGAGATATGGATGCTTACAGCTAGTTTAACTCATCCTACTCCAACTACATGCATCATCTTTCAGATTTGAAACTATTATTGTTTGCTACATTAGTTATTGTGATGAATTCATTATTAATTTCCTTTGACAATATATCATTACATATTTATATCTACTTATTAAAATCTATTTCTAGTCAATGTATGATGGGATATGTCTTACGATAAAACACTATCCTTGAAGACAGCCCCCCAAACAGTTCCAGTTATATCCCCTTTTGATTTCAAGACCTCTTCATGAAAGATATGTGGATTTTGAATGTTATAATAATTACAATTATGCCTGTTTACAGATCCTGTTCAGTAAAATGTGGCTTCATATGAGAATACAATTCTTTCATAGCACTCTTCATCTTTGTCAAGCGTTATAATTACTTTCGAACAAAATTCCACTTGTCTGTTTGGGTAACCGTCTAGCAGTCTGTGAATTAAATGTGTTTTATACAATTTTATTTTGTTTTTATTGGCATGACTTTGAACTGACGACTTTCGTATCCCAGTACAGGACGCAATTTTTAAAAGTTTTTTATTGTTTTATTTATAGAAATAAGATGATTCTTTTGATGGTTACCATTAAGGTACTGGGTGAGATGGAAAAAAAAATAGTAAAATAACTTATATAGAATATAATTATTTTTATCAGATAAAAATGATTTTCAATATTATTTGCTCAGTAAAAAAATTAATTTCAAAAATATGAGTAAAAATTTAGATTGTTTAAAAAAATGATAGATGAAAAATACTTCGATAGAAAGAAAAACTATTTAAATTTAAATACACAGATTATTAAATAATTGAGCTGACTGAGAAATAACAGCTGTCAATATATTGTATATTGTAGAGCTGCATTACAAGATATATTTATCACTCAACACTAAACAATAAAAAAATAAACTTACTACTTGCCAATTCCGTTTCACATAATTCTTAAATGCAACAGCACCTGCTATTTGTAGAGTTACTGCTATTTGTTGTCTTCCAATCAGATGGAGAAGTAGCAAAGGATAGTTTTTATTACCTTCAACAGTCTCTAAAAATTTTTCAGCTGAAAAAAAAAGTCAATGAATCAAAAGCTATAGACAAATATTTGAAATAGAAAAGATAATATAGTTAATGTTTATGGTTTAGATCTATGGAGAGGTTGCTATTTTTTAATTAATATGCTGGACATATAAAATAATATTCTCCCACTTTTAAACAAACGAACCCACTGATGCATAACACCTTCACTAATTATTGAACCCCCCTCTCCCCAGATTTGAAATTAACAGTTGTTGTAATATTAATATGACTGGGTGGATTTTTATCTTGATCAAAAATTAAATTATCGAGACAAGTATTAATGAAACAAAACATCTGTTTCAATAAAACACTGTATGCGCTGTCATAAATTTAATCACAAACCATGTATCGTAGCAAACAAACCTGGGATGGCCGAATCATACTTAAGACTGGCCCACACATTAATGAGATCTTGGAACCGTCACTGCTAGTCATACATTGTAATGATAATTTTATAAATTGTTACCAAATAATAAATCCTAATTGTGATTATCACAACTACTATTGTCGTCAATGTTTTATTCTATTTAAACATTATTTTTTAGTTTTTGTACTAAAGTTGGTAACATGTTGGAACAATAGCCCATACCCCCTAAATTTACATATTCTTAATTTCTAAAATTCAAGTTATAACTGTAGGACTTCACTAATTACCTTATTAAACTTTATAAACTAACTAGCTGTTACCAGCGGCTTCACATGCAAATATTTCATCAAGTTTTTTAGCAGAACCCTTAATATGCGTCTAAGCTACCTTAACCATGTTAAAAAATTTATAGCTCTAGGCTTTTAGAGATTTCATGATCACTCGCTGGGATTTGATTTAGGCCTATATATATGATTTTGTAAATATACATTAACCCTTTGAAGAGTACAGGGAAATACCGATTAACGAGTACGGCCGTTCTTGAACGTTCTCTGTGCTGTTTGCGTAAATGAGTATGGACGTTCCGGAACTTTTTAGGTAACGTCTGAGCAATAAAAGTATTTATCATAAAACAAATTAGTCATGGCTTATTGTGTTGTCACAATTCAACAAGAAATAGTATTAAGAACACATGAAATCGGGTTTTTCACAATTGTAAGGCAGGACAACTCCAGGGGGCGTGGTTTCAGGAGAATTCACCATGCGTATTGATTGGCGCGTAAATGTAGGCGATGACATCGTCTTCTCCGCGGTTGTTTCCCCCCTACACACACCTGTGCCTATGTTCCTTGTCTAGTATAAGTGATTTGTATCATTATATTATTATGTTACGTATATTATACATCAAACATGAAAAATTAAACACTACAAAGCTTTTTTACAGAGTCCCCTCTGTCTAGTCTTTTGACACATTTAGCCGCGTCTCAAACGAAACCAACACACGATTCCAAGAAAATTGAAAAGAAATGTTATATTTTCCATAATGTAGGCTATACTAAATTGATTCGTGGAAAAAAAGCGGCCCATCAAACGTTTTTGTCTGTGTATGTCTGCTATACCGACGGGTGACAATGCCACGGTGTTTTTATGCCGCCGACAATGGGATACCGCTATCAGCAAACGAAACCAACATACGCTTCCAAGAAAACTGAAAAGAAATGTTATATTTTCCATAATGTAGGCTATACTAAATTGATTCGTTGAAAAAAAGCGGCCCATCAAACGTTTTTGTCTGTGTATGTCTGCTATACCGACGGGTGACAATGATTTTTCAGTGCAAATTTTTTTTAAAGTACATTTATCAGTGTAAATTTTTATTCTTACAAGTTTTTAACACAATATTATTATATTATTACACATTTGTAACCAATAAAACAACTATTTTCAAATTTTTTTTTCTTACTCCTTGACAACAATTTTCTTGTAAATACTTACTAACCAGCTGTTGGCTATTTGGGACGTTCAGGAACGGCCGCACTCGTCAAAGGGTTAAAGTATATATGTTGAATATTTGCTCCTATTATGTGAAATTGTTAAATACAAACTATATTATGTCCAATTCACATCATAGTGATGCCATTTGTGTAAACACCATTTTTAATGCAGTAAAGACATTATTTAAGTAAGAAAATTGTAAATATGCAAGTATGGATTGTACTTTGCTATCGTTAATGTAGGACTGCATCTGTATTTACATCTACAAATACATCAAGAATAAAGTTTCGTGTGACGTGCCTTCTAGATATTACGTTGTTTGACTGTGCAATAATATTCAGTATGTTTGGTTAAAGCAAAGTTTAAATATTTTTAAACGAATTTATTTTATTGTCGTTAGGTAAGGATTGCTTGTACTAACACAACCAAAGCAGGATTCCCTTGTTTTAAATTGTTATTTTCTTATATAAATAATGTATTGGGTGTATTGAAAATGGTGTTGGGACAAATGCTATAATCACTAAAATGTGAATTGTACATAATAAGGTAATTATTTAACGATTTAACAAAATAGAAGCAAATATTCAAAATGTACGCTTCAATGCATATTTACCATTGATTTGAATTCCTAAATGCCCATTACAATAATCTTAGCCTAGTCCGAAGTGCCTGTTGTTAAAAAAAACAGGGAGTTTCTGACAACAGTGTTGCGGCGGTAACCATTATCTTGACATAACACAGTTATTTATATGGTTATGTTAAATAACACTGCATCTCTATTTCAGTCAAATATTTAAAAACCATTAACAATACTGTTAAAGATTGTAACTAACCAGGTCGTCTGATGGATACATCTGGACTCAGTGTCTGGCGTAGATATTCCGAAAGTGTTATCAAATTATCATCAGTCAAATCCATTTTATATCTGGAACATATAATTACAAATAGCTGTTAAATTAAATGAACATGTTTATAAAGAAAATGATTAAAACAAATATTCAAATACAATATTTTTTTAAACTTAATCATGTGGAATACTTACACTACATAGCCTATTCAATTAATTATCCTGCATACCTGTATAAAATATCAATCAATATAAGATTATTTCTTAATTTTTAATCATAGCCTAGATCCAAGTTGATTTTGCCTTTTAAAAAAATTGGCATTTCTATTTCTTGACAAAACAATTTTGTTAAAAGAATAGACCTTTGGAATTACACATAAGGACAAAATGATGTAGTAGGCATAGTTGTTAAAAATAAACCATTATGGAATATCTAATCTACAATAAATTATTGTTGCCTTGCAGTAAATTATATAGACCTAATGAAAGAATGAACATTAACTAGGTTTGTAATTGATATCAACATACACTTCAATATTTGTAAGAATACCGGTACCTACAAATGAATTTCAATCACTTTAAAAAATGGATAGTCTCATCCTCAATCATATTTCTTCAATACCCATGAAGCAATATAGAATATAACAATGACTGACAAAAAATAGCATTTCTTTAATTTATATGTACAATATTGTGAACAGTTATGAAAATTCAACACTTCATAAACAAAATAAATGATTTAGAAATAATAAGATAATGGACATCTCAAAAGGTAAGGTTAGGGTAACAGAAACAACTTTACTATACTGTTTCACAATGGGAAGAAAATGAATACTGTCATCATTGCTATTAACGGAACTATATAAATTTACTTACTGTAATTATAATAACTTATATTTTTTGGCTGTTAAGAAAACCATAAAGAAAAGCACTAATTCAAAGCCGCCTTTTTACAACGGAAAAACCGCACAAACAGGACAAACACACATGCGTCACACCGCCACAGCCACAGCTGCCTGTATTTAAGTTTGGTCTTTTAATAATAGATGCCCTGTGATTTAGTCTCATGATATGTACAAACTTTATTTCCAAAATTATATATTTTAAAAAGGAATTTGTTTTATTTTGTATATATAAGATTTGTTATATATTTTAATATATAGATATAACCTTATAAAATTACAAAACTTTGCCAAAACCTGATTCTGAATGTTCATATTAAACCATCTTTGGAATTTTACAGTCCGTTTTTCTCAATTTTAGCGATTGAATATATCGATTACTGTCAGTTACAGCTATCGAAAATTCAATACAATTTCATTTTAACAATCGATGGCTGATGTAAACATGGCTGTGAAAACTGGTAGTGTTTTTGTCTTGGCAGTAATATGTACTTGCAGAATCATTCCCTGATTAAATTATAAATGTTTATTATATTTTTGAAATAATGAATTTATATACATCGTGTGTGTAGAATTAAGATGGACTCTGATTATGACGACATTAAACCAGATAATAATTGCAAGGACGTTGTTGAAATATTTAAAGAAGAGCAAATTAAGCCTATTCAGGATGATGATCCCGAAAGTGCATCTGATGAACCAGATCATACACCTGCAATTCAACATGTTACAAATTGGGATATTCTAGTGTTATTAGTATCCATTTTCAGTCACATAATAGATGTAGCACTTGACCTTAATTTAGCTTATAGGTACTATCAAAATGGTCAAACGGAGTATTTTCTGTTAACAATAGTATTTATTTTATTTCCGGCGTTTGTAAATACAGGTTTAAGCATAAGAATGTAAGTACAAGCTAACATCTTCTTTATATAACTAATGATACACTATAGTTTAAAACTACACACACCATAAAGTGTCTAATAAAACAACTAAATGGCGAGAAACTAGGATTAGTAGACAATCAGGTTAGGTCATAATTTAGGGTAAGATTTGTTAGAAATAATTCCCAAATTTGTAGTTTATGTGCTTTATTGATAATCGTTAAAGTACAAAATCCAGTTTAGGTTAGGACTGCCTACATTAATATTGTCCAATACCTTGGTAGACTTTCAGCTCATTTACTAGGTCTGGATAGGTCAATATATACCCATAGTGAGTTGCTGAGACCTAGTTTGCATCATTATGCGTAGTGATATTTAACCTGTCAAAAGATATGACATCGCAAGGTAATGAGCATGCGTCCCGATATGCTATTATCGGAACTTCACATGGCCAGGAATTGGCCATGACTAATAATATTTAATATTAATAATAACATATAATAATATTTATAGATAATTGTTTACAAAGAAAGTCATATCTTTAAAAAAATATATTCTTAACATTTTTTAACAAGAAAAATAATGATCTGTGCAAGAAAAACATATTTATTCTTAAGAGTAAGGTATGTAGTAGACAATAGAAAAAATAAATAGAGAAAATAAGGTACCATTTTTAAGTAAACATTTACCATATGTTTTAATAATAAACATCGAGCGATGACACTTGATAAACGTAGTCATTAATATTAATGTAGGCTTTCGTAATATGAGCTTTGTTTAACCAAACAACAGTTGGGTTCCCTTGTTTTCAATGTGTTATTTGACAGTGAAAAAATGCATTTTATCTTCTGACAAAAAATATGATTTGATTGTCTAAATACAAGGAAGTAGTTATTGATTTCATCATTTCTAATAATAATGTACAACAGATATAGGCTATATCCAAATAATATTTTCAAGGTAGGCTAGGTTAGTCTACTCAGTTTTTACTATTAAATCCTTTCATGCATAGGTAAAAAAAAATTCTCTCGAAAAATTCCTTGTTCATATTTAAAATTGTAACATTATTATAGCCCTATTTTATTAAGGTAGTCTACCTATAAAAGATTAATGGAAATAGAACCTAATTTGCCTTACATGCTAAATATTTGCTATGTGATATAAATATCTGATGTAAATATAAACTTTAATTGGTAGGCCTACTTGTGTATTGTATAGATTTGTAAATAAGGTTAAGTTTGGCCAGGTTATTTTAGTTAAATAGCTAATTTAATATGTAAGTACCAATTTTAGTATAAAGATTAGAGAAACTTTGACGTGTAAATATCGTTTGTACCTCATATTCTGATTTTTCTATAAAAATTTTTGAATAGGTATGTAAAGTATTTACTGGTACCTTTTAATCAAAGGATCAGATTATATTATTTGTCAGAAGAAATGTTTCAATGCCCAAAATGCATTAGGTTAAGAGAAAATGAAATTTATAAAAGTACGAAATCCAGCTACGTAAGTTACGAATGCCAACGTTAATGCTAGTGACTACATTAATCAATTCACTGAATGTATGATCGCTTGTTTGTATAGTCTGGCTAGGTGACTATAGGCAAGGTCTGGTCATGTGGCCTGACCAGACCTCGCCTATGTCATTTACGACCTATTGTGTAACTTAAGCAACTTAGACGCTGCTCACTCTTAGTCGATTTCATACTTTAATATCACCTATTTTCTAATAAACAAATGTATTTTATGACTTTAAAAGTAGGTCTAGTCAGGTGGCTATATATTTATAGTCATATAGCCACCTGACCAGACCTCGCCTAACGCCTATGTCATTTACATATAAACTAACTTGACTAACGTATTGTAAAAAAAAAAGATTATGATTTATTGTTAAATTCATTTTTCAGGTACATGTTTGATACAGAACAGGCTTCAGTGTCTGTGATGGCAGTAAAAAAATGGACTATTAGGATTTTTGTACTTCTGTTCCAATTAGCACCAATTATGAGGTAAGATTATGTTATTCTGAACAGTAATTGATTAACTGATTACCCTCATGTATAGCCAACCGTGGCTCGTGATCTTAAAACTGGGGAAGGCTATAGCATGACATACCAATGCAGCAGCTTGCAATGATTTGAAAGTGGCCATATAGGCAAATTTACTAAATTATTACAATAATTATTGAATAATAGTTATTAAAAATAATCACTAGACATAATGATATAATTTATATGGGACAAATATACCTTAATTTATCTATTTGGGAACAAAGTCTGTCTGTCTCTCCTGTGCTGTAAAGTAGTCAATGACCAGTTTGTTGAAGTTAACGTCATCAACTATTTTTTAATAAAACTCGTTGCAAGGGCAAAAGTCTGTCATTATTCATTGTATTTTGTGTGAATTTTTTTAATCTCTTTCAAAAGGAAAAAAAAAACAGCATTCTGCCTTTTCAGTTGCCATAGTTATAGTCAGTACTATTTGTAAAAGTTTAAGGGTTTTAGGTAAAAGATTTATAAAATTATTTTCATAAATAAAGTTCAGTACTGTTAACACACTCGATCAACATCATCATCATCTACGGTACTTCCTTTTGTAGGGCCCTGGTCTCCAACACCACCTTCCTCCTCACTCATATCAATCTGTTCCATTTTACATCATGAGAATATCTGGCGCTCCAAACACCCCTCTTAATTCTTAATTTGTTTGTCTTCTCCGTTTATCCCCTTCTCTCCTTGTTCCATAAATTGTTCTTAATATTCTTTTCTCCCATCTCCTTATTCAATCTCCTACCATACCATAAAACTCCAAATCTCACCTCCATATATTTACAATTGGTTTTTTAAAGATCCTAATTTTTATGTTTCCTAACGCACCCAATAGTTGTTCAAAATCTGTTTGGTTATATAAGTACGTTCAGCTCATTCCTTAATTAGTAAGGATTTGAAGTGAAAAATATCAATTACTATTTTTAACACATTTTCAAGAAAAATAATGCGATTTTTGGAAAACCGTGATGGTTCCAACAAAACTGCAACACAAGTAATAATTACAGCGAAGAGCTCATTTTTCTGACGGTCCACTATCCTCTTTGTCGGCTTCTTCCCAATGATGAACTAACTTGCTAGATTTTATGACGATATAGCGTTTTTAATATATTGGACATGATTTCAGTCAATGGGAACAGTGTCTTTGTAAGTGTGTGGAACTAACTTCCTAAGGAACTAATCTGATCTAAGATAGTTAACAGACTTAACAACAAACAATATTTCATATTTTCTGGCAAATTGTAAAACGAAACCTGTTAGTGTTACAATTTATAAATAAGTAAATACTATATTTTCAAGCGCATGTGTATTTGTGTACTTGCAATTGTGAGCATGCTACTTTATTATAAAAGTTATTATTTTATTCTAACTATTAAGATTATATTTAAATTTACAGGTACTGTGATTCGTTAGATTATGCTTTAAAATCACGTCGTGCTGAACGCAGAAAGGATAGAGTAAATCAACGAAAATATTACGAACTAATGTTAAAAGAAGATTCTGATGTAGCCTTATTACGAGTATTTGAATGTTTCTTAGAAGCTGCGCCTCAACAAATTCTTCAAGTTGCTATTGTTCTTGTAGATCGAGGTCGTGGTTCAACATTTCAGTGTAAGTAATGATTTAGGTTGGCCTAACTATTGCTTTTTAATTCTATGTCTCTTATTTATTTCATTTTTTCTCCTGTATATAGCCTAATTTATTTTTTTAGAAATTATATTTAAATTTGTTTATGAAGTTAAGTTCAGCGATAAAGTGCATATTGTACAGAATGTAATACTCATATTGTCATTAACATAGTTTAGACTAGATGAATCTAAATTTGACAATTAAATATTCTGATTGGTGACTTAAATTTTGTAACATAATGACATAGGCCTACATAATAATATATGAGAAAAACTCATGTAATATGGTTGTAAATAAGGAAATATCTATTTATCATAATAATTAAATTAATCCCTAATGTTAATTGAGAACTTTAATGTTTATTGTCTTGCACACACATTTAGTTATTATTTTATTTAAATTATAGAACAACATAAAACATTTACAAAGAAACATATGCAACATCTAACCTATACTTCATTCAGCGAGTGTTGGCAGTGAAGCGCCGCCTACAGCCTAACGGGACAGAGGGTTGGAGCCAATTGTGTAAGGGAAAGTCCAACGGAACGTGCTGCTCCCTGAGTCCGGTTCACACACCCTCCTTTGACGGCAGTTGCCAGCCTTTTATAATAACACGCATTTTGAAACCAGCGACAAGGCTGTGCAATGAGAACGGCTTGTGAACCGGCCCGACCCTTACGTCCCTCCCGCGTAGGCGGCGCTTCACTGCCAACACTCACTTAGGAATGAAGTATAGTTCTTTTAATTTATTTATATTTATCTCTAATACACTAGATAAATATGGTTGCACTGCTCATAAAATATTATCATGCGTTATGTTTTTCGATTTCTGCTGATTTTTTTGTAGTTACTTGTTTATAGAAAATTTTACATGTTTCCTTATGTTGCTGTACCTGTGAAAATATTTGAGCTTGTCAAATAATGAAGTCCTCTCTGTTTTGCTTTGATGACTGGATCGTTATTAGAGAGTTTAATTGAATACATAACAGTCCTTTCTTTGAAGAACTTCATTTGTACTATGATTGTTTTTACAGGCTAGTCATATATTTACAATAAATGCAACAAAAGATATTCTGTCACTTAATGACGGCGGTCAAGGTTAATTTTTTTTTGCCAAATTTCCTGAACTGTAGTATTTTTTTTTACCTGCGATTTGGGTTATTAATTTTCAAATTTTAATAAAATTTGCATAAACTCGGTAAACTCGGACTGATTATTGATTTTGTGATAACTCACAAAATGATGTTTTTGGAGAGATGGCGACAAATATGTTTTGTTTGGCCCTTTAGAGTCTACACATTCACAAAATTTAAAGAAAATCTTGAAAGCCGAGTATGAAAATTTTTTTTAAATTTTGTGTTTTTATTACAAAGCTACTATTTAATTTTTACTTATCAATAAAATTAAAATATATATATTAAAGATAATACAAAAATATGCCCACATAACAAATTTGATTAAATTCGGTCCATACGTTTGGTCTGTAGAGCATATGACAGACAGATATCATTCCAAAAGCCACCTTTTTGAACTCGGGGGACATCAAAAGTGATTTTTTTTAAAACTAGTCTACGACTTTTTTACCCATCACATTACAATCTCTATAGGCCTATTACCTATATGTAAGAAAGTAGTAACTGTATAGCAAAGAGTTACCAAAAATGACATCAGGGTTCATTTTCGTATTTTTAACAATTATTGAAAAACAGTCAAATTCTCAGTTTGCTATGTTATTGGTTTTGTTAAAACCTAAGCACTTCATACAATTTCAAAATACTAATTTTGAGATATATGACCGCCGTTTATTGATAATTTGTTTGCTTATTTTATTAAAATTAGTTGTTCTCGGCTTAATGTGAGGTGTACCATTCGTTACTCGTTCAGAACATGAATCTAATTCACTCTACTGTGCGTAAACAAATTTTATTTGCTGATTAGCAATTTAATATTAAATTTATTTGAAACTGATACATGTATCTTGAAAAATAACATGGCAGCCAAAATATATATATGTTTTTTAATTACTTTGTGGGTATAATGTAATCCGATCCCCCCCCTCCAAAATGGTGGAGAAACATTACAATATTTTTACTCAACCGATTTTTAAACCAACTTATTTCCAATATATTTTTTAGAAGAATAATTTCTAATTTATTAACTTCTTTTATGAGGGATTTATACTTACACTCAAACATAAAATAACAGCCATCATTTAAGAAATATTTTTCAAACTGAAAAATGATGTATCTGCCATACCAGGCTCATAGTTATATATATAATATATATATATATATATATATATTATAATGTAATATAATATATTATAAAATAATATATTCTTTCAAGTTATTTTTTTTTTTTTGAAAAACTTCTTAAATTTTGAATAACTTTCTAAATGAAACAGAATTACCTCTTGGCTCTACTCAATTCAAGCTAATTGGTTAATTTGGAATATGGATGGTTATTAAAAATAAATAAATAAAGACTAAATTCAGTTTCTTACTTTCTAGGTTTAAACATTAATAAATAATAAGATAAATATGATGTTATATTAACATAATAACATTAATTTTATTAGAATTTACCATACAATATTGGATCATAATTTGTTAAGATTTAACTCTCTTTTAGAGTTCATGAAATTTGTAATAAAGTTTGTAATATTATAGGCCTCTAGGCTTAGCTCAATTTAACAGAACACTTAGACTCAAAGAATACAATATTAATTAGGCTAGATCTCGGGGTAGGCACTCGGCTGGCATGGTTGTGTTATACAACTATAACGCATAAATAAATTGAAAATTGAAATGATTAAAATTCTAAAAAAAAAATTAATTAAAGTTCACAAGAAATGTTGAATTGATAATTTTGAAGTAAATACAGGCCTTTGAATTTGGTAAATGTTTAGAATAGTTAATTAACAGAGCATACCATGCTCTGTACAGTTCACACTGACTCTAATCACCAATTTAGACACAAATATTATAAAAGAAAACTTTGGATGTTTAATTTGGCTTCTGTACTCTGGTCACTACAATGTTCCTCTACGATTTCTTTTAAAACATGGCGCCTCGTTGTGTTGCGGAGCGATATTTTTCTATTTTCTGTTAGATCGTTTGTTGAAACGGTTGGGGTTCTTCCGCGGCACCATATAGTACCTTTTTTTTTGCTTCTTTTCTTGACCATTGGCAATTTGGGGTTGTAATAATCATTTCTTGCATTCGTATTTGTTGTTTTGTATCAATTTGTTTATTAATTACACATTATTTAACTAATTTAAGGGTGATTTAGACCGCGTACATACATATCAGCTGATCTATCTTAATACAAGGTTGACTAAATGACTACATCAGTAACTTATTTCTTCTTCCTCAATATTTTACAATGTTTGCAATTAAAACTAACAGATGTTTTTGCATACAAATAATTTATAAGTAGTGGTATCTTAGAGTAATTTACAGTCTGATCGTTCTATTTAGTACTTCGAAATATGGTTACATATATTTTGGAGAATGGCCGTAGGCCGTTTTCGTGTTTAACATTGCAAACTCACTGTTCCTTATATGTAGTGATTTGCTTGTAAATAAAGTTTGGGATCTTATGAAATGATTTTAAATAAAGATATGTGATGTTATGGTTGTGTAGTGGTGTGGTTAATTTGTGTGTCAGCGTCTAAATTTCGAATGTTTACAATTTAGAGATAGGCCTATCTTACGTCTGCTTTAGGAATGATTTGTTTTGCAATTGAATGAATATGGGTGGTTTATTAATAATAGGTTGTATATAAATGTCTGCTATTAATACTTATGAATGTAGATCGTTGTATTCTATGCTTAATTATCCAAATAGTATATTTTTCATTTGACTTAGGTTATGTTGTTATTGGTTAATTTAGGCTAACTATCCTAACCTGTTGCATAAGTTATTGATGTGATTTGTGCTGTTATAATATATACTAGCATCTCCCGTCGCGGCTTTGCCCGCGAATCATTCAAGTTGTGATCTATACGTTTATTAAATCGCATGTTTTAATAAAAAAGTACTGATTTGGAGTACTGAGTGGTATTTCCCATCTACGCATCTAAACATACACGCATGCAGGTATACAAAAGAATACCTGCATGCGTGCATGTTTAGATCTGTACCTAATGTAAACAAAACATAGTATATTATAAATTTGGTTTAGAATCGAAAAACAAATTGACCTATTCTAAGAGAATAAACTTTATAATCAGCCTAGTTGCTTAATAAAATTCGTTTTTCTTTTTGTATTTAATACCCTTTAAAATTAAAATTTCGCAAAATCCTTTCTTAGTGAGCGTCTATGACCTCATGCAAATATGCCTTTAAATTTTGGTATCAATATCTTTGTTGGTTTTTGCTCTACGTTGATTCTCTGTCAGTCAGTCATTCATTCAATCAGTCAGGACAAAGCCGTATATATAATATAAATGTTATCAGAATATTTTCCAGAACTGCTACAAAATACTATAACACAAATTATATTAATAGAACCATTGGTTCTCATAATTCATATCAGATTAGTTTAGTAATTATAATATTTCTTTGTTGTTAGTGTTACATCAGTTTGGTTCTATATCCAGCTCTCTACTCAGTATGGCTTGGTCTATGGCTTCTTATCACAGATCTATAAGACTATCACAAAAAGACAAAACAAACCTGACATGGCCAGGTACAGCGATGCAGTTTTTATGGCATTTCATGGTGACAGGTAAACTCTATATTATATCAATTTTCTATACTCTTTATATTTATATTGTTATTGTTGAGATGTACCAATCGAAGATTTACCACCAAAGGTATTTTCAAACACAGTTTAATAATAAAGGCACATTAATAGCCTAATAATAAATACCCTCAAATGGATGGTAAGTTACGGGCTTGACAATCCCAACTCGTATAGTCTTGGGGTTAAATTTCTCTCTTTATTCTTTCCTATCAGGTCTATCTTGACCAAATCTTCTTCTTTTCCAAAATAAAATTGCGAGTCAACAGTTGAACTAACGTGCATTTTCATACATTTCATTTTAAATTCTTCTACACCTTGGGGGTGAGAAAAAAATATACATTTTGTATAAGTTGGATTAAAATATTAAACTTTCAAAAGTTGTGAAAAATGCTATTAAAAATATATTGGGTGAAAATGTTACCATTAATAGATATTACTGTAGTGTTCTCACCGAGTGATGTTTAACCATACTTCTGATGATCTATGATGTGAAGGATGGAGTCGGATACGAAATAAAACAAACTCTTAAATATTATATCAGCATGGCTCAAGTCGGACATCTTAGGATTGGGACGGTCAGCCAGGAACAGCGGAAAGGACGGAAACACACGGTTACGACAGGTTCCGTTTCATTATAGGAATGCCATGGTTATTTATTATATAAACTATGTATTTACTACAACTCCTCCCCTTTAAATTTCAATACATAACAACTTAAATTTACTACATAATATTTATGAAACAACAGAAACTATATCCTTAATACACAGCAAATGTAAAAAAAAAATTTCTTAAGCCCTTTGATTGAAAGTTCTTAACCTTTTAGCTGCTACGCCCGTATATAAACGGGCACAGCAGTGACAGTGTTGAGCGCTACGCCCGTTTATAAACGGTCTACTTTGTATTCTCAGGTGCTATCTCCGTTTTTATACGGTTTATAATATAAGTAGTCTGTTTAGTGCTGCTACCTATTGACAAACTGTTCAAATAAATTCACCTCTATATTTTTACTTCTATGTCCACGAATATACAAGAAATTTAGAAGGCTAAAAACGTATGACTTTTCAGTAATATGGTGCGTGGCCTACTTTCATAGTGGTTTTGTTTGTTGTTTGTGTTAGCGTAAAAGTAAAAATGGATCCAAGTCGTGTTAGAGATGATAGTATTGAACGCATTTTATTTGAATATTATGGAAACGAGGAATCAAATGATGAAATAAGTAGTGATAGTGAATGTGAATCTGACGATGTGACGATATTGAAATCGTAACCCCGCAACTGAACCTAAATGAAACATGTTAGGTTACAATACAAAACAGGTTATTATTAATTTGTGTCTTTTTTTATTATTTACTATGTTTAGTTATAATGTGAGAGTTTTTAAGTTTACTATTATAATATATTTGTGAAAAACTTGGAAAACAATAACAAAAAATCAAGTTTGTTCAGGTTAGGTTAGGATATTTTTAATATAAAAAATTAAACTACATAAATAAATTGTATGACTAAAATTTGTATATTATTATTTTAAAAACATATAAAAGTGACTAAATTAAAAAAAAAAAAACTTAGCACCAGGGGTCTGCACAAGTCCAAAAAACTTAGCAGTTAAAGGGTTAAACCATAACTAAACAAAGAAAAATTACTTATCCTATAATAAATCAAATAATAGGTACAAAAGATTAACAAAATTTAAAAAAAAAACAAGTCTTCCTTACGCAACCTAGTAAATAATACAAAATCTCTTTATCCTTTAAAATCGCCATAAGAATAATTACACTGATAAACTTAATAAACAACAAAAATATAATGATAACAATATAAGAAAAGATTAAATGACAAATTACAAATTCAGCCTGGAGACTGGTTGTCTAATGCGTAACGGATATCTACGTTCTGCAATAGGCGTTAAAGGTTCATGACATGGTTATTCAATTTCAACACCCCTATCAAAACTTGTTCTACTAGTGACTGGTGTTTTGGACACAGTCCCCTCATTAAGATTAGGTGAGCTACCTTGGGATACTGGTACTAAGTGTTCTTCGGAAGTACTGGGTTTAATTGTGAGTTTAGTATCACCAACATTACTATCAATTAATGAATCTATCGCTATCATCTGATCAACATGACGTTTCCATGTTAAACCAGTCTCAAGTTCAACTAAATATGTAATATTGCTTAATTTTATTTTAACAGAACCTTGCACCCATTTGGTACTAGAACGGTAGTCTCTAACAAGTACAGGCTGACCAACATAGAACGTTCGCTCCTTGCTACCTCTGTAATATTTACTTTGTTTGGCTTGCTTATTAACTACAGTTTCATGTAAATTTGGTCTTAACAAATCTAATCTATTTCTTAAATTTCTATTAAACATCATTTTAGCAGGTGTTTCCTGTGTTGTACAATGGACAGTATTTCGATAATCAAACAGAAATCTACTTAAAGCTAAATCCAACTCAACCTTGTCATTTAAAGCACATTTAAGTTTGTTCTTAACAGTTTTAACTAAGTTCTCTGCCTGACCATTTGTCTGAGGATGATAAGGTGCTGAGAAAGAGTGTTTAACACCATTCATGTCTATAAAGTTCTTAAATTCTAATGACCTAAAAGGCGGTCCATTATCGCTAACAATTAATTCAGGTAATCCAAATCTGGCAAACATTTGACGTAAATGATTTATTGTTTGGGTAGCTGAAGTTGAGCTTACCTCCAACACTTCTGGCCATTTAGTGTAAGCATCAATTACAATCAAATACATTTTAGATTTAAAAGGCCCTAAAAAATCTACATTTATTCTTGACCAAGGTTTGCTTGGATAGTTCCAAACATGCAATATACTCTTATTCGGGTTGTGCCGCTCCAGTAGGCAGGATGAGCAACTGTTAGCCAACTGTTCTATATCCGAATCAATGGATGGCCACCATATATAAGATCTAGCAAGCATTTTCATTTTGACTATGCCTACATGAGAAGAATGAAGTTCATTCAATAATTTCTTCCTGAATTTGACTGGAACTACAACTCTATACCCCCACATTAGGATATTATGTTCGACAGTTAGTTCATCCTTCCTTTGGAAAAACGGACTCAACTCTGAATTTCTCTCACAAACGTTTGAAGTTGGCCACCCATACAAAACATAACCAAATATTTTATGCAACAGTGGATCTTTTTGAGTTTCAACCCTTACATCATGAAAATTTAAAGGTAAATCATTTTCCAATAAACAATGTAAATAGGTGCCAATAAAATTGAAATCATTGTCACTATCATTATTAATGTTTGTCAAGTTGTCTAACAAGGGTAATCGAGATAACCCATCAGCATTCCCATGACAGTGGGACCTTACGTAACAAATATTAAAGTCGTACCCTGAAAGAAATAAGGCATATCTTTGCAATCTACTAGCTGCAAAGGCAGGGAGACCTTTCTTACAACCAAAAATGCTAATCAATGGTTTGTGGTCTGTACACAAGGTAAAATGTTTACCCCATAAGTATTGGTTATGCTTCTTAACACCCCAAACAAGACTAAGTGCCTCCTTATCTATTTGAGAATACGCTTGCTCTGTTTTTGATAGTATGCGAGATGCATAAGCTATAGGCTGTTCCCTACCGTCATCCTGTACTTGTGAGAGAACACAACCAATACCATAAGGAGATGAGTCACAAGCCAGTTTCAGTTGCTTTTCAGGATCAAAGTGTGCTAATATGTCTGATGAGACCAATTTTTCTTTAATTAGGTTAAATGCTTTTAAACAAACATTATTGAATTTATAATTGACATTTTTCCTCAATAAGGTATACAAGGGACTTAAAATGGTTGACATCTTTGGTACAAATTTAGCATAGTAATTGACTAAACCTAAAAAACCTTTTAATTGAGTTACATTTTGTGGTACGGGTGCATCAACAATTGCTTTAATTTTTTCATTTGTTGTTCTCAACCCATTTTTATCAATTAAAAACCCTAAGTATTCCAAACTTTCTGAAAAGAATTTACATTTCTGTTTACCAACTGTCAAGCCATTTTCACTAAGCCTCCTACATACCTCTCTCAATCTAGAATAATGTTCCTCAGAATTAACACCGGTTATTAGAATGTCATCTAAAAATACAACTACCCCTTGTAAATCCTGCAACATTTTCTCCATGATCCTCTGGAAAATACCTGGTGCTGACGCAATTCCATATGGTACTCTGTTATACATATATAATCCCTTATGAGTACTAATAGTACAAAGTTTTTTAGAATTCTTATCTAAAACTAATTGTTCATATGCTTGCCTTAAATCTAATTTGCTGAAGGTAGTTCCCTTCTGTAATGCTACAAATAAATCTTCTACACGCGGTATAGGATAACGATCAATTTCTATGTTAGGGTTAAGGGTAACCTTAAAATCACCACATAAACGAATTTTACCATTTTTCTTAAGAATAGGAACGATAGGCGTTCCCCACTCACTACTATTAACTTGAGTCAATATGCCTTGTTTTACTAGGTTTTCCAATTCACTTTCTACTTTTTGTTTTAAAGAAAACGGAATAGGCCTTGGTTTAAAGTATCTTGGTTCAGTATTGGATTTTAATTTCAATTCAACACAACCCCCTTTAAATTCACCCAAGTTTTCATTAAAAACATCTGGGAATTCCTTAAGCAAATTATCAACTAATTTTGAATAGTATTCATTAGTATTGACTGTACTTGAATTGTGTAAATCTGCGGCAAAACTTATATTTACATTCAGAGCTTAGAGCCAATCACGACCCATTAACGGGTTTGCACCATTTTTGATAACATATAATTCCAATTTCGTGGTTATGTTTTTATACTCAACATTTACATAAATCACCCCCATTGGAGTTATTTTCTCCTTAGTGTATGAACTTAATACTAAATTTGAAGGGCATAATTTGATATTACTAAAAATGTCTCTATAGCAATCGTACGAAATTACAGATACAGCAGCACCAGAATCTACTTCCCAAGTTAAATGTTTCCTTTCAACGTTTAGATTTATAGTAATAGGATCAACCCTTTCACGAGCTTTATGAGCTTCATGTAAATTAAATAAGCTAGTTAGGTCACCATTATGCGAATTATTACTATTACTGGTCTGTGTAAGGTTAGGTCTATCATCAACATAGTGATGTTTATTACCTTGCTTATAAGAGTTACCTTTTTTACTAAGTTTATAATTTGTGTTAGTGTTCTGTCCATAATTATTACTTCCTTTATATGAATCAAATCGTTTTAAATGATTAGAACTAGCACTGAAATTAGGCTTACTAGCTAACTTTTGTTTACATACCTTTTCTAAATGACCTTTACGGCCACAACTATTGCACTTATATTCGCGAAAACGACAGATATTTGTGGTATGACCACTTTTACCACAACAATAACATTGAACTACACTTCCTCCTCTTGATGAATTTGAATTCACTGTGGTAGGCCCATGCTGAGATGACTGCTTCCCAGCAGCTAGACGTTGGATGCGTTGAATTCCAGACCCATGAGTAGAGTTGTGGATATGGCTCAATGATGCTGCGTTGCGTTCTGCGGCTTCTAAAGATGCTGCTAACTGTGTGGCTTTTTCATAAGTTAATTCTGGTTCTGATAAAAGCCGTTGCTTAATAGAATCACTCTTTATACCACTGACCAATCTATCTCGAAGGTAGTCATTTAATGAATCTTTGAAGTTACAATGTATGGAAAGTTTCTTGAGGCTAGCAATATAGTCCGCTACTCCTTCATGTTCATGTTGATTTCGTAAGCTGAACTTATACCTTTCGGCAATAAAAGATGGTTTAGGGTACAAATGATTTTGTATAATTTGCACTAGTTCGTTATAAGGTTTAGTGCCAGGTTTTTCAGGTGTGCATAGGTCGCGTAAAAGATTAAATGTTTTAATGCCAGCAACTGTTAATAAAGTGCAAACTTTCTTTTCTTCCTTAATGTCATTACATTCAACAAATAATTCGAATCTTTCAATGTAAGCAGCCCACGTTTCACTGGCAGAATCAAATTGAGTCATTGACCCTATTAAAGCCATTTTTAAGTTATGAATAGAGTTTAGGCCTACAGTAAAATCATGTAACAATGGAACTAACTGTTCAAGTTCATCATCACAAGTCATAATAACATAATTTAATGATTATGTCCACATTTAATGTTTAATTTAATGTTTATAGCACAATGTAACACGTTCTACACAGTTCAAAATTTTAGGCTAGACCTGAATTATTTTCCGGTTTTTGAAGTGCACCTTACTACAAATCAAGTTATATTTAATTGTTAAACATACCTTTCTATGTTTAAGATTCAATGTTAGTTAAATAATAACGTAATATTTTCAAGAAGTTTGATGAAATGCACCTTGCTACATTATTCATATGTGTTGTCAAAACTTTCATAACCTCAACACAATAACTTTATCCTCGTCGCCAATGTAGTGTTCTCACCGAGTGATGTTTAACCATACTTCTGATGATCTATGATGTGAAGGATGGAGTCGGATACGAAATAAAACAAACTCTTAAATATTATATCAGCATGGCTCAAGTCGGACATCTTAGGATTGGGACGGTCAGCCAGGAACAGCGGAAAGGACGGAAACACACGGTTACGACAGGTTCCGTTTCATTATAGGAATGCCATGGTTATTTATTATATAAACTATGTATATACTACAATTACTAAGTGATTATAGTATACTAAAAAGTGTAGTAGAATCAGAGTGAGTCAGTCAAAATTAGTTAACTCAAAACACACATAAATACATAGGATTTGAACATTATTGCCTAGAAATTATTAAATATATTATTATATATTTATATTGCTATCTGAAACAGTATGTCAACGAATGTCTTTTATAACTCTCTTCGGATTACAGCTGTTTCAAGTGCACTGACTCATCATCAGATCCATGAAATGTAAAGATATAAATTAAAAAAATTAGTGTTATTATACTATAAGAATTTTTAATTTGGTTAAATCTTTAGAAGGAGTGAGTTTTCAAGGTTACATTATAAACTTTTGAAAGAAGGGATAAAATGTTTTTTAGTTATTTTGATTCCTCAGGCCTAGCTTTAGCCCTAGATTCCTTTTTAGATTATTAGTTTTAGTTTTCAACATGGCCATAAGCTACTATGGTCATAAGCTGATCTGTTATTTTTCACATTTTTAATGTTCTGGGTTTATCACTTGATAACGGGAGTTGATTCATAGTCTCGAAAACATTGTGTATTAGTTTTTATATACACAAATATCTGATTAAATTATATGAATAATAATAGTTGTCTCATAGTGTAAAGACAAATTTTTATTGGTTTACCATGATTATGGTGGTATCCCATCCTCATTAGTCTGACATAAAATATAGGCCAGTGATTGCCAAAAGCCGGTCTGCATCTGGACCTCTGATTTTTTTTTTTGAGATAGGGTGCAACAGAAGTCAATTATTTTGTTCGGTGGACGAGCAATAGGTATGAACAAGGATGGTCAACCTCAATTACATACTTTAATACATATACGATCGATAAAAGTGAAATAAATTAAACTATGATATTGTTTCACGACTGTCTACTGTATTATCAAAGTTTTTATAGTACAACAGGTATAAAGGTTTTAATCTCACAAAAATACACAAACACAAATTTGTAAATTAAATAATATTCTTTATTTATTAATCATTTAATACTACAGTCCTGAATAAACAAATAGGGAAATTAGGAAAATGTAAATTTAAAAAGGGAGAAAATCAAACTATGTAAGGTTTAAAGTTAAGATATTGTTTAAGTTATTGTGATATGAAATGTCCGAAAAATGTATAATAATAAAATTGAACTTCCATCATTAACAAATAACTTCAAACAGAGAACACAATTATACTACACACTCTTCTCATGGAAACCTTATTGAAACTGAATTCGTAAAGGACACTGACAACTGCTGTATAAAAGACAAAAAGAAATCAATCTAGTTTCCAGGAAGTCAACTTCTGGGTAATTACCAAACAGACATTGCAATATGTGTTTCGAAACATCTACAATTTTCTAGAAAATGGATATTTTATGCTCTGCTGTCCGTTTTTAGGAAAGTCTGTTATTTAGAAACACTACAAAGGCGAGGAAAGCATGATCCCAGTCGGGAATTACAAAAATGTCTGTTTATTAAATGTCTCCTTTGAGGGAAGTTTGTTTCACTGTACTAATGATTTTGGTCAGTTTCTAATAATAGTTCATTGTGACAGGATTTGTTTTTTCGTTTTGGTGAGTAAGTTTTTATTTTAAAGTTGTTGTCAGATTATTTATCAGATTGTATAAGAAAATATGAAAGGGAGAGCTGAAAATACAGTTTATACTAGAATGGACAAAGTTATATTATTTTACATTACATAACCTAGTTTGAGCTGTACCTGTGTGTTTGATTTGTCAACAAATTGTAGCCAAAGTTATAAACTTGAATATTCAACGACACAAATCATTTAATGATTTGTGTTTGTACAATAGCATCTATATTGTTATAATATTAGTACACATGTCCAGTTTCAAAAGATGCTGGTGTTCAATTAAGGAGGATAAGATAAAAGCTGTGGGAAGTAAGGTTAGGTTAGATTTCTGGAATATAAACATTAAATTTTGATTGATGTTTGTCTTATTATATTAACTGTGAGTGTAGATATGTAAGAAGTCCTGCATTGAATGTTATTTCAAAAGCGGCTTGTCTTAGGTGCAAAAGCTGTTGAATTCTAATTCTAAAGCATTGTTTATTCAAGTCGAGGAGTCAGATGCCTGGAGGGGTTTTATTTAACCAGATTCGTGGTCTTTAAATATTTAAACCACACTTTTCCTTTATTGAAAGTAAATAAAACTAGATAAATGTATCTACCAATGAATTTTTGTTCTAAAATTATGTTATTTTCTATTTTAGTGTCAAGGATTCTGTCTATCAGTGCTGTAGCTTCGGTCTTCCCAGCATGGACAGGTCTAGCTTGTGCCGTTCATTGGTTTGCAATGACCTTGTGGCTATTTATTTGGGAGGAGACACAATTTTCATTAATCAGTGATAAATCAACGACTGGTGAACGTTTAGCTGAAATCGTACTGTGTGCTATATTAGGTCTTGTATATATATTTACATATCTCACTCCAAGCGATGGTAGTACACGCAATCGTTATTTAGTTTACTATCCTGTTTGTTTTATCGAGAATGCAGCGGCTATTACTATATGGGCTATTACCGCTGATCCACATTTACAATCGTCATGGTATTTTAAACCATTTTTAGTCAGTGGAATTGTACCATTTTTAATTGGTATTGTTTTTATGATATTGTATTATAAGTATTTCCACCCGGAAACGAGCAGAAAAGTTGGGATTACGAATTATAGTCAAAAAGATCCTATCGCTGAAACAGGAACGCAAACTGACGATTGTTGTAAGGCTGATGATTGTAAAAACGAAGAAACAAACAAGGATATAGTTCCTGAACTGTGATCAAATAGTAAATGTAATTAAAAATAAAATAGTTTTATTTAATTTAGTTATAGTATTGTTAAATGACCTCTACGTCATTCTCATTTTTAAAGTATTATTTTTTATACAAATAGATTTTTAATTACAAACCGTCATATATATCTCACATTGCATAAAATTTTTATTTGAAGTATTGTTTTTATATTCAAAATTGTAAAAAAAAAAATTCATATTTAGAAAAACTTTTGTTAACATTTTGTAGAGAAGGAAATATTAAATTTAATGAAAAGTTGTTGCTAATTTTCTTCTACGACAAGAGATTGGTATGAAAAATAAAATACCTCGAAATATCATGGATCTGATATGCATCACACAATAAAATATTCTACCATTGTTGACAAAGGTATATAAACATGTATAAAAAAATTGGTATATAGGCTATTTTCACATTGGATTTACAATATCTAAAGTGGAAACTTATAAAAGAAGACTCCCAACTATATTTATATCATATCACATATGATCATCTGTGCTGTCACTGATAGTTCAACACAGCAGTCAAGAGAGAAGAAAAGTAGTTGATACGGTAGCCAATCACACACAATATGAAGTTTTAAGGTTTAAAACTTTATAACAATTATTTTACTTGTTATTAATTATTACATTAGCACTGCATATATAAAAGACAGCCTAATCTAGATGGTTCAAATGTATATATTATTATTTATATTTTACAGCATGTATTAATTCTTTTCTATTTATGGTTTGTTATAAAAGTTTGTTTTTGATTTAAAATGTCAAGTCCTCTAGTATAATTATAATAATATCTTTTGTTATAGTTTATAGTATTATTTATTATTTAAAATTCGGAGCAATTGGTACTACACCCCATGTGAATTTTTAATTTGTCCGGATTTTTGAAATATACTTTAAACTGCTATAATTTTATGGAGAAACAGTTTTTATTCTTTTAATGGATGAGGTATTGAAATTAAGTGCATAAAAAATAACATTTTTAAACTCTTAAATGAACTCCTGCTTGTGTACACAATAACATTTTGTCCCTACTGTAAAAATAACCTAATCATTAAAACAGCACTGGGAAGTGTATGGAGGTACAGTATATTCACAGCGGCTGATTGAGTGGTTAATTTTATACATGTCCATATTCACTCCCTCTTCCTACAGCCTGCCTCCTTTGACTCATCCTTTGTTTTGTTTACATGTCAAAACAAATCTCTAAATCAACCTCTCTTTGTGCAGTTACAAACCATGCAATTTCAATTTAAAAGGGAGTAAAATAATGCTAAAATGCTTACAAACACTCACATTTTATTGCAGTATGCAATTTAAAATTATTTAATAACTTTTACAAAAATATGAACGAGCAAAACTCTTACAGAACAAAATAC
Source organism: Aphrophora alni (assembly GCA_963513935.1). NCBI lineage: Eukaryota > Metazoa > Arthropoda > Insecta > Hemiptera > Aphrophoridae > Aphrophora > Aphrophora alni. The sequence continues at coordinate 98,081,863 of OY740774.1, read as the reverse complement.
AGTACAAATACACTTTCCCAGTTTTATTTAGTTCTTTGCGAAATGTTTTTACACTTGGTATAAACTCATTTTCAAACCCGTTCTTATTAATATCAGACAACATCCACACTTTTTTTGAGACTTATAAATTACGGGAAGGTTTGTTACGTTTTTGAAGCAACGTGGACTTCTACTTTTTCGTATAACTAACAGTTCCAGTGCATGAGAACCACTCACATTAACACAAACTGAAGCAGTCATTCTGTCTTTGAAGCCTGGGACCTAGTTTTCACGGCGGGAAGCAAGAGATTTTTTAGAGAGACTATGCTAATTTATGCTTATTTTGTCAGCATTGTACACATCCTCTCTGCTGAAATCATTTTTAGATACCTTATAAAAAAAAGTTTCTTTGGATGTTTGGACAGCACCATGGTCCAAAGATAACTTTTCTCCTTAAATTTCTAATTCTTGGATCATGTGTCGTTTTAAAAATTGCGTAACCACCCTGAACTAGTTTAAAATTGGCAGGCCCATTGATTTATTGAATTATAGTGCCTTCTCACACAGCATAGGGCCTGAAATGGGTTCATCCAAGCTTCTCCTTTGTACAAACCTTATATAAATGGCATCGTTTAAAGCTGTGTTATTGGCTGTCCACAATCTTTTTTGTTTTGTGACCCTTCTACAGAATCCAAAATTTTCAGCGTATTTTTTCAGTTTATCTCTTTGTGCTTTAATGTCACTTATGCTTGATGTTCCCACAATATAAATTTTAGAAAAAGAAAAAAAATCCCCCACTTTCACCTTTAGGTATAATCTTTTTAACTTCATTTCCATTGTCAAAAACACAAGATTTCGTATTCTTCTAGCATTACTAACAGACATACTAACCATTCCAAACAACAATACAGTATCTGTGAGCTAAATGAAATATTTATGGTACTGTGTATTGAAATTAATAACGTAAACAATCTTACACTGCACAATAACGTGATTAAACACAATACATTACATTCAGAAGTGACTGACTAAGCATGTGACAGGTTCAGGGTGCAGACAAGCCTCCTCTCCGTTAGTCTTTGACTAATGTAAGTGCAGGGAGGGGTAGTGTGACTCTACTCTTCTCATTCTTAGCCTCAGTGCTGCGCTACTGTATTTCGTTATTACGGTACTAGACAGTGTTTTGTGTGTGGATCGATCCGGATTTTTGAGGTTTGAACTTTCAAAGCTTTACTCTATTTTATAATACATATTAATATTAAGTCTAAACAATAACTAAGTCATGTTCCAATTGTGAAGACTGGATCCAAGCAAGCTTCTAAATAAATATACTGATTTCAAATGGACAATTTATAATATTTTTGTTTTATATTGTTTCCTCATTTTAGAAGATAAGGACAGGTACAAGTGGCGAAACAATGTAAAATATTATTTAAATTATTTTGAGAACAAGTTTCTGCCATTCCTGGTTTTTCTCACCAACTTCTTCATTTAGTGCTTTTCAGAGTACAGTTGGTCCTTGGTGTAATTGACTTGAACAAAAGTATTAACATTGGGTGATAAAATTTAGACTTTTAGTTTGAGCAAAATTGACAACTAAGCCTACTTAACAAAAATTAATTATTTGTGTGATGCAGTTTTGTAATGTGTCCTGCTCTCTTTTTTACTCAATATGTGTATTTTATTTTATAGTATGTAATAAGTATTGTAAAGGTGATAAACTTTTAAAATTATATTTTCGGTATATCTTGAGGTTTTGAACGTTGGACCACTTTCAGACAATCTGTAGCAATTTCATTGCTTATTATATCAATTATGAATATTTGATTGATTACATAAATTTTAACCCTTAATGTGTGCAAGAAAATTTAAATTAAAAACTTAAATACAAGAATAAAGTAATCTGTATTTCGTCTAGATTTTGTATGGATAGGCTTATCCTATTTTCTACTGATTGAGAAAGTGAACAGCGTTTACAAAAATTTCAGAACTTTAGTGTTTGATTGTGTTTTTCTATTTGTGTACTACTAGGTAATAACAAGGACCATTTTCTAAGGTAACCAAAACCTCCTATCCATACAAAATCTAAACATAACAGACTAAGTGCCCCATTAAACTCTAACGTAATATGTATTTCCACAGACAGTCAGATGGCTGTATCCCAATTAATTAATTTAGGTCAAAGTTAGTCTGGGGTTGTCTCAGAGCCACATCACAACTAGGAAGTCTCAACAATATATAACACTGTTGGATTCCAGAATATGCTGGGATTAGTGAAAATGAATGTGCAGATCTTTGTATATGTCAGGTGCAAGGGCTTATTGCTCTCCTAAATGATACAATACCCCCTCCCCCATTATCCTTGCGCAGTCCCCCAGTGAATATACCTATCTTTGTATGTTGTTTTTTCTGGTGCTATTGTCCTGTTATTAAAGTTACCAATTTTCTTATATTACCCATGCCTAATGATAAGTCAGTGTAACTGAGCAAGGCCTCCACCTCTTCTCATACTCTTTCTGAGCCCTAGTGCTAATAGCCTGCAAAATCAGCTTCTTGGGTATGCTATCTCAGATTCTCTAAAGTTCACAGCTTATGCTTTTATTAGCTATTATATCTCCACATCATTTCCACTGATGCCAACATATCCTTGAGTCCAACAGCGTTATATTATTGAGATTTCCCAGCCATGACGTGGTTCTGAGACAATCTTAGATTTAAAACCACTTTATTCTTGTATACGAATCTTGACATATTCTATTAAAGATGTAGATGCAACTTTTGACTGAAGAGTACATTCCCATCGGTTGCACATGTTCCTCTCTAGGACTGATTCCAGTGCCTGTTCCATTCTCAATTTTAGAGCCAAGCATAAACCACTCCATTCCGCTTCCTTCTAGCTGTTCTTCGTTGTTATTACTACTGTGAATAGTTTCACAATCTTATACTGACTACTTTCATGTTGTCAGAGGTAATTTCCAAATTACAGTCCTTAAGACTATAAATATTTTGGAATATTCCAGACGATCCTGTGTACATTTTATAGTACCTTCCATTGGAGGCAATATGCACTTGCCACTATCTTGATGAACAAGTCCTTTGTAGTATGTATACTACTGATCGCTCCTGTAACTGCAAGATTGTCTATCACTTAAGATTACTATTTTTGGTACATACGTTGGAGGTATAAATGTAGTCTAACCACTCCATATGACATGCTGTCAGAAACCTTTCAATCCGGGAGAACAAAATTGTGTTTATCTTACTGACGAGAAAAGTGTTAAATATACCAAATAAAAGTTAGGTTGGGTGGAATCAAAGTTGAAGATGATGATTTCGTCTATAATTGTATAGAACAAATATTAATTTTAATATAAGTGAATTGTGATATAACGAATTATGAATTAAACTGGTTTTCCTAAATATACGCTAATAAAATTTAACTGCATTTAGTTTTACATGTTGTAACAAATAGTTCTAAGGCAACATAGCAACAACTTTTCAGTTTTGTTTCTTTTGACACAGCAAATTTTTGCCTTCTTATATTTGTTTTTTTATTAATGTAATAAATTTAATTTTTAAAAATGTGTTTTTAATTTTAGGCAATGTCTGTACAGTGCGCTATATTCATTATTGCTACTTCAAATAATACTCATAATCATAATATTATATACTAGCAGATCTGAAATATTGTACTTAATTGTTTATACTTATAAATATATACAACTTTTGTTAATAACATTGTTAATTATTAATTTATTTATGATTATCTGTAAACCAAATATATTGATTTTTTTTTCACCTTAGCTCTAGCTAATGTTAAACTATAGTAGGTATTTTATTATTTGTTTTTGTATACTTAATAAAACTAATCTTGCCAATTGTTTTTCTTTATTTGATGTATTTATTAAGGTATGTTTTACACAATGTCAAAAATCCTATACATAGATAAGTGTGTTGGAATTTATATGGAATAATCAGTGGACTTTTATGAAGAACACTGTACTCACACGGTGGAATGTTTAAGCTAGCATTTACATTTAAACACCAGTAAACTTTAAAAACTTGCTACAAATATTGTTTTTGAACTTTCTTTTAACTAGGGTTATAGTTTATTTTTACTGATATAAATAAAACATTTTGCATTATGTGGCCCAGCAAAGGAGCCCACCAAACCAAAACTATAATAAGTATAAATTAGGATGTAAAGGAATTCTAAATAATAAAATATGAATTGGCACTTGCGATTTTGTTGAGCAGTGCAAGATTACGTAGAAGGGGGGGAGAGACGTGGAGGGCTGGAACCAGCGAGCCGAGTGGGAGTCTGTTCCGAGAGCCGCGATAAGGAAGACCGCTACGGGACGAGGTCAGTCCATTTTCGGCCACGTGCTAGCTAAATTAAACGGTATGTTTTTCGGCCACTATTAAGGCTTTATCTTGCCGTTATGTCTTTTAAATACATTATAAATATTTCTGTAATTTAATTCGGCGCTCAAATAAAATATAACATTTAATTTCATTTGCGTTGCGTACGTTCATTAGCGTCCTAACTCGACTCCTTGGCCTATCCTGACAAGATTCGGCTAAAGTGTACGCGGTCTCCAGCCAGCCGGAGCTTCCAGCTGGTTAAAAGAAGTGGAGACGGTCACAATTAGATCCAGTATAACCCTTGGGTTTTAGAGTATAATTAATAAAAAAGAAGAAAAAAATCTGCATTAAAAAAAGAAAAATGTGTGTTTTCAGTTGTTTGTTTGTTCTTACATCTTGAGATCTATTTAACCTATTTTCATTGGATATATGTAAATGATAGGTTTAATACACATATGGCAGAAAAGAACAAAATGTCTAGATTTTATGATGTTGTCTAAATAGACTTTCATGATTTCTGTCACTCTGGAGATCCAGCCATGCACTGATTCCCAATTTGTGTACAGATATAGCCAAAAATTCATAAATGACATACAGAGCCATTCAAATACTCTAAATAGATATATTCATGTGTTTTCTATTTCTAGGTTTCCAATAAATCAATTTGGTAAAATTTGTGTAAAATCTTTTTTATAGGTATAAAGATTGTAAATTATGGTATAAAAATTATAACATTGCTGAAATTATTAGTACAGTTTAATTGAACATTTTTCATTATTTACTATGTATATAAAAACTAATACATAGCATTTCAAGAGATAAATCAACACTCGTTATCAATATTAAACCTAGACCATAAAGTGAAAATACCAACTAACTCTCGAAACATGTATTTAGTTTTTATATAAACAAATGATGGCAAACATTCAATTAAACCATATTAATAATATGATTAATTCATCATTGTCAAATGACTTTAAAATCTCAAAATTCACAAATTCTTTAATCTATCCCTTTTTGTAACATTTTCTATATCTCACAAAATCTCATCTCTGAAGTCTACTCATTCCACATCTGATCTATTTGTTAAAATTGGTTAATAGTACATTTTATACATCATTGTTTTTTTGGCTCCTTCCCCTATGTTCCATCACTACATTGTAAAAATAGCCAGTCTTCCTTAGCCTTTGTCCTATCTCCTCTTGTATTTTACCATTGGTGGTGATCATGCTTTCCATTGCCATTTTCCCTTTTGATTCTTTGTTTCGATCCACCTTCAATATTTTACTCTTTTTCATATGTGTTAGTCTTTTTTTAAACAATAAGTTTGAGTATACACATACAGTAAAAAATTCATTCCTACATCACAAATGGTCTATGATGTAGCCTAAATATTCACATTTTTCTTTCAATCTGGGAATTTACTAAGGGAAAGATTTATTTAGAATGTCTGTTAAATTGTATTAGAACGTCTAATTTCCTACAATCTGACCAAAATAATATGCCTGTATATTTTACATTTGTTCTATAGATCCATGAAGTGTGTGCAATGAATTAGTATTTATTCATACCCATTAATAATTCATTAAAAATAAATTACACATTTTACGAATAAAAAATATAGACTAATAAAATTGTAACAGAAAAAACACATGTAAATAGTGGATTAATGTGTATTATATATATTCAATGTTGCGATCAATTTGTAAACCAGTATAATAAAGTAAATTTTTCATTAAATATAATATCCAGAAGGGAAAAAATGTGTAATTAACTTTAATGTAATAGCAGATATTTCTTGTTGAAACTCCATATTCAAGGATAAAATAAAGCAAAAGCTTAAAGTTTCAAATATTTAATAGTATAAATGAGCTACAATTGTTTCGCCTTGCGGCATCATCGGGCAACTGATGATTTACAGGTATAGACAGTTGCCCGATGATGCCGCAAGGCGAAACAATTGTAGCTCATTTATACTATTAAATATTTGAAACTTTAAGCTTTTGCTTTATTTTATCCTTAAATGTGTAATTAATAAGAGGGAATTCGTTCTTATCTATATAAAATTTGATATTCACAATGTGTACACAAAACCATCTTTAAATATAATACTAAACTATAGTGCCGGGGTTCCCAAAGTGTGTGCCGCGGCGCCCGGGGGCGCCGCTTAGAGTCTCCAGGGGCGCCGCGGCAGCCTTGCTAGAACGAAAAAAAATTGAAAAATATAATTTTATTCCACAGCTTTTTTTACACTTGATAGTAAATATAATCAACAATGATTTACTCAAAATAAATACTATCATTTTATAAATTTAATTTTAGATTTAATGTTAAAGTAGGCTGTAGATGTAGAAGTTTCGGCGGAGTCAATATCACTTGGTCAGCTCTAAAAATAAAAGTTCCATCGTCTGTAAGTGAGCGTGTGTACTCGGCAGAGCTATCTGAATGTCAGTGTGTGCGTGTGCGTGTTTGTGTGTGTGCAAGTAAAACATGAACTTAACAGTGTGTTTGTCAGCCACTTATCCAATTTGGAGCTCTATTTTCAAGAATACCTCCCGAAAGATGAAATAAAATCAGTACAGTGGGTAAGTGATTCTATGAACGCAGCAATTCCTGAGACTTTCACAAACGAGGAAGCTGAACAGCTCATTGATATTTCTACAGACTCATCTTTAAATTATAGACTCCAGTCTAAATCTTTGATTGATTTTTGGTGCAGTAACGAAGATGAGTATCCAGTAGTAACCAAGAAGGCATTTCGATCATTGATACCGTTTGACAGTTCTTACCTGTGTGAATGTGGGTTTTCATCTGTTGCTGTTATGAAATTTAAATATAGAGGTAACCTTAAAATCGAAAATGAAATTTGTGTTGCTCTATCAAAAATAACACCAAGATTCCATGAATTGATCAAGGATCAATCCCTCTCATTAGGACAGGAAACATGTTTGAAAGTCTTATTACTTGTACCCAATTACGTTTAAAATGATTCTCTGTTTTGTATTAATTAAAAAAATTTGTGATTTTCTTTATTTTTCAATTTATTTAAGTTTTCCATATCCTCCTAATTACAATTACTAAAAAAACAAATTAACTAACAACTATTCACGAAGTATTTAAATAAAATTAAAGTCTTATAAAAATCTAAAAGTGAAATTTAGAGATCATGGCATAGAATTTATTTACATTTAAGATTTTAGACTTAAAATTATCAGGTCTCCAGTTTACTTCATATGAAGGGCGCCACCGGAAATAATCTGGACGTTAAGGGCGCCATGGCTTTTAAAAGTTTGGGAACCCCTGCTATAGTGTATTCAGAGAAACAATCACATAATATAAAACTCTTATCAAATAAATAGAAAAACTAATACCGAGGAAAATTCATTGTCAAATAATTAACTTTTAATAAGCATATCAGTGTTTAGAGTTGCTCATGTTTAATTTGATAAATAATATCTGCGTCATCCACTTCTTTACTATAGGGCTGATTTTAATGACCGAGGTCTCAAATTAAACCGTGTTACCTGCAGATTTGTCGAACATATACATTTTCCTTGGTAACACTTATTTTGTAATAAATATATCATTTAAAGAAAATACCCATTACATAACATGTTTCATAATAAAAGTAATTTTAAACAGCTGTTCTTAAATAATTTTTATTTTATTCTTTTGAATATACCCCTAACCACAATCACTACTAACAATAAATAAAATACAATTATTGTACTTTATTTTGTTTATTCCCCTAAATGTCCTAATGTACATTTCGATAACATGGTCATCATCATCATCATCATCAGAGGGTCTTGATTCTAAACTATACTACATCTAAACTTATACTTCTACTTGTGAAATAAAAATGAAAAAGACTGAAAATTGCACATTCGTTTGATATTAACAATCCATATTTTGATGTAGATGATCATTCTGATGAATATAGATATTCGAGTGATTTGATGTTTCATTGTAAGATTGGTGAAATATCACTGTGTTATCACTAAGCGGCCGTAAGGATAGATATTCCCCAGGGCCATCCAGACTTACAAAATCTAATTACAGTAGACGCCCTCTAGTTCGGCTTCTGTTGGATCGGCCGCTGGATGGTTCGGCCGGTCCTAGGAGGGTGAGTCATATCCGTCACATCGCCTTGAATGTCACGTCACGTTTATCTTTTATCTTGAATGTTTAGTCTACTCCGGCCATAGAAGTACTGTACAGTAAACTATTTACTGTATGTCAGTTTAGTTTACGGGCGAGCTTGTAATTGGTCGATCGCACTTAACCTGTGACAAACGGTTTGGTTATATGTAGTACGTACTGTACAGTGAGATTGATTGATCTGTATTTTTTTTTTATCTGTGTGTGAATGTTTTTTGCTGTTTAGTATGTAGGACTGTTTTCGGGAGTGAACGTTGTGAGTAAGTGTAAGTTGTACGTATGCGAGGTAGCTTTGAGAAAAATGTTTTCTAAAATGAGTGAAAAACGTAAACATACGTTTGTGACAATGGAACAAAACTCAGTATCCTAGAGCGTCTAGATAAAGTTGAATCGGTCCAAAGCCGCTGCAACAGTTGTTGACGTGATGTTTATGAGAAAATGGCGTGACTATGCTTTCAAAAAACTCTTAATCAGAAAAAGCAAAATAAAATAACGGATTTCTTTTAATTTTTATAGGTTATAAGTCAAGTAATACGTGTTGTACAGTAATTTCCTCAAATACATTTCTGGTTTGTTTTTACAGTACGTACTGTAATGTGTTTTTCTGTTCAGTTTTATCCTTAGTACGGTATCGGTATTTACTTTTTAATATGTGTTGCAAAAATGTATCTATGTGTGGCACAACATGACAATTCAACCAAGAGACGTCAAAATCTTCTCTTTGGTAAGTACATAATGTTGTAAAAATGTTTAAACAACGTCTTTTGTTGATTTTTAAGCATAGGTAATGTATTTAATAGGGATATTTTAAATTTTTATAGTAAACTGGATAGTCCGGCCAGTTGTCCGAACTAGAGGGAGTCTACTGTATAAGTGATACACCACTTTTACGACATTATCTGGAAAACATCTTGAGCTATATATAACACACTGGGCTTCAGTTCATTAGAGCCAACTTTGAAATGTTTTCTGAAGTGGGTCCTTACTGTTAGAATACACGGATGCCATCTACCACAAAATAAACACCTTAAAAGTATATCCCAGCATATTTGATGGAATAACAACACAAATATAGTTATTTAAAACTGTTAAATGGAAACAACTAGTAATGTCTAACATTGTGAAGGCTCCTGAACACTCCAAATTAACTTCGAGGAGCTCAAGTTTTAATTATACTAAAACTATTAAAATGTTGATAATTAAGTGCTTCCTTTGTTGTGTCAACTATAAACACAAAATACTTCGTACCAAATTATATAATAACCTCGTTGAATGAATGAAATGTATAGAAAATAAAAACAAACTATGTCAAAAGGGGCAAATCACTACAGATGGTCTATATGTTTAAAAGATTTTTAGGGCTTTAATATGTTAATTTACTTCCTTTCGCTTGGAGTCTCAAGGCCATGGCTAGCCTTCCTTCACAGTGACTTAAAATGGGTTTATAGTTGATTATTTATAAAACACGAATTTTGTTATAAAAAGTATCCAACTTAAATTTGTTCTGACAAGAGCTGGAAAGTGGATATATCAATTTTCACCAGCTCAATGAGGGAAGAAGTGTCCTCAGAACTATTGGAATTTTATTTTCCGTGAAGTAAAGGGTCCCTTTCACCTTGGAGAATAAATAAAAATCACAAGAAGCATCTAGGGAGCAAGTTTGATGTAGCATAGTACACAAAAAGTCTTTTAGACTGAAGTGTCTAAGGGTTAAAAACCCACTTCTATTTATAATATAATTGATGTACCGTAAGAATGTTTCAACTCTGGAATAATGCGAGTCTTCACAGAGCAAACACCTTATACAGAAGGTGTTCTACTGCCTCTGTTCCGTAGTAACAGGTTAAACAGGCATTTTATTCTATCAACCTCATTATTTTTAGGTACTACATCCACTAGGCAGTGACAATTAACAAGTCATTCTCCTCGATATTTGCACTTAGATTAGATTAAAATAAAATAATGAATAAATTTATCACTCATAATTAATATTACAGTATTTCAGTTTTGGCTGTTTTAATTTTAAAGTAAATTGTCTTAAATAGCATACATATTATACTGTAGTCACGTACAGTTATGAAAATATGTTAAAATGATCATCAAGATTTATTGTTGAAATTGGATTATTTGATTAATTAATTAACAAAAGACATTATCTCTTATCTCGAGGTCATTACGATTATTTTGTAACAAATTTATGTGACTCGTTAGCTTACGAGTTGTGTTGTTCTTAAAAAAGTTATGTAGTCTGCGAAAAAGAGAATGCACCAGCGCCAACTACTTGAGTGTGAGGATAATAAAACACAATTTTTTATTTTGTAATATCCACTTTTAATTAGTCTAGTCGACCAATGGTTTCGCCTGCTAAGGCAGTCTGTAATACAGCCTCGTCAATGCCTTAGCAGGCGAAACCATTGGTCGGCTAGACTAATTAAAAGTGGATATTACAAAATAAAAAATTGTGTTTTATTATCTTTAAACATGGAATTCCACCAAGAACCATCGGTCTCAACAGTAATGGAAAAAAATACTCGAGTGTGTTCGGGTTTTAACCAGATTCTACTTTTTTCAAAAACATCAGTGGGTTTTAAGAAAACATTAATTCTTTAAGAAAACTCCCAACATCTAGTTTTTAAGATTCTCTGTTTTTCATTTTTCTTCAGTCTGTAATACAGCCTCGTCAATGCCTTAGCAGGCGAAACCATTGGTCGGCTAGACTAATTAAAAGTGGATATTACAAAATAAAAAATTGTGTTTTATTATCTTTAAACATGGAATTCCACCAAGAACCATCGGTCTCAACAGTAATGGGGAAAAAAAAAATACTCGAGTGTGTTCGGGTTTTAACCAGATTCTACTTTTTTCAAAAACATCAGTGGGTTTTAAGAAAACATCAATTCTTTAAGAAAACTCCCAACATCTAGTTTTTAAGATTCTCTGTTTTTCATTTTTCTTCAGTCTGTAATACAGCCTCATGGCTTAGCAGGTGAAATCATTGGTCGGCTAGACTAAAAAAAGTGGGTTACAAAATAAAAAATTGTGTTTTATTATTTTTTCTTTAATGAAATGGAACTTTTAATATTATGAAGATATATAGAATATTAATTCATCATAAAGCACAATTTTGTGAAATAAAAATCTGTGGTTAAACAAATAAAACGCAAGGTTCACATAATCTACAATATATTTCACATTTCAGTGACTTCAAAAATAGGCAATCATGCCCACATTTTTATACAAATTTAATACAATAATTTCGTTGAAATTATATTCCAACATGAAATTTTTTTTCAATTCCTGTAAGGAATTAATTAAAACAATAACATTATGTTATTTTTAATACAAAAAGGAAAGATGAGTCTGTAGAAATATCAATGAGCTGTTCAGCTTCCTCGTTTGTGAAAGTCTCAGGAATTGCTGCGTTCATAGAATCACTTACCCACTGTACTGATTTTATTTCATCTTTCGGGAGGTATTCTTGAAAATAGAGCTCCAAATTGGATAAGTGGCTGACAAACACACTGTTAAGTTCATGTTTTACTTGCACACACACAAACACGCACACGCACACACTGACATTCAGATAGCTCTGCCGAGTACACACGCTCACTTACAGACGATGGAACTTTTATTTTTAGAGCTGACCAAGTGATATTGACTCCGCCGAAACTTCTACATCTACAGCCTACTTTAACATTAAATCTAAAATTAAATTTATAAAATGATAGTATTTATTTTGAGTAAATCATTGTTGATTATATTTACTATCAAGTGTAAAAAAAGCTGTGGAATAAAATTATATTTTTCAATTTTTTTTCGTTCTAGCAAGGCTGCCGCGGCGCCCCCGGGCGCCGCGGCACACACTTTGGGAACCCCGGCACTATAGTTTAGTATTATATTTAAAGATGGTTTTGTGTACACATTGTGAATATCAAATTTTATATAGATAAGAACGAATTCCCTCTTATTAATTACACATTTAAGGATAAAATAAAGCAAAAGCTTAAAGTTTCAAATATTTAATAGTATAAATGAGCTACAATTGTTTCGCCTTGCGGCATCATCGGGCAACTGTCTATACCTGTAAATCATCAGTTGCCCGATGATGCCGCAAGGCGAAACAATTGTAGCTCATTTATACTATTAAATATTTGAAACTTTAAGCTTTTGCTTTATTTTATCCTTAAATGTGTAATTAATAAGAGGGAATTCGTTCTTATCTATATAAAATTTGATATTCACAATGTGTACACAAAACCATCTTTAAATATAATACTAAACTATAGTGCCGGGGTTCCCAAAGTGTGTGCCGCGGCGCCCGGGGGCGCCGCTTAGAGTCTCCAGGGGCGCCGCGGCAGCCTTGCTAGAACGAAAAAAAATTGAAAAATATAATTTTATTCCACAGCTTTTTTTACACTTGATAGTAAATATAATCAACAATGATTTACTCAAAATAAATACTATCATTTTATAAATTTAATTTTAGATTTAATGTTAAAGTAGGCTGTAGATGTAGAAGTTTCGGCGGAGTCAATATCACATGGTCAGCTCTAAAAATAAAAGTTCCATCGTCTGTAAGTGAGCGTGTGTACTCGGCAGAGCTATCTGAATGTCAGTGTGTGCGTGTGCGTGTTTGTGTGTGTGCAAGTAAAACATGAACTTAACAGTGTGTTTGTCAGCCACTTATCCAATTTGGAGCTCTATTTTCAAGAATACCTCCCGAAAGATGAAATAAAATCAGTACAGTGGGTAAGTGATTCTATGAACGCAGCAATTCCTGAGACTTTCACAAACGAGGAAGCTGAACAGCTCATTGATATTTCTACAGACTCATCTTTAAATTATAGACTCCAGTCTAAATCTTTGATTGATTTTTGGTGCAGTAACGAAGATGAGTATCCAGTAGTAACCAAGAAGGCATTTCGATCATTGATACCGTTTGACAGTTCTTACCTGTGTGAATGTGGGTTTTCATCTGTTGCTGTTATGAAATTTAAATATAGAGGTAACCTTAAAATCGAAAATGAAATTTGTGTTGCTCTATCAAAAATAACACCAAGATTCCATGAATTGATCAAGGATCAATCCCTCTCATTAGGACAGGAAACATGTTTGAAAGTCTTATTACTTGTACCCAATTACGTTTAAAATGATTCTCTGTTTTGTATTAATTAAAAAAATTTGTGATTTTCTTTATTTTTCAATTTATTTAAGTTTTCCATATCCTCCTAATTACAATTACTAAAAAAACAAATTAACTAACAACTATTCACGAAGTATTTAAATAAAATTAAAGTCTTATAAAAATCTAAAAGTGAAATTTAGAGATCATGGCATAGAATTTATTTACATTTAAGATTTTAGACTTAAAATTATCAGGTCTCCAGTTTACTTCATATGAAGGGCGCCACCGGAAATAATCTGGACGTTAAGGGCGCCATGGCTTTTAAAAGTTTGGGAACCCCTGCTATAGTGTATTCAGAGAAACAATCACATAATATAAAACTCTTATCAAATAAATAGAAAAACTAATACCGAGGAAAATTCATTGTCAAATAATTAACTTTTAATAAGCATATCAGTGTTTAGAGTTGCTCATGTTTAATTTGATAAATAATATCTGCGTCATCCACTTCTTTACTATAGGGCTGATTTTAATGACCGAGGTCTCAAATTAAACCGTGTTACCTGCAGATTTGTCGAACATATACATTTTCCTTGGTAACACTTATTTTGTAATAAATATATCATTTAAAGAAAATACCCATTACATAACATGTTTCATAATAAAAGTAATTTTAAACAGCTGTTCTTAAATAATTTTTATTTTATTCTTTTGAATATACCCCTAACCACAATCACTACTAACAATAAATAAAATACAATTATTGTACTTTATTTTGTTTATTCCCCTAAATGTCCTAATGTACATTTCGATAACATGGTCATCATCATCATCATCATCAGAGGGTCTTGATTCTAAACTATACTACATCTAAACTTATACTTCTACTTGTGAAATAAAAATGAAAAAGACTGAAAATTGCACATTCGTTTGATATTAACAATCCATATTTTGATGTAGATGATCATTCTGATGAATATAGATATTCGAGTGATTTGATGTTTCATTGTAAGATTGGTGAAATATCACTGTGTTATCACTAAGCGGCCGTAAGGATAGATATTCCCCAGGGCCATCCAGACTTACAAAATCTAATTACAGTAGACGCCCTCTAGTTCGGCTTCTGTTGGATCGGCCGCTGGATGGTTCGGCCGGTCCTAGGAGGGTGAGTCATATCCGTCACATCGCCTTGAATGTCACGTCACGTTTATCTTTTATCTTGAATGTTTAGTCTACTCCGGCCATAGAAGTACTGTACAGTAAACTATTTACTGTATGTCAGTTTAGTTTACGGGCGAGCTTGTAATTGGTCGATCGCACTTAACCTGTGACAAACGGTTTGGTTATATGTAGTACGTACTGTACAGTGAGATTGATTGATCTGTATTTTTTTTTTATCTGTGTGTGAATGTTTTTTGCTGTTTAGTATGTAGGACTGTTTTCGGGAGTGAACGTTGTGAGTAAGTGTAAGTTGTACGTATGCGAGGTAGCTTTGAGAAAAATGTTTTCTAAAATGAGTGAAAAACGTAAACATACGTTTGTGACAATGGAACAAAACTCAGTATCCTAGAGCGTCTAGATAAAGTTGAATCGGTCCAAAGCCGCTGCAACAGTTGTTGACGTGATGTTTATGAGAAAATGGCGTGACTATGCTTTCAAAAAACTCTTAATCAGAAAAAGCAAAATAAAATAACGGATTTCTTTTAATTTTTATAGGTTATAAGTCAAGTAATACGTGTTGTACAGTAATTTCCTCAAATACATTTCTGGTTTGTTTTTACAGTACGTACTGTAATGTGTTTTTCTGTTCAGTTTTATCCTTAGTACGGTATCGGTATTTACTTTTTAATATGTGTTGCAAAAATGTATCTATGTGTGGCACAACATGACAATTCAACCAAGAGACGTCAAAATCTTCTCTTTGGTAAGTACATAATGTTGTAAAAATGTTTAAACAACGTCTTTTGTTGATTTTTAAGCATAGGTAATGTATTTAATAGGGATATTTTAAATTTTTATAGTAAACTGGATAGTCCGGCCAGTTGTCCGAACTAGAGGGAGTCTACTGTATAAGTGATACACCACTTTTACGACATTATCTGGAAAACATCTTGAGCTATATATAACACACTGGGCTTCAGTTCATTAGAGCCAACTTTGAAATGTTTTCTGAAGTGGGTCCTTACTGTTAGAATACACGGATGCCATCTACCACAAAATAAACACCTTAAAAGTATATCCCAGCATATTTGATGGAATAACAACACAAATATAGTTATTTAAAACTGTTAAATGGAAACAACTAGTAATGTCTAACATTGTGAAGGCTCCTGAACACTCCAAATTAACTTCGAGGAGCTCAAGTTTTAATTATACTAAAACTATTAAAATGTTGATAATTAAGTGCTTCCTTTGTTGTGTCAACTATAAACACAAAATACTTCGTACCAAATTATATAATAACCTCGTTGAATGAATGAAATGTATAGAAAATAAAAACAAACTATGTCAAAAGGGGCAAATCACTACAGATGGTCTATATGTTTAAAAGATTTTTAGGGCTTTAATATGTTAATTTACTTCCTTTCGCTTGGAGTCTCAAGGCCATGGCTAGCCTTCCTTCACAGTGACTTAAAATGGGTTTATAGTTGATTATTTATAAAACACGAATTTTGTTATAAAAAGTATCCAACTTAAATTTGTTCTGACAAGAGCTGGAAAGTGGATATATCAATTTTCACCAGCTCAATGAGGGAAGAAGTGTCCTCAGAACTATTGGAATTTTATTTTCCGTGAAGTAAAGGGTCCCTTTCACCTTGGAGAATAAATAAAAATCACAAGAAGCATCTAGGGAGCAAGTTTGATGTAGCATAGTACACAAAAAGTCTTTTAGACTGAAGTGTCTAAGGGTTAAAAACCCACTTCTATTTATAATATAATTGATGTACCGTAAGAATGTTTCAACTCTGGAATAATGCGAGTCTTCACAGAGCAAACACCTTATACAGAAGGTGTTCTACTGCCTCTGTTCCATAGTAACAGGTTAAACAGGCATTTTATTCTATCAACCTCATTATTTTTAGGTACTACATCCACTAGGCAGTGACAATTAACAAGTCATTCTCCTCGATATTTGCACTTAGATTAGATTAAAATAAAATAATGAATAAATTTATCACTCATAATTAATATTACAGTATTTCAGTTTTGGCTGTTTTAATTTTAAAGTAAATTGTCTTAAATAGCATACATATTATACTGTAGTCACGTACAGTTATGAAAATATGTTAAAATGATCATCAAGATTTATTGTTGAAATTGGATTATTTGATTAATTAATTAACAAAAGACATTATCTCTTATCTCGAGGTCATTACGATTATTTTGAAACAAATTTATGTGACTCGTTAGCTTACGAGTTGTGTTGTTCTTAAAAAAGTTATGTAGTCTGCGAAAAAGAGAATGCACCAGCGCCAACTACTTGAGTGTGAGGATAATAAAACACAATTTTTTATTTTGTAATATCCACTTTTAATTAGTCTAGCCGACCAATGGTTTCGCCTGCTAAGGCAGTCTGTAATACAGCCTCGTCAATGCCTTAGCAGGCGAAACCATTGGTCGGCTAGACTAATTAAAAGTGGATATTACAAAATAAAAAATTGTGTTTTATTATCTTTAAACATGGAATTCCACCAAGAACCATCGGTCTCAACAGTAATGGAAAAAAATACTCGAGTGTGTTCGGGTTTTAACCAGATTCTACTTTTTTCAAAAACATCAGTGGGTTTTAAGAAAACATTAATTCTTTAAGAAAACTCCCAACATCTAGTTTTTAAGATTCTCTGTTTTTCATTTTTCTTCAGTCTGTAATACAGCCTCGTCAATGCCTTAGCAGGCGAAACCATTGGTCGGCTAGACTAATTAAAAGTGGATATTACAAAATAAAAAATTGTGTTTTATTATCTTTAAACATGGAATTCCACCAAGAACCATCGGTCTCAACAGTAATGGGGAAAAAAAAAATACTCGAGTGTGTTCGGGTTTTAACCAGATTCTACTTTTTTCAAAAACATCAGTGGGTTTTAAGAAAACATCAATTCTTTAAGAAAACTCCCAACATCTAGTTTTTAAGATTCTCTGTTTTTCATTTTTCTTCAGTCTGTAATACAGCCTCATGGCTTAGCAGGTGAAATCATTGGTCGGCTAGACTAAAAAAAGTGGGTTACAAAATAAAAAATTGTGTTTTATTATTTTTTCTTTAATGAAATGGAACTTTTAATATTATGAAGATATATAGAATATTAATTCATCATAAAGCACAATTTTGTGAAATAAAAATCTGTGGTTAAACAAATAAAACGCAAGGTTCACATAATCTACAATATATTTCACATTTCAGTGACTTCAAAAATAGGCAATCATGCCCACATTTTTATACAAATTTAATACAATAATTTCGTTGAAATTATATTCCAACATGAAATTTTTTTTCAATTCCTGTAAGGAATTAATTAAAACAATAACATTATGTTATTTTTAATACAAAAAGGAAAGATGAGTCTGTAGAAATATCAATGAGCTGTTCAGCTTCCTCGTTTGTGAAAGTCTCAGGAATTGCTGCGTTCATAGAATCACTTACCCACTGTACTGATTTTATTTCATCTTTCGGGAGGTATTCTTGAAAATAGAGCTCCAAATTGGATAAGTGGCTGACAAACACACTGTTAAGTTCATGTTTTACTTGCACACACACAAACACGCACACGCACACACTGACATTCAGATAGCTCTGCCGAGTACACACGCTCACTTACAGACGATGGAACTTTTATTTTTAGAGCTGACCAAGTGATATTGACTCCGCCGAAACTTCTACATCTACAGCCTACTTTAACATTAAATCTAAAATTAAATTTATAAAATGATAGTATTTATTTTGAGTAAATCATTGTTGATTATATTTACTATCAAGTGTAAAAAAAGCTGTGGAATAAAATTATATTTTTCAATTTTTTTTCGTTCTAGCAAGGCTGCCGCGGCGCCCCCGGGCGCCGCGGCACACACTTTGGGAACCCCGGCACTATAGTTTAGTATTATATTTAAAGATGGTTTTGTGTACACATTGTGAATATCAAATTTTATATAGATAAGAACGAATTCCCTCTTATTAATTACACATTTAAGGATAAAATAAAGCAAAAGCTTAAAGTTTCAAATATTTAATAGTATAAATGAGCTACAATTGTTTCGCCTTGCGGCATCATCGGGCAACTGTCTATACCTGTAAATCATCAGTTGCCCGATGATGCCGCAAGGCGAAACAATTGTAGCTCATTTATACTATTAAATATTTGAAACTTTAAGCTTTTGCTTTATTTTATCCTTAAATGTGTAATTAATAAGAGGGAATTCGTTCTTATCTATATAAAATTTGATATTCACAATGTGTACACAAAACCATCTTTAAATATAATACTAAACTATAGTGCCGGGGTTCCCAAAGTGTGTGCCGCGGCGCCCGGGGGCGCCGCTTAGAGTCTCCAGGGGCGCCGCGGCAGCCTTGCTAGAACGAAAAAAAATTGAAAAATATAATTTTATTCCACAGCTTTTTTTACACTTGATAGTAAATATAATCAACAATGATTTACTCAAAATAAATACTATCATTTTATAAATTTAATTTTAGATTTAATGTTAAAGTAGGCTGTAGATGTAGAAGTTTCGGCGGAGTCAATATCACATGGTCAGCTCTAAAAATAAAAGTTCCATCGTCTGTAAGTGAGCGTGTGTACTCGGCAGAGCTATCTGAATGTCAGTGTGTGCGTGTGCGTGTTTGTGTGTGTGCAAGTAAAACATGAACTTAACAGTGTGTTTGTCAGCCACTTATCCAATTTGGAGCTCTATTTTCAAGAATACCTCCCGAAAGATGAAATAAAATCAGTACAGTGGGTAAGTGATTCTATGAACGCAGCAATTCCTGAGACTTTCACAAACGAGGAAGCTGAACAGCTCATTGATATTTCTACAGACTCATCTTTAAATTATAGACTCCAGTCTAAATCTTTGATTGATTTTTGGTGCAGTAACGAAGATGAGTATCCAGTAGTAACCAAGAAGGCATTTCGATCATTGATACCGTTTGACAGTTCTTACCTGTGTGAATGTGGGTTTTCATCTGTTGCTGTTATGAAATTTAAATATAGAGGTAACCTTAAAATCGAAAATGAAATTTGTGTTGCTCTATCAAAAATAACACCAAGATTCCATGAATTGATCAAGGATCAATCCCTCTCATTAGGACAGGAAACATGTTTGAAAGTCTTATTACTTGTACCCAATTACGTTTAAAATGATTCTCTGTTTTGTATTAATTAAAAAAATTTGTGATTTTCTTTATTTTTCAATTTATTTAAGTTTTCCATATCCTCCTAATTACAATTACTAAAAAAACAAATTAACTAACAACTATTCACGAAGTATTTAAATAAAATTAAAGTCTTATAAAAATCTAAAAGTGAAATTTAGAGATCATGGCATAGAATTTATTTACATTTAAGATTTTAGACTTAAAATTATCAGGTCTCCAGTTTACTTCATATGAAGGGCGCCACCGGAAATAATCTGGACGTTAAGGGCGCCATGGCTTTTAAAAGTTTGGGAACCCCTGCTATAGTGTATTCAGAGAAACAATCACATAATATAAAACTCTTATCAAATAAATAGAAAAACTAATACCGAGGAAAATTCATTGTCAAATAATTAACTTTTAATAAGCATATCAGTGTTTAGAGTTGCTCATGTTTAATTTGATAAATAATATCTGCGTCATCCACTTCTTTACTATAGGGCTGATTTTAATGACCGAGGTCTCAAATTAAACCGTGTTACCTGCAGATTTGTCGAACATATACATTTTCCTTGGTAACACTTATTTTGTAATAAATATATCATTTAAAGAAAATACCCATTACATAACATGTTTCATAATAAAAGTAATTTTAAACAGCTGTTCTTAAATAATTTTTATTTTATTCTTTTGAATATACCCCTAACCACAATCACTACTAACAATAAATAAAATACAATTATTGTACTTTATTTTGTTTATTCCCCTAAATGTCCTAATGTACATTTCGATAACATGGTCATCATCATCATCATCATCAGAGGGTCTTGATTCTAAACTATACTACATCTAAACTTATACTTCTACTTGTGAAATAAAAATGAAAAAGACTGAAAATTGCACATTCGTTTGATATTAACAATCCATATTTTGATGTAGATGATCATTCTGATGAATATAGATATTCGAGTGATTTGATGTTTCATTGTAAGATTGGTGAAATATCACTGTGTTATCACTAAGCGGCCGTAAGGATAGATATTCCCCAGGGCCATCCAGACTTACAAAATCTAATTACAGTAGACGCCCTCTAGTTCGGCTTCTGTTGGATCGGCCGCTGGATGGTTCGGCCGGTCCTAGGAGGGTGAGTCATATCCGTCACATCGCCTTGAATGTCACGTCACGTTTATCTTTTATCTTGAATGTTTAGTCTACTCCGGCCATAGAAGTACTGTACAGTAAACTATTTACTGTATGTCAGTTTAGTTTACGGGCGAGCTTGTAATTGGTCGATCGCACTTAACCTGTGACAAACGGTTTGGTTATATGTAGTACGTACTGTACAGTGAGATTGATTGATCTGTATTTTTTTTTTATCTGTGTGTGAATGTTTTTTGCTGTTTAGTATGTAGGACTGTTTTCGGGAGTGAACGTTGTGAGTAAGTGTAAGTTGTACGTATGCGAGGTAGCTTTGAGAAAAATGTTTTCTAAAATGAGTGAAAAACGTAAACATACGTTTGTGACAATGGAACAAAACTCAGTATCCTAGAGCGTCTAGATAAAGTTGAATCGGTCCAAAGCCGCTGCAACAGTTGTTGACGTGATGTTTATGAGAAAATGGCGTGACTATGCTTTCAAAAAACTCTTAATCAGAAAAAGCAAAATAAAATAACGGATTTCTTTTAATTTTTATAGGTTATAAGTCAAGTAATACGTGTTGTACAGTAATTTCCTCAAATACATTTCTGGTTTGTTTTTACAGTACGTACTGTAATGTGTTTTTCTGTTCAGTTTTATCCTTAGTACGGTATCGGTATTTACTTTTTAATATGTGTTGCAAAAATGTATCTATGTGTGGCACAACATGACAATTCAACCAAGAGACGTCAAAATCTTCTCTTTGGTAAGTACATAATGTTGTAAAAATGTTTAAACAACGTCTTTTGTTGATTTTTAAGCATAGGTAATGTATTTAATAGGGATATTTTAAATTTTTATAGTAAACTGGATAGTCCGGCCAGTTGTCCGAACTAGAGGGAGTCTACTGTATAAGTGATACACCACTTTTACGACATTATCTGGAAAACATCTTGAGCTATATATAACACACTGGGCTTCAGTTCATTAGAGCCAACTTTGAAATGTTTTCTGAAGTGGGTCCTTACTGTTAGAATACACGGATGCCATCTACCACAAAATAAACACCTTAAAAGTATATCCCAGCATATTTGATGGAATAACAACACAAATATAGTTATTTAAAACTGTTAAATGGAAACAACTAGTAATGTCTAACATTGTGAAGGCTCCTGAACACTCCAAATTAACTTCGAGGAGCTCAAGTTTTAATTATACTAAAACTATTAAAATGTTGATAATTAAGTGCTTCCTTTGTTGTGTCAACTATAAACACAAAATACTTCGTACCAAATTATATAATAACCTCGTTGAATGAATGAAATGTATAGAAAATAAAAACAAACTATGTCAAAAGGGGCAAATCACTACAGATGGTCTATATGTTTAAAAGATTTTTAGGGCTTTAATATGTTAATTTACTTCCTTTCGCTTGGAGTCTCAAGGCCATGGCTAGCCTTCCTTCACAGTGACTTAAAATGGGTTTATAGTTGATTATTTATAAAACACGAATTTTGTTATAAAAAGTATCCAACTTAAATTTGTTCTGACAAGAGCTGGAAAGTGGATATATCAATTTTCACCAGCTCAATGAGGGAAGAAGTGTCCTCAGAACTATTGGAATTTTATTTTCCGTGAAGTAAAGGGTCCCTTTCACCTTGGAGAATAAATAAAAATCACAAGAAGCATCTAGGGAGCAAGTTTGATGTAGCATAGTACACAAAAAGTCTTTTAGACTGAAGTGTCTAAGGGTTAAAAACCCACTTCTATTTATAATATAATTGATGTACCGTAAGAATGTTTCAACTCTGGAATAATGCGAGTCTTCACAGAGCAAACACCTTATACAGAAGGTGTTCTACTGCCTCTGTTCCATAGTAACAGGTTAAACAGGCATTTTATTCTATCAACCTCATTATTTTTAGGTACTACATCCACTAGGCAGTGACAATTAACAAGTCATTCTCCTCGATATTTGCACTTAGATTAGATTAAAATAAAATAATGAATAAATTTATCACTCATAATTAATATTACAGTATTTCAGTTTTGGCTGTTTTAATTTTAAAGTAAATTGTCTTAAATAGCATACATATTATACTGTAGTCACGTACAGTTATGAAAATATGTTAAAATGATCATCAAGATTTATTGTTGAAATTGGATTATTTGATTAATTAATTAACAAAAGACATTATCTCTTATCTCGAGGTCATTACGATTATTTTGAAACAAATTTATGTGACTCGTTAGCTTACGAGTTGTGTTGTTCTTAAAAAAGTTATGTAGTCTGCGAAAAAGAGAATGCACCAGCGCCAACTACTTGAGTGTGAGGATAATAAAACACAATTTTTTATTTTGTAATATCCACTTTTAATTAGTCTAGCCGACCAATGGTTTCGCCTGCTAAGGCAGTCTGTAATACAGCCTCGTCAATGCCTTAGCAGGCGAAACCATTGGTCGGCTAGACTAATTAAAAGTGGATATTACAAAATAAAAAATTGTGTTTTATTATCTTTAAACATGGAATTCCACCAAGAACCATCGGTCTCAACAGTAATGGAAAAAAATACTCGAGTGTGTTCGGGTTTTAACCAGATTCTACTTTTTTCAAAAACATCAGTGGGTTTTAAGAAAACATTAATTCTTTAAGAAAACTCCCAACATCTAGTTTTTAAGATTCTCTGTTTTTCATTTTTCTTCAGTCTGTAATACAGCCTCGTCAATGCCTTAGCAGGCGAAACCATTGGTCGGCTAGACTAATTAAAAGTGGATATTACAAAATAAAAAATTGTGTTTTATTATCTTTAAACATGGAATTCCACCAAGAACCATCGGTCTCAACAGTAATGGGGAAAAAAAAAATACTCGAGTGTGTTCGGGTTTTAACCAGATTCTACTTTTTTCAAAAACATCAGTGGGTTTTAAGAAAACATCAATTCTTTAAGAAAACTCCCAACATCTAGTTTTTAAGATTCTCTGTTTTTCATTTTTCTTCAGTCTGTAATACAGCCTCATGGCTTAGCAGGTGAAATCATTGGTCGGCTAGACTAAAAAAAGTGGGTTACAAAATAAAAAATTGTGTTTTATTATTTTTTCTTTAATGAAATGGAACTTTTAATATTATGAAGATATATAGAATATTAATTCATCATAAAGCACAATTTTGTGAAATAAAAATCTGTGGTTAAACAAATAAAACGCAAGGTTCACATAATCTACAATATATTTCACATTTCAGTGACTTCAAAAATAGGCAATCATGCCCACATTTTTATACAAATTTAATACAATAATTTCGTTGAAATTATATTCCAACATGAAATTTTTTTTCAATTCCTGTAAGGAATTAATTAAAACAATAACATTATGTTATTTTTAATACAAAAAGGAAAGTAAAGAATAGCTTAATAATAATTTCACAGTTTAAGAAGTGTTGTGTTGGCTGAAATAGCCTGTACTTTCGTGTCCATGTCCATCAACCCAGATGTGCTTGTATCGCTTAGAATTTGCTCTAAATCCATGTCTTGGAAAGAGAGTGCATGACCTGATCCTAAAAATAGGTAACAGTTATTACATGAACAGTATAATATACCTAAGTAGCATACTCAAACAGGTTACAATTTATTGATTAGTTATTTGAAAAATTATTTAAAACATACACATTAAAAAAAACAACAAACACATGGAATGAAATCAAACAACGTACAACAATCAGCACAAGAAAATTAAAATTCATCAAGTGAAATGATATTTTCTTTTATTTACTGTGCAGGTGTCTATTAAGATTAATCTTGAAATCAATAAAATTGCTTGCATTAACTAAATCATTAGTTGTCTTTTTATTGTTAAAAGTTCTATATCTCTCATATCAATAATACACAATTCTCTGGTTATTATTTCTTTTATGGGGAGCATCTAGTTACTCATATCTATACAAAGCTTATGATTATTATTTAACATGGTGCCTACAAAGGTTATGATTAATATTTAACATGATGCCTACGCTACGCTCAATCAATCAATACACAAGGGTCCATAAACAAATTATTATTATACATCGATTAACACATGAATCCTATATCAGGTGTAGGAATCATG
Source organism: Aphrophora alni (assembly GCA_963513935.1). NCBI lineage: Eukaryota > Metazoa > Arthropoda > Insecta > Hemiptera > Aphrophoridae > Aphrophora > Aphrophora alni. The sequence continues at coordinate 98,056,649 of OY740774.1, read as the reverse complement.
CCAGCTTATCCCAGGGTTTGGAAGGGCGGGGAGTGAGCATATTAGTAGATTAAGTGTTGTAGTTTCAGTTCAAAAAGAAATTAAATTCTATTAAAGCACAAATAACCTTCATGTTATTTATTTTTATATACTCACGACGAATAATCGGTTTTTGTTAATAATACACTAAACATCAAAATATTAAGATATGGATGAGGAAAATTCAAATTCACATAAATCAGAAAAAAGATAATTTAAAAAAATAATAAATGTGGAAGCATATGAACTACCCAGATCATGGTTTGTAGAAATTAAAAGACTTAAACATAAATTTGAACTAAATGAAGTTCCACAATGTAAGCAAGTTGTTATTTTGTGTAACGTGATATGATTTAATATCTGAGTGTTTATTAGACTTTATGTGAGCCTCAATTACCAGAAATTAAATCTTTTAATGAATTATAGGCTAGCTTGGGTTCATTTTTTGAGAGAAAGAAGAACAAATAGGTTGAACGATTAAGGCTTGCTAAATGCATTAGAATGAAACAAAGTTAATTCAAAACTTTGCTGCAGAACTAAAATGAGCATATCGTTTTTGTAAATTCCCAGTAGTGTGGTTGCAAGTTCTTTTAAGAGTAGATACAAATTTTTAAAAAAGGCAAAATTCTGAATTTTATTTTTAATGATAACGTAAAGAAGTACCATTACAAAAATAAATCAAAATAAAATATTCACAATGTTGAACTTTATTTCGAGTCAGAATCCAGTAGTGATAGTGGTTCAGATAATTCCGTTAATGTTCCAAGTAAACACGTGTAAATTTATGTGATAGATATTAAACACATTATTTTTCATTTTAATGTCTTATGATCAGGATGTAATTTATCAAAATGTTTCCAAGAGTTCCAACAAATTTAATGTTAATTAAGCTAACTACTTATACTGGATCTCTAATTAATGTCGAAGGCAGAGCAGTTCACATAGAGAGTCAGGCCCGCTATGATTTGTCTAAATTAAATATTTATTTAGTTGAAGGAAAAACAAAATATTTGTTGGACGAGAATGCTTTAGAGGAATAAAATTGGATTGTAGGTACCAATCTTTAAAAAATGAATGAGTGGATACACAGTAAATCATGCAAATGATGTTAATCAACTAATGTATAAATACAACTACAGTAGAACCTCATTAATTCGAACTACTTGGGGCTCTCGAATTAATGAAAGTCCGGATTAAACTAAATAGCCTATGAAATGAGCCAAGGTACATAATTAAACACTGTGTTCAGTAAAAAAAAAACAAGTATTTTAAATTTAAGAAATAGAAAGGTTATTTAGTATACAAGATATAATCCAATACATTATAGGCTAGGCCCTACGGCACACCTTCATTGACCACATGACACGCTTACTGGTTTGAAGAAACTGGTGATATTTTGTTATCTTCAATTGACATTAATTTCTTTAATGATTAACTCACACGAATGACAATATTTAGATGTTCTCTAATTTCACTAAGTTTGGCTTAGGGTTAATAATATCACATGCTTCATCCGTTTCTGAGATTTCTGCAGCAATCGTACTTTCAACGATCTCTTTCTTTGTTTAGATGTGATAACCTGAATAATCTTCATCTTCTTCTAGCCACAACTCAGTGTCTTCCAGTGTTACTGAATTTTCACCACCTTGGTGGAGAGCGTTGTGAAATCCTCTCTTTCCAATCCAGCCATATATAGTTCAACCTCTTCATTTATTAAAAGTTTCTTCCACAAATTAATCAAAATTGACGGTTTTATATAATTGACAGCAGATGCGAAATTGAAACTCATGGATCTGATATTGTAATCTTTGAGTTTCTGTACATCTTTTGCCTCTTCAATCTCTCCTGTAGCTGGTTCCTCGACTTTTAAAATTTAATTTAAAAGCTTCTTTTTGTATAGGCTTTTCTTACAAGGCTGAGTAGATGACGCCTTGATCCATAGGGTGGAACAGAGAGGTTATGTTCTCTGGCAAGAACATGACCCTGATCTTATCATTACTAGTCAGCTGTTCGATGTGCTGGGTAATTATTCAGTAAAACTAGGGCCTTCACTTTATTGTCAGGAATTTTCAAAACTTCCGTTTGATATCTTCTGATTTCTGACACTGCTTTCTTTGTGAAACCAATCCACTGTAATATCTAAAGTGAACCATGCACTTTTTGAGTAGTGAACTGGTAACATGTCCATAATATTTTTTATTGCACATGGGTTTTTTACTTTCGCCTACAATCACAGACTTCAACATGTGACTTCCATCAGCATTAGCATATAGCACTGTAAAAACTCGATCCTTACTGACTTCCTACCAGGCACATTTTTTCAACCTTAGGCACTTGGGTACAGTCTGGTAACTCTCCCCAATATAAACCTGTCTCATCATAACTGTACAGTTGTGAAGGCTGTATATTTTTAGCTCTTAAAATGTCATTCAATTTTTTCCTTAATACTTCAACAGCTTCATCGTCAACACTAAGACTTTCACCACTTTTTTAAATTTTTTATTTGTTATGTGAACTGGCCTTAAACTTGTTTATGTCCACCTGTTTAGCTAAACCTGTCTGTTGCAGCCTGAATTTCAACCCCAGCTAATCCAGAAGAATGGAGTTGACAAAACCATTTGTAAACTACATCATCCAGGGATTGATCTAGTGGGATCCACATTCTTTTTACAGCACTTGCTTCCTTTTCTACATTAAATTTCAGGATAAACTTTCTTATATCGTCTTTTTTCTTTCTTATGTCTCAAACATTCTGTTCGGCAATCCCATATTGCGCACAAATGCTTGACACAGATGCTCCCTTTTCGAGTTTTTCTTGATGCATAGTTTATCGTTAAGGGAAAGAGATATAAATGCTTACGCTTTTATCTTGACTAGGTTTAGTTAATGACATCACTGTATATTTCTGTAGGCCTACTAAACATAAATAAACATACAATCACTTTCTAATAATGTAATGAGAGTAACACGAAACACTCCAAAGTGCAATCACTTATGAAGTGTATTAGGCAACCAACTAATTGAGACTATGGAGAGTGGGAGTCAGTGCGAGTGAAGGTTAACAATGAGTAGCCTTGGGAAGGGGTCTTGGTAAATCACACCAAGCAGGTCAAACAGAGGTAGAATAAAATGCATTAAAAGTTTTATATTTTAGAACACAAAATGTATTAGAAATTTTCATTTACATAAATAGACATATGAACAAACATTTAATTTATTTCTTGTTCAACGATTCAGAGGCGGAGATCAACGATGTGCCGGCCGCCCAAGGGCATGTGAAAGAAGGTAGGTTTCCCCTCCATTTATCATCAAAGGGCGGGCTAATGCGGGTAGAGTCTTTCAAGTGCATGAGAAAGCTGTTCAAATTGTTTTTCTGATGATTCTAGCTGATGGAAAAATTTGACATTTGAATAAATTGTAACCATATACCACCATAAAAATGATTGATTATTATATTTTTGTTACAGCATCATTTCAAAGAACAGTGTCTCTGTCTTTGTGCTTAATGTTTTATAATCAAAATCAATTTTGTTTTATATATTGATTTTAGAATTTAACTGAATTAAACATTTTAATGATGATAGATGGCAAAATAACGGCTGTCCAGATTATTCGAAGTCTAACTATTTAAAAAAGTTATCTCATTATGGTGTTGGGAGTAAAGTTTTTGAGTGGTTTGCTTCATACCTGTCAGAGCGTTATCAACGAGTGGTTGGCAGAAACAAGATTTTTAGTAGATTCTTGAAAATCAGCTATGGAGTTCCGCAAGGTTCAATTCTGGGACCATATCTTTTATCATTTTGTGTGAAACACTCTAAACTAACTCCTTTGCTGATGATGCAATTGCTATGATTAAGCGCACAAACAAAGTTCAGCTAAAGGTATATTTGAAATAAGATCTCGATGCTATGTACACTTGGTTTAAGAGGAATGGTCTACTGCTAAATATAGAGAAAACACACATTTTACAGTTCCACACCAATTACAAAAACAATGCCTTAAATGATGAAAACTATCTTTTTAGTATTAAAAAAACCCACAACCATTGTTAAATTTTTTAAATTTAATGGAGTAAAGTATAACATTAATGAATAAACACACTAACATTATTACTGCAGCATACTATGGATCTGATTCACTAATTAAATAAAACATTTTATGTGGTTCTAACTATTAAAATAATGAATGACTTAAGTACCACTATGATGGTGTACTATGCCTACATATATTCACAATTAACATATGGCATTATTTTTCGGGGTAATTCAGCATATAGTAAGCAGGTCTTTAGTATACAGAAAAAAATTATCAGGGCTATCTTCGAACTGAATTATTATGAACTGTGTGAACCAATCTTCCAAAAACATAAAATATTGCCTTTAAAATATATATTTACTTGGAATAGTATATTTCGTTAAAACTAATTTTACAAAATTTACAAGTCTACACTGTGATCACAGGTATCCTACAGAGGGTAAGATGTTACTTAACTACCCTCCTCATAGAACAACCATGTTTGAGATCTTTCATTTTTATGACATTAGACTGTATAACAAACTATCAGATTATATTAGGACATTAACCTGTCCAAAAATTTTTAGAAACGCTCTTTTTTTTATCTTCTGCAGGAAAAGTTTTCATTCTATAGAAGATGAATAGAGTATACACAGTTTATGATCACCATAGTATAAGTTAAAAATTGTTAGTGTTAAATTAATGTGTTTGAATCTATCTTTATTCTAGACTAGACTTGAATATTGTGACTCTCCACCTGGCGTGGGAAATTTCCTGTAATTGTGTATTCTAATGTGGCTAAGCTAATAAAAAAAAATAACCCAATTATCCAAGGTAGACTGGGAACAATACCAAGTTCTCTTCAATCTGCTATACATTTAAAATCCGATGTGCCTATTTTCAGAAAAGCTTTAAAATTCCTCTTGGAATTAGTCAACAATGAATTAAAGTATCACACTCTGATTATGCAACAGCTGTGGTGCTTATTGTAACTCTTAATGCAATATTGGCATGTCAATCAACATTCAATTTCAAGTGTGGATCAAGTCGTTTGACGTGTTGGGGGTAAAAAATACAATTCTAAATTTCTCAAGCTTTACACACACACTGGAATAGAAGATAGAGAAAAAAACTTTCAATATCAACACATAAAGGTCTATATCAAATGAATAGACTACCATTTGGAATTGCATCAACAACAGCTACTCGACAAGAAAATAAAGGAAAAATTCTTTCTGATATTTTTAATACAGTAATTATTATGATTGTCAATAAAGCACTAAAAACATATAGAGTAGATGAATATTATCTTTTATTGAAATAAATATTTGCAAGACAACAAAAATAATTTTAGTCTTAATACAGTTAAGTGTAGTTTCTTTCAAAAATCTATTGAATATTGTGGTTATGTAATTAAATGGCTTAAGGGAAGTGTAAAGATAAAATTGTAGCTATTTTGAATATCCGCGAATCTAATAATGTTACTAGGCTGAAAGCTTTTCTTAGATTCTGTCACAGGCCAAGTGAAGTTGCATCACCTTTATTCAATCTCTTCCATAAAGATGTTAAATATAATTTTGACAATAAATGTTGAAAAGCATTTAATGAAATCAAACTATTGTGTCTTCAGATATTGTATTACGCCCATATGATCAGACATAAAAGATAGAAGCAGAGGCAAGTACTAAAGGAATATCGGGTGTTTGTCTCATGAAATTGCTGGAGTCGAAAGATCAATAGCATTTGCAAACTGAACTTTAAATAAAACTGAGAAGAAATATTCCCAAGTAGATTCGAGAAGCATTAGTTATCTTTGAAGGAATTAAAAAAAAAAATTTAATACTATGGCTGTCATTTTACATGTAAGTAAAGCTCTTATATCTATATTTAGTACTCGGAAAGATTTGTGTATGTTCCGCAATGAAAATGCTGCATCATACATTATTACTATAGAATTTCATGTATGATATTAAATATTTCAATAGTTAAGATTATGGAAATGCAGGTTGTTTATCTAGTTTCCCTGGGGACTAATGATAATAAATCAGTTTTTTAATTCCACAGATAGTTTTTAAATTAATTAAGCTCGAAAAATATATCCAGTAACAGCTAAAGAGCTCAAGAAAGAATTAGACCCAGAGGTAAGATAATGGAGCAATAACAGAGAAATCAAAATGCTTAGGTCAATCAACAAGATTACTCAGGTCAAAATTTTTTTTTTCCATAAGAAAACTGAATAGGTTTTATACTGAATTGAAATATGTAATCAGAATTTTCCCACCGGGCATAGTTTTTTGTGACGATCATTTTTGTATAGTATCTTGGTTATAATTCTTGTATTTTGTAAGAATTAATTCTTTTAAAACTTTAAACTTGTGCCACAAGAAACTTCTGCCTGATGAAAAATTTAGGCATATATTTATCATTTTGTATTTCAAAGAACTAATTTTCTTTTAAAACAAAAAGTGTCACAAAAAAAAACCAAAAAATATGAAAGCATATTTGAATTCAGCATAGAAATTAGATTCAGTTAATTTGGTCCTTTGAAAGAAATTTTTTTTTTGTTGACCGGTGTTATCATATATTTGATGATGCTTATTACTAAGGTAGCAGAGAAAATATGAAGGTTTCATTATACTGTAGCCGTAAATGAAACTCTCCATTGTCGAAATTTTGATCAGTAGAGGAGAAATGATACCAACCAAAATAGAAATTGGCATGTTGTATTCCAACTCAACTGAAAAAGATACAGAGTATAATATTGTATATAAAATGGCTAGTGAGAATATTTTACATCAGCTAACCAGCTATATATCGGCCATCTAAAATTAGACAAAATGACAAATAATAGGCCTAAGAATTTATAGTAGTTTGTAATTGTGTTCCATTAAGATATATTAAGGGTTGATTGTTCATTCTACAACAATTAAAAGCAATGAATTGCGTTTTTGAAGCGAGAACTTAAATCCTGTTAATCTTGATAAAGACTGGAGTCTATTTATAATGAGTTGAAGAGTTCTTTCACCAGTTGCCATACCTCAAGTAGTGACAAATATAAAGCGTCAACAAATAGAGAACAGTTGACAGGGCACTGTACATTTTTGGTAATGGTGTCGATTGCCAGCAAACAAAGTCATGCTCGGCCCACTACCTTGAGGGACACCATTCTCTAAATGAAAACGATCTGATACATTAGCTCCAAAACTCATTCTGAAATATCTGTTTCCAAGGAAGTTTCTTATAAAACAAGAATATTGTCACTTATACCTCATCAATTTAAAGTATTCAAAATTGTTCTTCGGCTTTGCTAAGCCATATCACAGGCCTTTTCCAGGTGAAAACTCCCAACAGTCTGATGCATAAAAAGGCATTTTGTACATCAGACTCTATTGAAACCAGCTGATCTGTACATGATCAACCCTGTTGAAATCCACATTGTTCATTACAAAACAGCCAGTTACTATCGAGATATCAAACAAGAAACTCATTGGCCATTTTCTCTACCAGTTTGCAAAACACACTAGTAAGAGAAATGGGACAATAACTATGGGATCGATTTTTTTTTATCTGTCTTTAGAATAGGAATTACTGTAGCCTCCAACCAACCATCAAGAAAGCAGTGGTTTTCGAATATATGATTTTATATTTTAAGGAGAGTTAGTTTTCCCGAAGCTGAGAGGTGTTTAATCATAGAATAAACTATGTTGTCAGGGCCTGAGGCGGAATACCGTCCTAACAACAGCAGATTTGACAGACCTGCAGTGAAAGCGATTGTTTCTTTAGACCTTTTATACAAACGAAAAGCGTCACTGTAAGCAGCAGTTGAAGAAAAGTTAGCAAATGATGAGCCGAAAACATTAGCAATGTCATAAATATTTGTAGTCAAAACTCCATTCTGCTGCTTAAATCCTAAAAAGGGAGCAGAAGGACCAGGTCCACAAACAGAATGTAGTTTTTTCCACACCGTTGACGTGGATGTGGTTCTTGATATTGTGCTAATGTATTGGGCCCAAGAATTCTCCTACTCTGCTTACTTTTGCTCATAGAATTTTATATTTTTCATAAATAGGTTTTTGGTTCAATTTCTTTAAAACTTTACGGCGCTTAACTACATTCATCGTTCCACCATGGAACTGTTGAACAAAGTAGTCTAGTTGACATTTTTTTGGAACGTTTTTGTTCATTGCTGTAAGGAGTACTGTTGTAAACAAATTTACTGCTTCATGAATAGGAACACTATTATTATAAGGTGATACAAATTCATCAGTGAAATTTTCCCATTTTGGTCTGTGAAAAGTCTATCTGGGAAGGCGATCATTACAGTAAGAGAAGTCAGAAAATGTAAACTTCACAGGAGCGTGATCACTAATGTATGTGTAAGATAGAATGGACCACTGAAATTTAGAGGCTAGTCATGGGCCTAACTACCTGTAAAAGTCGCTAGATGAGTTGGTGAACCGTCATCGAATCCTGTCAATACAGTTAGGTGTTTTGATCCCCATATATAGTGGTGGGCATTAAAATCTCCCACCTAAAGAAATGGGGCAGGGAACTGTTTAATGAGGTCAGTTAGTTCCATTTCAACAAACCTATAATTAGGTGGCAGGAAGTACAAACAACAAATTGTCATTTTGTATGGTGTAGTAACTGTTTGTTATTGCTACTGCTTGCAACGAAGCTGTAAGGTTTACAATACATCCACAGAGTAGTTGTGGAAGAGTATTGCCACTCCACCTTTAACTCTGTCTGCAGTGGCAATGTCTGAAACTGAAAACCTCCATAAACTAAATGAGTGGGGTTGATGGAGATGAGTTTTATAAAGACAAATAAGTATGCAGATGTATCCTATATGAGAACCTTGAGATATTCAAGACTTCTCACGCTGTTAATGTTCTATTGTATCACACTATTTAAGTTTTCTTGCCGTATTTATGAACAAGTAATAACAAAAGAAATTAATAATTAATTCAATAACAATTAAAACGAATTTGGATCTATATTATTCTTTCCACCTCATTGACTTGAATTGCCGTTGGGTGGTTTAGTATTAACTTTGGTTTCAATTTTAGAGGTATTAAGGTACAACTCCATAATATCCTCAACAACTGTAGTAGATTTTGAAACTGCCAAAACAACTGAACAATTTTGATCAAAGTTGGTATGTAAGAACATTTTGAGTATATTAAATTTATAAAAGATGTAATTTTTCAAAATTGCCTCTACCAATTTTGTTCAAATTTTGGTAAAATGTGAAGATTGATGATTCAAACTAAGTGCAATATTGCAAGAAGGAAAAAATACTGTTAAGAAATAATTGCCAAATATAAAAACGTACCTCGACTACCGTCATTTAAGACTTAATTTCAATCAAATAAGATTTAAGCTTAGAGTGACTTTATGGTTGAAGCAAAAAAAGTTTAGTTTCTATTTAAATATATAAATATCTTAGTTTTTTTTTTTATATGTGCACACAAAGTTGATGAGGATTAACTTATATCCCATATTATGTAATACACCTTGCAGAAAAATTAAATAATATAGAAAATTAATCTTTTTTTCTTTCTCACATAAAAGTAGTTTTGGAGATTATTTTGGGAAGTTGACAAATCGTCAGTCTTCTGGCGTTCCAATATATTTTTGTAAAATTTTCATGCTCTCCTCCGATCAGCATCAAGCTTGTCACATTAATTATTTTATTAAGCTGACCATACACAATGATGATTTGAATCAAGGATCTTAAAACAAATGGTTCAAGTGGGCTACAAGGCAGTCTTATCCAATTCTAAAACAAAAGTTGGCAACAGTCTCCTTTCTAAGTTTACTTTTGTTGTGTTGCCACACATTCTCTCCAATTCTCTACTCCTTGTTGTTTCTAGCCTCTTGATTGAATCGATGCTCACGGGCATTCTCTTCTTAGCCAGGTCATCCGTATTCTCATTTCCAGCTATGTTCACATGTGATGGACAACAATTATTATTATAGTTATTATTTGGTTTTATGGTTGAGTGAGAAGATTAAGTGTAATATTTTTGAATCATTTATTTACATAATTGTTAACATAAAATAACAATATTTATTATTTTTATCAAAATAGGCTCAAATATAGCTTCTTTGGTGAATATACCTAAATGATATACATCTTTATTTCAAAAAGTTGAAAATATAAAAAATTATCAGTATTAGTTTAAAACAAATAATTCCACTGAAATAGTTTTGTATCAAAAATTTTAATACATTTTAAATACAAATTTGTCAGACTTATATTCAAAATTACCTGCATGTGCAAGAAAGAGATCTTTAAGAAAACTTAATTCCTTGCTGAGCAATTTTATTTTTTCTTCCAGTTGATCATTTTCAGATTTTAATTGTTGGACTCGTTCTAATGTCTCCTGAGTTCGCATTCTAGATTTTACACGACTTCTTTTAACTGCCTGTAACATAAATTTGCTTTTGTTTAGTTCTTGATAATACAAAACAATTTCTAATGAAATGTTTGTCTGGTAGAAAGAAGTGTCGCTTAGATGATGTAATTGTTTTGGGAATAATCAAAACGTATGATTAACATAACTAAAACTACACTAAATATACACAAACTGAATACATGTGCTAAATTAAAAAATATAATAGCAGTGCTGGTGGAAGATTTTCAGTGTTGTTACAATAACCAGCTGTAATAATTTTAGTATAACATCTGACTTGCATAACAAGTGCCTAAATAATGACAGAAACTAACCAGTGTTAAAGTATACATCAAATATCAATAAGAAAGGTTTGAAGTATAATCTTGCTTTTCTTTAATAGCTCATTGAAACTTGGTTCTTGACATCCTTCATAATTTTTAGTCTGTTGGATGTGGATTCCAAATTCTTCATATCTTGTTGGTTTACCGAATGTGTTTATAGTTTTAGTTCTAATTCTTGTATTTATAAATTTTGTAAATCTATAACCAGATAAATAACTCCAAAACAAAGTTTTTGACAATATCACTTTCTTCATCTTCATGTCCGAATGCCTAAATAAATATCCATCTACTTTGCTACTTGATAAAAATCCAAACGTTCACTTTGGTTTTTTATTTAATAACTTATTTTTTTCCTGTTTAAACAAGTGTTGCATTACATGCATTGTAGATATATCCAAAGACAATAATGCAAATTCATTGCTTGATACCCACACTTACCAAATTATTTCTATCTCTTCGCCGCCTGTAATCTTCTTCATTTCCACTTCCGCTATCTGACTCTTTGTCTTTGCGTTTTTGTGTTCGCCCATTATTTTCTTTATTACGTGGTGCCATAGTCTGTAAAATATGAATGAAATGAAACCATTTTACTATTATTTTTCTATTTTTAATATTAGATTAAATAGTTAAGGTCTATTCACTCAAATAGGCCTAAAAAAGATTTTATAAGGGTTATGGTTAGTAAATTTTTTATTTTTTTCTAGCTATACCTATGATAAAAAGGTAAAAATTTATGCTCCATAGTGAAGGGAGACTGGAGCCAAAACATTTATTTAACATAGGCATTTAAAGGAAGGTAAAGTATTAAAATGGACACTAAACAAAATGACATGACAATGATAGCAACCTCTATATATTTTAACCATTAAATTAACAAAGTGTCTCAAGTGTTCCATGTAGGGATACTTGAGACAGGGTGGAAGGATAATAAATGAGACATAACAAATTTTAAAGTAATTAGCTTGTTATTTTGATCAAGAACAGGATTATGTATCATCCAACAACAAAATATAGTTTTTAGTAATTAGAAAGTAGTAATAATAGTTATTGTTAACAGTAGCCTATTTAGTAGTTTTTATCAAGAACATGATCAATATTATGCTATCTAAAAAAACATAACAATATTGATCTTAGATCTTTACAAAAAAAGTAAAAAAATATTTATCATACATATTTAGGAACTTTAAAGAATTGAAAGTAAAACAGAACATTCTTATAAAAAAATATTTAAGTTATCATTAAAAGAATGTTATAACTCATGTAGGTAAAATACTACATAGTTTAATAAACTTTAGGCCTTAGGTAACATAAATTGTATTTATAACGCAAGGTAGCTAAAGCTTTTGGATGTGATATTACCATTTCTTATGATACAATAAGCTAATAGAGATGGACTGCCATTGAGCTACTATATTTTATCAAAGTTAAAATTTCATATTGAGATATTAGTAATTCTTCTGTTAGAGACACTGTTATCATATGGTTGTTGAGAATGTCGGGTGCAGGAATATTTATTTGAGGCACATGGTAAGAGTCTAGTGTTGCAGGTTTTACTTCAATGAGCATAGGATGTAAACAATCAATCAATTTCACTTGATAAGTATCCAATGTTTCTTTAAGTGGCCTATCTGTTACATATGAATTTCAAATTCACCCTCAGTAAATATGTTCTCATTAAGAGGATAAATACCTGACGCATGAAATTCCTTGCAGAAATATTTTATGTAAAAACAAGTGGAAATGCTTTCCATACAAGTTCAGCTAAATCATTAACATATAATTGTTTTTTGGATGTGATAACATCCAATCATTTGCAGCCTGTGTCTCTGTTCTCCCCTACTCGCATAGGCTACATAAGCTAAAGCAAGCCAAATAAGTTACCAGACACATAAACAGGGAGGTGTAATATTAATGAATGGTGCAATATTAACCATAATTGTGATATGAATTGAGCAATTCAATTGGTGATAGAGTTATCACCAAGAAAGATCACACTTCAAATGTTAAGTCTGTTAAAAAATATGACCTAATTTAGTAGAGCAAAAAATTAGTCTTGGCAAGTATGATTTGCATGACTAAATATGCAAAATGATGTGTACATTATGGTTATTACATCACAAACAATAGCTTCATCTAGTCCTACATTAATAGTTTGCTGATGGCTATCTTGCATCAACTGTGTAATGTATACCACCGCCATAAATATCTAACCTAACTTTAATCATCTGAAAGTAGGGTAGGCTACCACACAACCAATAACAAAGCTTAGAGGTTAATTTACATTAAAGATAGAATATATAGGTCATGTTTATTCATTAGTTAACGGATACACTAGCTACATCTCAGACATGGTTACTCCACAATTATTAAGGCTAGAATTAAGGCCAATCACAGACATAAAACTGATTTTAAAGTATATCTAACCTGTTTCACACAAAGGTCTAACCTAGAAATATTATATAGCAAGAACCCTTTCTATTTTAAAAGAATATATAAACTCATTAAAGCAGTTTTCAATTAAGCAAAAGTATGAACCTAAAATTGGGCCTTATAATAAAAAATATATAAGTTTGTAAGCTAAATGATAAAAACTATTTTACCTATATAGCCTATTGCACAATACCAATCACTCCAACTGTAGAGTAAAATAGAGATGCAATAAGGTTCAATATAGGCCTACTGATTAAGATAAAAGTAAAAGCTGGTTTTCACCATTACACATTTAATGGAAATATTTTCTTAACATACTAGGCTTTTAAAACTTTACCTCCAGTTTGGCGAAGATGATTTAAAATTTTGTAAGTTAACACAATTTGGGGTTAGGCCTAGCCTACCTTAATGCAATCCACTTTGACACTGAAAAAGAAAACATAAACAACGGGTATGACGTAGTAGATATTGTATGTAACCATACCTGTATTAAATTGCGCAACACTTATTGTTCACCAATTAATTGATAAAATGCTTATTATCTAACGAAATGTCAGTTCAGGCTAAACACATCAACTTCCATTCATGAAATTGCTCTTGTTTACGATGATGAAATACCATCTGTGGCCTTGAGGGTCGATGACATACGGAAGTAGTTCTAAAATTGGCCATGCTCGCGCATTTAATTACACAACTAATCCTGTTTCATTTTTTAATGTTATTGTGAATTTCTTCCTTATTTTGTAATTATTACAATGTATTTTGCTTTGTACACAAATTACAAAATATTGAACAAAATATTTTTGTTGATTTCTAATATCAAAGGAGTCAAGTTTTGAGGTATTCAATTAAACAACCTGGTGGGGGAAGGAGGTAAATATTCAAAATAATACTGTATCTTAGAACGTTTCTTTGTATGTTCATTACAATATGATAGTGCTTGCAATAACATTTTGAACTTTAATTTGTTTTCAGTTGCAACATAATGTTTAATTTAAATTTTGAGAGAATAACATAGGGTTAAATGAAATTCGCTCAATCATTTTATGAGTTAGTATTGGTATGTTTTTCTTCACAGAATACTGTATTATTTTAATCTATCTATACCTTAATTTAGGTTAAAACATAAGTTACCACTAGGATTTATTATTTAATAGTAGTAGACATATTAAGGTATATTTAAGGCATCTAGTTACATAAAAGTTAATTAAATTATGTATTGGCCCGCAGTGAATATGTTAATTCAACATCAAGGTAAGTGAATTACCTTACCAATTGAAAAGAATGTCCCTCCATATTTATAGGCTTTGTATTGTCCTTGTGGTATTATTTGGACAGATATACATAAATAGTTTGTTTTGTTTTAATTCTCAAGCCTATATTTTGGCTTCAGCTTTCAGCACTTTAAATATTTCTCTGGTCGATAGACAATTTCTTACAACTAGGCAGATATCATCTGTATATAAATCTATATCATCTATATGAATAAATTATATATTCTTTAACATTTAGTTTCATTACTACTGAGTTTATTTAGTTTGTTTTATAAAAGAAGATTAAACAGTGGTGCTGATTAGCGCATCCTCTTGTCTCACTCCTGCCGAAATTGAAAAGCTGCGGCTAAGGGGACTATTTTTTATATACTTTTGCATTACTATTATTCATCGTTATTTAGATCAGTCCTATTAATTTGTTGGAATTGTTAAAATTTTGTAATGAATTTATTAAACTAGTTCTGTTGTTGATATCAGAAGATTGACAATAGTCAATAAATAATATGCGGAGGTCAGTATTATACTCCCAGATTTTTTCTAATAATTACCTCATCTACAGTTTCTCTTCTTTAGTGAAACCAACACTAATATACCTATAGGATACCGTAACATCTGCGTAACAGTTATGTCTCTTAATAGTATATTTCAGAAAAAATTATAAGGAGACCCTAATAGTGATATTTCTTTATAACTTTGGTGTAATAATTCATCCCCTTTCTTGTGTATTGGATGTATTAAGCTGCTACCCCATTTACTAGACATTGGTCATTCTTTTATACGTCCTCATTTAAAACTGACTTCAAAATAAGTAAAAAGGGCCAAATCAAATAAAAAACTCACTGTTAATGTGAGTCTCAATGAGGACAGCAAATCAAAATCCAACTTCTTAATTATTCACCTAGTGCACAATATACCACCAATAATTAGAAGATTTTAATCTATTTTGTATTGATCAATAAAAGTCCAGAAGTATTGGTGGTAACTGAAAAAGCTTCCTCTTCTGGTAAAATAAATATTTTAATTTTGCCAGATTATTATCTTGTAGATAGTTTTTGTAGGCCTCAGTGTATCTGGAATATACATACAATTATGTTACAAGTTCTACATCAACATTTTTTAATTTTCAAAATTCGAATTAATTATAATTTACTTATACTTGAATTTTATAAAGATGAACTAGAGTTTATGAGTGTGACCGTCTCCACTTCTTTTGACCAGCTGGAAGCTCCGGCTGGCTGGAGACTGTATACACTTTAGCCGAATCTTGTCAGGATGGGCCAAGGAGTTGGGTTAGGACGCTAATAACGCACGCAACACAAGTTAAATTAAATGTTATCTTTTATTTTAGCGCCGAATTAGAAGATTACAGTATTATAATTTATAAAAAAGACATAACGGCTAGATAAAGCCTTAATAGTGGCCGAAAAACATACCGTTTAATTTAGCTAGCACGTGGCCGAAAATCATACCGTTTAATTTAGCTAGCACGTGGCCGAAAATGGACTGACCTCGTCCCGTAGCGGTCTGCCGTTCAACTTCCTCCTCGCGGCTCTCGGAACAGACTCTCGCTCGGCTTGCTGGTTCAAGCCCTCCACTCCTCTACTCTCCCCCCTTCTATGTAATCTTGCACTGCTCAACAAAATTGCAAGTGCCAATTGATATTTTATTATTTAGAATCCCTTTCCATTACATCCAAATTTATACTTATTATGCTTTTTATTTGGTGGGCTCCTTGGCTGGGCCACATGAGGGTGTTGATATATTTGGTTTTGTTTTATTTTTATTGATTTAAATTGATTAAACTAGTTTGATTAAACAGTTGAGTTATAGAATTCTAGGTTAATGAAGATGAAATGGGGACAACAGCAGTTTAAGTTTGTGTAATTGTGAAAATATAATATATACATTTAAACTGATTCACCAAATATATATATTTTTTATTGTATTGATTTTAAATGTGGTAATTAATTTACTTTTTGTTCCATTCATTTTTCAAAACTAGTTATACACTGGATATTCTAAGGCCTTTTTTCTGGAGTGACATTGGAAGATCTTCCAGCCAAAACTGTGGCCTGACACCTCGATATCTCCCTATCATCAATCTACAGAAATTGACAAGCCTCATTTAGTATGGGTAGGGGTTTATATGTGCTATTTTTCTTTCCTTCCTTCTTCTACTTTTCTAATAGAACCAGGCTTAGAACTTTCTAATTGACTGCGAAGTATCCATTAAACAACAGGTTATTTAATATGTTGGTATACTCATGTGTATGCACAGTTGTGATTCCTTTTATGATTTCAACCGGATTCGGTCCTGTATAATTATTTATTTTAATCTGTTTACTTGTTCGCTTCACTTCTTACTGGCTGAAAGGAATCACTTCCACCATTTTCATCTGCGGATAGCTCCGACTTATCCCTTTGGTGGGTTGGAAAAAAAACTCTTTAACTGTCTTCATCTTTTCATCATCAGGGAGAGACACCAGAGGGTGACTTCTTAATTTTCCATACATGATCTAATAAACTAATCACCATGTATTCCTATTCTGATCTGCACAGAGTTCTTTCCACGGCCTGTTTTTTGGACCTATGAATCTTATACTATAGCTTTTCATTTACCTGTATTCAATGTCAAGATTTGACAGTGTCTGTCCTTCATTGAAGATTCCATGCCTTCTTGGGAAATTCTCCACCTTCATTTATACTTTCCCTGCACCCTTTGTTTGGTCTTCTGTATTGATGAAACCCTCAACTCCTATACCCTGAAATATTAACTTAAGTACCGTGTGCCGTCTGTCAGACGTCATGGGGGGAGGGGAATATTAACTGTATATTTTTCGGGTTTGGTTCCTTGTTTATTATTTATATTACTACCAAAATTCAACAATACATTGTCTAAAGCAAATTTTAAAAAATTCCATCTCTCACCAAAGTAACATTGTTTTTTATGTAATCGTTTTAAAGCGTATTTTTTGTCAAACATATAATTAGACTCTTTTAAAATGGATAATAAGTAGTGTTTAAAAGTACTTAAAACCTTAATTGGGTTCATGATTACTTAATATGCTGATTTGAATATTGGGGTAACAAATTTTAAATTATTTAACATAAACTATACTGTACTAGGCAAATAATACACCATTATTATGAAAAAAACTTATTTAATAGTTTATTTAAGTAACAAACACTCAGCAACATTGAAAATAATGGTAAATATAGTCTTGGGTCTATTCCAGGCACCTTACACACACTTTCCTTGAAGACTTTAAGCAAATCAGTAGTACTCCACACTTCTGGCATGGGTATCGTGTCTAACGTTTCATTCTTAGTTGGCAGAAAGCACAAGGTCTTCTTTATTAAATAGTTTGAGTTAGTTGATGTTTTTCATCCATCGGCAGCTTGAGGATTTGTTGGTTTTTTTTGACATGTTAATTCGGAATTGACAGTGACCTGTAAAGGCTACCATTTCATTGATGCATACATATTCTCCTATTGAATAGTATTCTTTGCAGTTTTCAATAAACTGCTCAAATATTAGTGCAACGACAGCACCAGGATCTTCTTTGGCCCTATCTTTCCTATTTCAGGAGTTGTTAAACTTCAAAGCATTTAGAAGGAATAAAAATCGTTCCTTATTCATAATGAACCTAAAAATGTCCCTTCCAGTACCATCGGTTGAAAAAAAAAACCGTCCACAGATTGATTTCCATATTTTAAAACTTCATAGCCTGCGGTGAGCTTTGATGGTACATTGGAATATTTCATGATCACTCGCTTCTTATTCAGAATCACTGTTATAAAGGAACACTGAAAACGTTTTGTAAAGGAACACTGTAAACACTCTATATGAGTGTTTTTATAAATTTGAAAGTTTTTAATTTGATTACAGGTTATACAATGAAACATTTTCAATAATTTTATATTTATTAATCATTCAATAAATACAAATTGAAATCAGCTGAAGAAATGGATATTATAAATAAATAAATCACATAATCACACTTGTAAATCTAAGAATATAAAATTATATTATTTTAAAATTAATAAATACAAAATAAAATGTTTGATTTGTATTGGTCAAAATAATCTTAACGAATCTACAATATATTTGGGGAAAGAAAAAAAAATTAATTTAATATATAAAGAGTCAGACAGACTACTAATTATTTTAAATTAATCACCAGGCATAAATTAGAATATGTTTATCATTTTAGTTCACAAATATGTTTTTGGTTTTTTGTTAGTGGTACATTACTACAGTTTTGTTGATATGGTCTCTATTAAATTTCAGTTGGATTTTACTGCTGATAAAAAAAGATTGAAGTTATATATTTAAACATTTTCAACAAATATTATAGACCTACTTATATCCATCAAATAATAATTTGTACAGTAGTCTACCAGGACTAATATGATCCATGTAAACTTCTGGAATTTTACTACATTATTAAAGATACACTGATAACGGGTGGCAATTTGTTTAGAAACAATAATTTTAATTACTTGCCGATATTACGTAATGATATTTATAAATGAACACGAGAAAAAAAAAATTTCATTTGAAGTATTGAAAACAGTCATTCATCATAATGATTTTTTGAAAGCTGTTAATATATTTGAGATTTCTTCAAAATGTATTGTTGCATGCATGTGTAAGTAAGATTGCCAGAAGAATGGTCTTAAGTTCTTACAGATGCTGTAACATAAAGCACCAAATGGTTCTGTTGTTTCATCACTCTAGTATAGCAGTATAGCGCTAATGCACACATTAACTAATTGGTACCATCTTTTTTCCTACTTAATTAAAGTGTTAATGTAAGTTGGGAAATATATATAATACAAAACTATAAAATTTTAAACAAATAAAAAAATGTATTGTTGTAAAAATGATTAAGTTTAAAAGAAAAGTATTTATTGTACAAGATCCATGTTGAATAGAATTTTCGGGCATTTATTAATACACAAATAAATAGTAAAACAATTTGTTTAAAATCTATAGCAAAAGAAAATTTTATTAAATCTAGAAAATATTTACAGTAGCCTAACTAATATTCTGTGAACCTATAGGTGTAAATAATCCAAACACTAACTTTTCTTATTTGTTAAGTTAGCGTACAACACACAGATATTGGCACATTATAATTTAATATAAAATAGGAAATCGTAACCTAATTGTTTATAAATAACTTACTCTAATCATAAGTAGACTTAAATTATATCACTTATATTATCTATTTACTGGTATAGAAAACTGAAATGAAATCTGCAGTTGTAATAACTGTATAACATTTTTAAATTTTAATTTTATAAAAGATCTTATAGAACATTAAAAAGCTTCATAGTTTATAAAATAGGAAAAAAAAAGTAAAAACTATTAAAGTTTTAATAAAACTTAATTAAGTTTTGCACAGCTTTGTTTGATTTGATTGATTCAGAGATAAGGTTTTATATAGACACAAAGGCATTAAATAAAGAATTTGTAGAAGAATATAATATTTTTTTCCAGAAACGTGTAAATCTGATCTAAACATCACAATCTTGGGTTATTTGTGCTTTCACAACTCACACTTTTTTCTATTGGACGATATAAAATATACCAGTTATAAATAAGTATTACCAGAATGTTATTGTTTAGTAATTATGATTGGGCCATCCACACCTTGTACAGGACTATGTGGACTCCTTAAAATGTATCATGTATGTAATCACTAATGTGGCTGTTAAGTTGCTGTTTCAATTAATTCATGAAGTACTGTAGATACAAAAGAAAAGTTAGGTGACTTTTAGCATTATAAAAGTATTTCGCACAAATTTATTATGTGAAAATACACAATATATATGAAAATTTTACTCAGATGCATTCCTCGTAAACATTTACATTATAAACTATTCCAAAAACTTTGTAGATTTAGGAACAAACATGCATATTGTCTGTGGGCGCTGTGGTTAAATATGAGAACTGATATGTGTGTGGAACAAGCAGGAATATGTTCTATTCATATCTGTGCAATTTGTTTTGACAGATATGTATTCAAAACTTCAACATTTTTTAACAGAACATTCAGAATTGTGACCACTGAAACAGTAATGTGTGTGTGTCAAGTTCGGTTGGGATGTTTTATTGTTTGTTTGTTTGTTTGTGTGTGTGTGTGTGTGTGTGTGTGTGTTTGTGTGTGTGTGTGTGTGTGTTATTTTATATTGCTTTGATCCTCCAAAATATCTTCTTATCACATTTGTTAAGTCACCATCTAAAATGAATGTAATATAATAGAAAATAGTTTAAGTCGTGGGGGTATGAATTAGATCAGAATTTTTCACTTTCTGTAGGAGTAGTGTATAAATAAATTGAGAGAATATTGCAACACATAAATATTAAAGTTTGTAAGATAAATAATTTAAAGGATTTCAGTGATAGTTAGAAGTTAAGTTACGTTATAGGAGATTTCGTCGTTGCTTTTATTTAACAGCTTCCGCATCTATCTACCATATTCTTTACAAAACAAGATGATATATTCGTTATAGATGAATCACAACTTATGATTATCAATTACATTGGTTAAGACTGCAAATGATACACAATTAGTTCAGTAAGTCAAAGTCCTTGCACTAATTGTGTTTTCAGTAAAGATAATTTTTTGGTTCCTGAACTGGCTGACCACACATTCCGTGATGTTGCTTGGTGACTAGTGAACGAGAACGGCAGTTTTCCAATTGGAGAAAGCAGTCGTTTGAATATGTCTTGTTATCTGAGCCACAGATTGGATCAAAATATGTAGGACAGATTCTGTTGCACCCTTTAAATTGGAATCCAATTAGACATTGCTTGATTGGAACAACATAAATGTGTTTTCTGAAAAAGAAAAAAAACCCAAAAAAACAATTAGCTATAACTTGATTGCAAAAGAAATTATAAGACGTACCGGTAGCATAGTAGGTTTCAAACAGAAACCAAAATAATGAAATAAGGAATTAACATAATTAAATAAGTTAGCAACAGTTGAATAAACTCCTAAAAAACTCTTCACTTGCAGTTTTGGAGCATGAATCACGTGATGGGCAGAAATGAGTAGAGACTTGAGAACAAGCTAAGTGTCAGGTGCCACTACGGATTGGTCGATCACGACAGGTATGATTTTCTTTTCTTTAAAAAAAAAATTATACTCTTTAAATTCAATTGCTTTTATAATTTTTGATTTAGTAACGTTTTTAATAAAAGTAATTTTAATTTTGAACTGCGTTGTTCTTGACTTGGGCCTAAAAATCACGATTGCCGGTCCATCCTGACAGATTTTCGGTTCACGTGATTACGTAATCTGCCAGCTGGGAATTCCTGGATCCATCTCGAGTCATAAACATAAAAAATTAAGGTTTTATTCATACGGTTTTAATTTAAATAAACCCCTAATAATCAAAAACTAAAATAAGTTTCTGAAAATTTAGGCAACAGACTGCACTACACTCTAAGGATTGTAATGGGAAAACTCAAAGTACATTACTTAAAAGGATTTAATCATCTTGTGTCAATATTAATAACATTGTTCTTGTGAGGAAAATTACAAATTTATCAAAATTAAAAGAGGGTTCATATTTTATAAAAAGTTTAAAGAACATAACTTTATATGATCGAGTTAAGCATAACACCTAATAAACAACCGTCTTATTTACACAATTTCAACACCAACATGTTCATTATACATATGTGGAAAAAAGGATTTTACATGAGCTCATTAAAAGAATTTGAAATTACAATACAACTTATATTTGAAATTTTCAATCTTATTAAACATTACAGAATTGTATAGACCAGTTGTGCTGAACACCGTGAGTGATAGTATTATCAAATATAAAATGTTATGACCACCATTTTCAATCAAACAATATTCTTGAGATGTCATCCTTACTGAATCTCTTCAGTTTAATTAAATTAAAAGAATGATTAATGACTTATCTCTAATTATATAAAAAATATAATTCATTATCAATTCATACGATTTCATGGCAACATGTCAAACAGTTGTTCACTAAATTACACTCTTCGAAGTAATTAAAAATATGTTAGGTGGGTGTTAAAATATTTCAAGTCATCACAGATTACTGATTCATATTTAATATTGTATATTTCTGCAGGGATCTACTATGTGGACAGAAATTCATTACGACATCAGTGACAACTAAACTGAAATAGACTGTAATTTAACAGAATTTCTATGCAAAGAAAATTTGAGAAACTTCTGCTAATACTGACTTTTGTGTCACTTACCCACAATTATCTCTTTTCATTTCACATTGATTCCTGTAAAACTTGTTATCAGATCCGCAAACAAATTCTCTTGCATCATCACACACCTGATTACAAGCAGCTGTTGTTGCACAATGATGAAGTGGTACTGGTACCACTCTTTGACCACATGTTGCTTTTTTTAATTCACAAGCTGACCTAATAAAAATAAATGTTATTATTAAGAGTTAAATTATTAAAAAAATGTTTTTACAATAATGTAATTTTGTAAACAAATTTTTAGAGAAAGAGAACTTTTGTATACATTATTTATATAAAAACTAAAGAATGAAATTTATCTATAACAACTTAAAACCAAATTAAAATCTTGGCACACATCTACAGAAAACTGATACGAGTTTAACACGATTTCCTTTATAGAGGAAAAATGTGGTTATGTAGAATATCCAAACTGAAAAATTAGCCAATTATATGAGACTGTGATTTATATAATTACTAACAACTTTCAACAAATATTGGTCTTATGAATTGTATATATTTAAGTATAAAATTTGGGAGTTCAAGGTTAGACATTTTAATTTTGACTAAAACTTTTTTAAATTTAATTTCATTAAGTTATAGTTGCTATTATTACGTTCATAATCATGATTTGTGTATGTTTACATAATGTCAAGATATTTAGTTGAATTATTGCAAAACTATGGATAAAAAGTTTACAGCTGCTATCTTGGAACTAATAAACTGATCTTGTTGGTTAAAACATAAAGACCCATGTGTACCATCGTTAGGATTTAAATACTAGGATTAGGTTAGATAGTTCAGTTTCATTCTAAGTCTCAGAACAGTTTAGCAGAATATAAACAATAGTTGTGACAAAATGTAAAAATTTAGAAAACTGCTGAGCTTGTAACAATCAAAGGCGTTACATAGTACTTAAAGATATATAAACCTAAGGTTTGGGGAAAATTAAGGTCAATCAATCAGAGAGCGGATTGGAGGTAGGCAGTGAGGGTACCGAAAAAAGGCAAGACCGTCAGACAATGACAGAGTGTCATCAATGTCATTGGGTTTTTCAGAAGAACAGTCCAGGGAACCAATGACCATGAAGGATCACAGTGTTAATTTCCAGCAACAGAGATGAGCAAGCTTTGTGTGTATTCTGAAATGATGTTAATTTCATATAGATCAGTCTATAAGAAGAAAGACTGAACTAAATTAACTTTCTTGTTGCAATGTTTCTTTCGTTCCGGGTTAAAGATAGAAATGAAAACATTGTAGTTAATGTGATTGTACCACCATTGTTTCAATTTGGGTAACTGCCCCATTAATAATCAAATATTAATATAGATTATAACTGTAGGGATATAGAAGGGTTGTATTGATTTTAAGTGATTGAATCACGTTTGTATTAAAAAAGTATTAAATATCATTTGTATATTGTATTAATAGAGATTGGAAAATAATATTAAAAGCATAACTGAACCTTTGATTGTTATTTAATGAAACCCGAACACAGTCTAATTCGCAACAAATGTTGTATCGGCCTATTATGACAACTAATTCGTAACAAATGGTGCATCGGCTGTGTTTTTAGTTGTTCAGTTGTTTTTATTAAATTTTTTGGATAATAATCGACATGTTTGTATTTTATTTTTTGTTGTTTACTATTTTGTTTTGACGGAGATATAATTCTATAATAGATAAAGAAAAGGAGTTTATAATATAATTTAATTTATAATATAATTCCTTCTGTATGTGAGAACGATTTTGGTTACCAGACATTTGTTATCAGAAATCTTCCTTGAGCATGTTACAAAGAGGTTTGAAATAGATCTGAGATTCATGGACGGAAATGAGATAAAGTAAAATAGACATTGTCATGAAAAGTAGTTGCTATAAAAGTAGCCTGGGTTTAAGGTGATATACAAATAGAACTATTTTCATTTGACCTTGACCAAAATAATGCTAAACACAACCTATGTAATAAACTTTAACAAAAATGAAAAAAAACATTGTAACTGCTACTATAAGTTGATTGATCAAGTATATAAATGTATGTTTTTTTGTTATATATATATATATATATAAATATATATATATTTTCAATAACAGTTGAAAATTGTTTTAAGAATAAGGATTGTAATATATATATAGTTGAGGTCTTACAATAATTGATTTTTTTTTCCTGTAGATATTTGCAAATAATATAAAAAAACGTGTAAACATCAAGTTTATACCAATAATTAGTATTCAAGTTTCATTTTATACATTTATAAATTAGTTGCTACTTGTATGCTGATTTATATAATAATGGTCATAGTAATGAGCTGAGATCTTCAAAATTGTCACAAATCTGAACTCGACCTTTGATCACTCAACAATAAACCATTTTACTTTATATTTAAAAAAAATTATTCAGTTAGGTAAAATAAAATTGACTTTTAATTTATAGCCATTTACCTGTAAACATTTCCATCAGACCCACATGTTGGGTCTTCTTCTTCATTATCACAATCCTCAGGACATGGCTCTGGTTCTAACAAGGGAACACATCTTCCCAGGTGTGCCAACTGAATGCCTTTCCTGTAATGCATAATTGCTGTTATATATCTTGTACCATAATATAAATTCAATTAATCAGGGGTGCCCATCCCCCTAACCCTATAACAAAATTTATACTATAGTAAACTTGTCTCCCCTTTCATACTCCAGTTACAAGTTACAACCCCCCATCCCTTATCTAAACATTTTGAATATTATTAACTATTCATAGAAAATTTTTCCTAGTTCATATTTTGAATTAAATCTGGAAATGAAGGTAGGTAGTACTTAAATTGTATTAAGTGTGTTCAATATATGTGTAGGCCATGAATTCTGAACTATGCCCTACCTTTCTCCTACTATTCTTTAACATAAATCTGTTTACTATAGCTTATTGGACAGGAAAATAACTAAATGAAGAAATACTTGAAATCAGTGAAATATGATGGGTATTTTAATGAGGGGGTGCTTTGTAGAATTAACAATAATAAAAATTCATATTTTATTCCTACCAAACAACTGATGTATTTAGTATACAAATTTAACAGAATATTATAATACTTGTTATTATATTCTTGTAATATATCACACATAGCCCTGTTAACCTCTCCTAGTGCATCGAATTCCTTAATATGCTCTTTTTAGCCTATAAAATGTCGGCTGATTAAAAAATGTTATTAGAATTGTTACTAATATTTTAATGAGATTAATGGTTTTGCTTATCACACATGGAAATTTTTCTTCACTGAATGCACTTAACAATTAAATTAAACCGTTAAAATTGTAAAATTCATTCTGGAGTAAAAAACTAATTTCTCTTGAATAAGAAATGGATAAACTTTACACTTTTATTTTATTTCAAATGATAGCAAACTTTCATGAAAACGCCCAATTTCTTGGTAAAAGAGTTTAGGAACTATTAAAGTATTTATAAATACAAATCTTTCATTATCTTCTATAAAAATACAGTCGCATACTTCTTTATTTACCATAACTTGAGATATACTAATATGTTAACAAGTTCTTGAACTGCAGATTTGAGAAATTGGTTCTTTGGATCTTATTATCATCCACGTACCTAAATTGTATATTGCATTTGATTATATAATATTTCTACTTGAGGCATTATTTTACGGAACAATTCTAGCAAAAAAAAAAAAAAAATTTTAATTTTTTTATAAATGGTAAGATGATTACAATTTTTGAATTCTTTTATCAGAAGTCCTTAAAGATTGTAATTATTCGAAACATTTAAGAAGATTCTCCCTATTTTCATAAACTCCATTAACTGTTCTTATTTTCAAATTCCAATGTGTGTTTGAAGATTTTGGAATGTGTACATTAACATTAACATTTAACATGTCCAATCTTAGTGGAGATTTTGAAAAAAAATGGAGCAATGCTTGAGAGATTTCCAAAAAATAACACACTGATTTAATTGATGAAGGTGCGCATTTCATTATAAGATTTTGTTGATGTGCGTAACAATGAATAAAATTGAATATTTGAAAACTTGTATGTTATACTGAACCCTTGCCTGTTCACCTTTCATAACATTAGCCACATCATATGTCTGTGCTATTAATTTATTTGGATCATTTCATTTGAGTACTTTGTTTATTTCAGTAAGTAAAAATTTCGATAAACCTTCTGGGTTTGTATTTTCTGGAGTAAAAACCCCCAAAATCATTCATATATTACATCTCGAAGTTTTTAACGGAAAACAATAACTGTTTGTATATGTTCAGAAATGTTTGTAGTGTCATCGGCCATGACAGCAATATATTCTGATGATTCACTGCTTTCCGTTACTATATGATTCTAGCATAGAAGGTAATAATTCATTTTATATTGTTTTTGATGTGCTCTTAAAAACTGAATTGCCATCTAAATGTTTTTGTAAAGATGTATCAAAAGTATTATTAATTAATCCCTTAAATACCCCCAGATTTTTTGATAATTCACTTTAATTATAACTCCGAAATGATAATCAATCTTTCCGCAAAATTAAAAATACAATCAATCTTTTAAAAAAATAAACAAAACAAAGTGAATACTGGAAATTATAAACCATTTGATTCTTTTAGTAATAGTGTTTGTCTTTGTATTGTTGAAACTGCATATTTATAAATTATAGATCTCTATTAATTATAAGTAAAAAAATAAAATAAATAAATTAAAAAATCGCCCTCCATAAAAAAAATATGATGTAGCGTCATCCTTATAGTGGGCATTCCTTAATTAATCAAAACATGAGGAACAGTTAAAAATATATTCTTACATGCAAGTAGCAGTTTGTAGCTGACACATAGAGTTGTATGTTCTTGCGTCTGATCCACAAACTTGATCCATTTTCGTGTCGGAACATTGAAGTTTACTGCATTTACTTAATTTTGTTCGACATTTCTCCATGTCAACACGACTTACTTTACGTTTTGATTGGAGACTGAAATTAAACATAAAGTTAAAAATTAATACACTATTCAAGTATGGTGACTGAATAACTTTTACAGTAGAAAAGTTATGACATTTATAATTATGTGAACAAAATAGTTTTATAAAAGGAACTATTCTAAGTGTGATTCAACAAAGAAATGGGTTATCAGAAATTAACAATTTAAAACTTGTCATAAAAGAAAGTAAAACATTGCAAACAAGTAATAAATTTATGACAACACAGTAATAGATTGAGTTCGCAGAAAGTATAAAATGTAACAAATGAGAAAGAAAATTGTTAGTATAACAGACTATTTTCAACATAAAAGAGTTACATGAACAACTCATAAGAGCAACTTAATAAATTACATTTACTGTTGTATATTTTAACTTTCCCTTGTAAACATATTGGATTCCCAATGAATCAGACATGTACGCGGACACACGTGAGCTTAAGTGATTTGTTCATGGACTTATGTGTTTCAAAGTGTTGTGTTTATGTATTACGTGTTATTTGTGAATGTGATATGTATACGTTTTAATTTATACAATTGACGCAGATCAACGAATGCAAGAATTCCAATAAAAATCTAGGTTTGATAATGCCTGAACAATAGGCGAAACGACGTAACCAATAAAAAATAAAAGAAAGAAAACGGACTGTGAGCAGTAAGTACAAAAATTAGTTAAATTAAATACAACCAGTCTAGTAAGGCAATCAATAATCACAAAGATATTGTATATTCGTCATTTGGTTGATAAGGGTTAATCTACCTGGAATGTTTCTAACAAAGTAGGGGTGTAATTGAAGAACTACTGGTGCAACCATTTTAAAATTTTTATTTTATTTAAAGATCCACCAAACTAGTGGAAAACTTGAGTCCAGCATCAGAAAACACATGAGAAAATATAGTTTCATAAAAATGTGTATATATATATATAAACAAAAAACTTGAACTTTAAGTTATCATTTTGAACTTCTAAATGTTACTAATTGTTTAATTCAGGATTATTTTGACCACCTCTGTACCGTACTGAAATTGTGTAGCTGTTACATTAAAAACTACCATTCAAAGCAATGTTAATTTATACACGAAAACTCCATTTAAAATATATTAATTTTGTAATAAGAAAATCATAATTCTAAAATTCGACTTCATATAACATTGATTACATAAAGAAAATAATATTGAGTCCCCCCTTCCCCATAAAGATTGCTTTTACAATCATGACCATGAAGACGATTGTATGTGTTAATCAAAATTCAAAAGGAGTACAATTTAAAACAAATAAACTCTTTCAAGGCCCAAAATAAAAATTTGAATTTCATACTGTACAACTAGAGTAGAAAATGACAAGATTAGTAAAAACACCATGAATATTGTTTCAACTATTTGAGCTGTAGAGATGACAGCATATTTTGATACACACCTATATACCGGGTGTTCAAGAAGTCTGGAAACCCCTTAATATTTATTTTATTAATAAACGCAGAACAATGAAACTCTAGGATTACGTCCTCACTGTAGTTACTGACTTTTTGGTCATTTTAACTGGTTTTTTTCACTTTTGGAGAACGTCCTGTGGAGGAAGTCTCAAAAATCTTAAATGTAAGCATAGGTCGAATTCTATCTCATTTTAAAGGTCTTTGTTAGAGGAACACATTGCCGCAATCCCGACTGAAAAAGGACTATTCGTTTGGAAATGGCAGCCTCTTAAAGTTTGTTAACTTTAGTTAAGGCAGAAGTGAATACTTAACTGTGTTGGTTATGTTAGTGTTTTAGCTATGAGAATTTCACAGCTGGGGTGTGGAGAGATAGGAAATATCAGTAATGGTCGATTTAATTGTTTAAAATCGTTAGGAGTGCACAGATGTAATTGGGTACAATTCTCATTATTAATAAAATTGAACAGACAGTATGTTAGTTGTTTATGTTTAAATTACTTACTTTGCAAACAATAATTATAAAAAAATAAACAAACCTTGGAAGGTATTACAGAAGGTGCTCGAAGTGGTGTCCTTGTGTAGCTTGGCTTGCCATGCGCTGGTGTACCTAATCATAACATGATCAACCATTACTGCCGTAATATTGTGTGACTCTTCTACTATTCGTTCCTTTACAGCTTCAATGTTGGTCGGCTTAGTTTTATAAACGTTACCCTTCAGAACGACAAAAAAAAAAATCTAAGGGTGAAAGGTCAGTCAATTTTACCCCTTCTACCAATCCATCTGTAATCAAAGATGTCATCTAACAGTTCTCTGACCGCAAACCAAAATGAGGAGGGGTCCCATCTTGCTGGCACCAGATAACCTCAAACTGAGGGCCCAGTAATTCCCTTAAATGTGGTAACACTCTAGTTTCCAGTAATTCAACGTAGGTGGTGGCATTTAAGTTCCCTTCTATAAAATACGGACCCACAACACGAGCACCAAGCAATCCTGCCCAAACATTTACTTTTTGTGGGTGTTGTGTGTGGGATTCTGCCATCCACCATGGGTTTTCTTGAGACCAGTAACGTGAATTATGTTGATTCACAGCACCATTCAGACAGAAACTAGCCTCATCAGAAAACCGGACAAGTTTTGCAAAGTGTTCATCGAGAATACATTTGTGCATTATAATTTCACAGTATTGCCGCCTCCGGTCTGGGTCATCTTCATTCAGTTCTTGGTGAAGTTGTATCTTAAACGGATGAAATTTGTTTTCGTGAAGTATTTTATGGGTGGAACCTGTACTAACACCTACATACTGTGCTGATTTTCTAATAGAGGTGTGCGGATTTTCCACGAAACACTGAAGTGTTTTAAAGGCCATTTCTTTATTGGTTGCTGATTTTGGCCGTCCGGATCTTGGCCGATCTTTTACAGAACTGCTTTCTCTAAAACGCTGTACGGTCCAGTTGATATGGTCTAACACTGTTGATTTTTGAATAGGTGGTCTATTGGGGTAAGTTTCATTGAACAAGCGGCTCACCTCCTCATATGAACGAGTTCTATCCCCATAACCCCTCATCATTAGAATGGTTATTCGCTCTGTCTCACTAATTGACATTCTAATCAAATGTAAAGCTTATTAAAAATGAATATCACAAACTAATGTAATACATGTCAACTAATGAACCAGTCAGTGTGCATTGCTTAACATGTACGAGAGATAAGATCGGACCAACCACAAAGGTCAGTGGGTCAGTGGCTATCAATAATCTGAATTAGCAAGTAATTAGTTCTGCCAAGAACGTTATTTGCCATTGCATTAGCATTAAAATCAAACAAACTTTGAGAGACTGCCATTTCCAAACGAATGGTCCTTTTTCAGTCGGGATTGCGGCAATGTGTTCTTCTAAAAAAGACCTTTAAAATGAGGTATAATTCGACCTATGATTACATTTAAGATTTTTTAGACTTCCTCCACAGGACGTCCCCCTAAAGTGAAAAAAGACAGTTAAAATTACCAAAAAGTCAGTAACTACAGTGAGGACATAATCCTAGAGTTTCATTGTTCTGCGTTTATTAATAAAATAAATATTAAGTGGTTTCCAGACTTTTTGAACACCCGGTATATATATATTAACCCATATAATCTGTCTGGATGCCTATAGTTCTTTTTCAGATGCTGTGAAACCATAATTATCAAGTCGCTTAATAAAACTTAAAATAAATGTATGTCACATCCCCTCTTCTTCAATATATAATCAGATGCAGAGAAAGATGACTGTTATCGCTTTGACAATCATATCAATGAACAATTTGAAGGTTAAAATCAAAACAGTTATACTATATTGTATTATAAATTGAAATATAAAATGGTTTCTTACCCACAATTTAACATTTTCAATTCACATTCATTTCGGTAAATATTGCCGTCAGAGCCACAAGTTAGCCTTTCTTTCTCATTTTCACAAGATGTAGGACATATCCCACCTAATGCTCCGGTTGGGTTACGTTCTTGAGTCATACAGTAGGCCATTGGCACTTCAAACACATGTTTGCTATAAATAATAAAATGACATCTATTTCATTAAGGTAATTTATTCAACCCTTTTTTAAAAATAAAGAACAAGAAATCCTTAAATCTGATAATTTTAAGTTCTGGTTAAAGCTTTATAATTTTATTGCGATTAGGCTTATTTAGTAGTATAGGTTTATTTATAATGAATAATGTATCTAAAATGAATAGTATATATAAACTCAAAAAATGTATTTAAAATTCATGGGATTCATTCATTTTGTAATACAATAACAAGCTAACAAGTCCAAATATTATCTATTAGTCTAGAATTTAGATTAACATTATCTATTGTTTTAAACATCATACTATTTAGAAAACTGAACATTACAGCTTAAGGTTGAAACTTTCTGGATTGTCAGATATTTTGGTGGATTATAATTATTTGTAGAATTTGTAAAATTTGTATTCAATTTATACCTAGTTCAAGGATTAATAAAACAATAAAACTTAAAGTTTCCAAATATTAATCCTCGAATATGGAGTTTCAAACAGAAATATCTGCCGTTACATTAAAATTTATACCTAGTTGTTGAAATTAGAAACAAAAAAATGCTTGATAAAAAAAATTAATTAGACCTTGTTATTTAAAATTAAGCTACAAAAATCAATTGTTTGTCAGGTGATAAAACAGTTAAACCTATGACCATATTGAATTCAAACAGTTCATCAACTTTTTGACCCTTACAAAGGAAATTGGGTAAAATATTCTCATTGGTTTATTCGATTCTGGAGTGAGGGCATTCATTTTATGAACTTGTATTACTTATGAGGCATGATTCCATTTGGCTATGTAAACACCAAAAACAGTAGGATTCGGAGTGCTGAAAATCCCCATGTGTATCATGAGAAACAATTGAAAGTGAAATATATGGTGTGTGTGTGTGTGATATCATGAAAAAAATTGTAAGTCATATATTTTTTTAATTCACCATTAATGCAGAACAATATCAGAATATTTAATTGCAATTCATTGCACTATTGGAAGGGGAAGATTGATACTACTGGTTTACAACATGATGGCGCAAAACACCACACTACATACATTCTGATTTCGTTACGGAATTCCTTGGTGATCGGGTCATTTGTCAAGGTGGCTTATTCCTATCAAGACCTCCAGATTTGGCTCTGCCAGATTGAGGTAACCTCAAACAAAAAGTCTACAGCAACAAACCATGAACATTTCAACAACAGAAGGCCACTATCAAATAAGCTGTATTAAATATACAAGAAACATATTGAAGAGGGTGTAAGGGTCTATTCAGGAAAATTTCCGCCAGTTTCAGCATTTTCTCTAGAATTTTTGGTATTGGAAAATTTGATAAAAAACATTATTTAATAATTTACACATTTTTTAATTTATTTATAAATGTACCTACTGGTATAAGGCTATGATAGATGACACACTCTAGTAACGCAATTAATAGACAGAAATATCTAATTAAGTTTTAAGAATATTTTAATTAATGTGCTATATTTTTAATATAGTAGTGGTAGAGAAATGTGACACAATGATTTAGTTTTTTAAAAGTTATTTCAAAATTTAGTTATAACATAAATATTTTCTAATAATAACTGAACACAGATTCTTTAAAAAAACTTTATTATTAAATGCATTTTGATCACAATGATGTACATAACAACTTGGTAGTTGTGATTCGATTGTTATATTTGATGTGTCTCTGAGAGTAGTAACATTGTCTTGAAACACATTTTATATTTAAAGTTATTTTGTGAGAATATATTACTTTCAGTTTTTGTTAGAAGATATATCTTTACACATGTTTCGATCTATTTTTATTCATAAGACAAATAAGATTAAATAATGCTTTAAATTTCCATCAACGTACCCACAGTTTTTTGCTTTCATTCTGCAAGCATTAGAGTAGACATGACCATCAGAACCACAAGTTGGTTTTGAAACTCGCCAGCACGACTCTCTACAGTGACGAGTTGTTTGGCAGTTCTTTTTTGAAGTTCTGACCACCCCCTGTCTGAAATTAGAATCAATCATGGTCTATCTTTATACAGATACAAATAATAGAAAGATAGTCTTGTAATCCAAAAGGGTAGAGCCTGAATATTATTCTATCAAAATATGACTACATATTAACTTATTGAGAATCAAATTAATTCCCTCCCTCCCCTCCCCCCTTACAGTAGGTGCAGGAGGGTTTGTGTGCATGCAATATAACTAAAGTTAATAATTGTTATATTGTACGAATGAAATGTTTATTGTGGAAAATTATGTTATAAATTCTGGACCATCGCATCACTTGATTACAGACAAATAAGGAAGAGAAATTGTAATCCACCTATGAAATTATTTTGTTACAAATTGATAATGAGGGTTTATGTTTACACTATTGTTAAAAACAAATGGCCAGATATTCCGCATGGCTCCAAATAGTGTATTAGTTATAATTATTACTAGCTGGTTATTATCAGATTTTTTTTTTGTTATCAAGTGTTAATTATAGACTATTTCATAATTTTTACAATTACATATCTCAATAAATATCAAAATTTCAGCAAAGTTATATTTTTTACAGTTTAATTGATGCGGTTTAAAAATTTAGGTGTATTCAATCTTCATGATTTAGCCTTGGATAAAAATTGTCCTGCTCCGTGGCATAAATAATTTCATAAACCAGTCATATCAAGGGTAGCATATAATTTGAAAAACAATTTGTAGTACAAACAATTATGTGATGTCTTGTATTTTGTTGTTGTGTCACATTTTAACTCACATACTTTACACTTTACAACTAGACATAAATAAGGGCCTAAATAATATTTTGATTCCAGAATTATAATTTTAGGGCTGGAATTGATTTTGGACCTAGAACAAGTGCAATGTTGTGAATGAGGAACTTACCCACAAGTTAGTAGTTTCATCTGGCAAGTATTTCGATAGACATTTCCATCGGAGCCACAAATAGGACCATCCATTGGGGCTTGTTCACAACTCACAGGGCAGTTCTCTCTGTGTGCTGAGATGTTGTTGCAAGGACCTAAGTGAGATAGTGCCACTCCTACTCTGCAACCCATATACACATATTACTGAAGTTCCTTAAACGGGAAATTTACATCTTGGAGCTATACTTCTTGAACTTATCACGCAATTTAGAAAAATATATTTGGCTGACAAAAAATAAGAAGATAAACATTAATTTTTTTTTTAATGTTATGAAAACCAGGATGTACCATAATATTAGATTTTATTTTAGTCAATTTTTCTCAATTTGTTTTAACAATTTAAAAAAATCAATGAACTTGTGCAATTAACACAAATTACACATTTTTCTTTATATATTTGTTTCTATGCTAATTTCATTTTTCGGTAAAGACCAATTAAAAGATGTTGCAACACAGAACTAAGACTATGAAATGTCCCCGTTCCCGATACATAATAAGATTTGATGGTCATTTAAGTTTCAGATACATAGATATATGTCTAGCCGCACAATAACTTTAACAAATTATCAGATTTATATTAGTAAAATGTTTATTTTTTAATAGCATGAATAAATTTGTCAACCAGTAAGATTGGTTAAACTGTTTAAAGATGGTGGTCCATCTAGCCAATTTTACGAAGTTGGCAATCACATTTATACCATGGTATACATACAACAAATCATAAAACTTAAAGTGAAATGTTTTTTTGGAACCATTTTTTAAACTGATTTACTATTGTTCCTCTAAAATAATTCACATCACAGTAAAATAATATTTATTAAAACACTACAAATTAAATTAAATAAAAATAAAATACCTTAACTTTAACATAATCGTAAAATGTAACAGTAAATACTTATTTCAAATATACAAAATTGAATTTATACTAGGAACAAAAACGCATCCCTGTCCTATGGTAATAAAACAGGTGTGGGGGAAATATTTTTACACAAATTATTTATCGTCCAAATCAAAAGACAGAATTCACATATGAAAACATATAGAGAGTGTTTAAAAGGTCCCTTTATTTTTTTATTGCTTAAAATAAATTAACAGAACTTTGTATATATCTTGTGATACATAACAGGACATATTTTTTTACATATATGATTTTGATGGGATTTGGGGGGGGGGGGTTAAAATCTTAAATGGAAAGGTAGGTCATGATGCACATCATTGTAAAGCTTATTAAAAAACAAAGTAAATGGTTCAAACTAGAGCTTATTATCTTGTTCCATTTAAAAATAATAGACAATGTAAAAATGTGAATATTGTTATTTTTTAATTTTTACATCAGTTAGTAGGTTAATCGTAGGTTATAATAGAAATAAGTATGTTGTTGGGGTTAGAGGTAACACATTTTATTAGGTTACTAATGTTGTATAAAAAACCAGTAAATACATTTAGTACAGTACCACTAACATTATTTTCGTAAACATACTAAAAAAACGCTTCACTGTACTTTAATGTTATGTTATTACAGTAATAACACACATGACAAATTCTTTTAGTGTAGTCCTATGACAGGGATTCGGCCTGTTCACTGATCCGTCAATGAAAAATGGACCAATATATCTACCTCCATAAATCCCTGCCCAGACATTGACAGTTCTTGGATGCTGAGTATGATCCTCATGAAACCAGTGAGGGTTTTCACTTTACCAATATCAACAGTTTAGCCGATTAACTAATTCATGGAAAGTGAATGGACATTCGTTACTAAAACATACACGTCTCGGATAATCATCGTAGATGCATAGTTACCATGATTTCACAAAATTGAAGTCTCCCATCTGAATCCTCTTCATTGAGCTCTTGAAGCATTTGCATTTTAAAAGGGCGAAACTTATTATTTTTGAGTATGTAGTGACCCAATTGATAAACCAGTTTTTTGTGCAACGCTAAGAACTGATTGATGTGGTTCTCTTGTTAATGAACTTAGAACCAATACCTGATTTTCTTCTGTTGTTGATATTAATGGTCTCACTGATCAAGATTCGTCTCTAACACTAAATGTGTTTATAAATTTTTTTAAACTATACTAATAACCTGCTTTAATGTTATAAAGAAAAATACCCATTATCCATTTGTTTGAAAAGGAGCAAGATACTAAGCTCTAGTTTGCGTCATTTACCTTTGTCTTTTAATGACCGTTAAAATGATGTACTACACGATCTACTTTTAGATTTAAGTTTTAAGCCCATCCTCTCAATTCCCCCAAAATCATAGAGGGTTAGATATGTCAAAAAATATCTCCCCTTATGCATTACAAACTACATACAAAATTCTGTTAATTTATTTTAATTAATAAAAAAATCAGTTAAAGGGACTTTTTGAACACTCAGTATTTATTACCCACGTAAATGCATACCCGTGGAAATATACTTGTATACATACATAAATATCTATGTAAACATACTCTTCCACACATTTATATACAGACAGACACATAAACATATATACAAAATACATTAATATACATACCACAATATATACATAAACATACAATATTTAAAACTTAACTCCACCATACGCCCACTAACATACATCATGACATTTTTGAACAATGACATTAATCGTATAATTTGTTACAATACTACAAACACACAAGCGTACATTCTTCAAGATATTATGTCAAAATAAAAGTAGACATTTTCTTGGCATAGTAGGTTACTTAATATGTTTCTGAAATGAAATTTTACAACTGGACCATCTTAGTTCTAATAACATCTTTTCGCAACTAAATCCCCTGTTGTTCGTTTTAGCTGTATTTATTGACTTGGACAACAATCAGAAATCACAAGCTTCCACGGCAGGAGAAAAGAGATGTAACCCTGAAGTGCTATTTATAGCTTAGAAACTCTGAATGAGTTGCAAGAAATAAGATGGTATGTTCTCATGATGCAACCAAGGGCGTACCCAGGATCAAATTTACGGGGGGGGGGGGGCAAGCCATGGTCATTCAATATACAATTGATTATTAAAATAGTTATTTCAAGAATTGTATTAAATTCCAGCAACAAAATGTATAATAAAGATTTATTTTTTGCTTCCAGGGGGGGCAGCTGCCCCCGCTGCCCCTCGCTGGGTACGCCCATGGATGCAACTGTTAAGTTCTCGTTGCCCACAGGTGTAGTCTCTTCTACTCCATCATGAAGCATTATGAAGGCTTCAAAGGACCTCCAAGCAACATTTATTAGTAATATTTAGGCCTTGTGCTGTATACTTAGTATGCACAATCTCATAGGAATCAAAGATCATTGTAAACATCACTTTGTCATTTCTGCGTTCTTCCTGTGCTACTTTCATAACCTTAACTCATAGTTCATCACCAGTGATCATCGTTTTTAAGTCAGGTTTGTCATTTGCAGAGCTCTACAAGGTTTTTATACAGAGTTATTTTTACCAAGTCATTAGAAACTTCAACACAAAATTTTCAGCTATTTCCCACAAAACCAAATCCTTACTTGAAATACAAAGTATCGAACCAGTGCTTATCTCCACCTTATGTGCAAGTACCTAAGTACATTGGACAGTGACACAATGAAATGATCAGGTATGTCCAAAGTCCACACTAGGATAATGACCTCACCAGTTTGGTTTGTTAAGTACAGTCTGGAATTCGAGTTGTTCTCTACTGACATGTTGTTTTATTTGAAACAGTTGCACCACTCTTTCATTTGTGTGTGGCCCAGCCAAGGAGCCCACCAAACCAAAATCATAATAATTATAAATTAGGATGTAATGAAAAGGGATTTTTAAATAATAAAATATGAATTGGCACTTGCGATTCTGATGAGCAGTGCAATATGACGTAGAAGAAGGGGAGGGGAGAGATGAGGAGTGGAGGGCTTGAGCTAGCGAGCCGACCGGGAGTCTTTTCCGAGAGCCGCTAGAAGAAAGACCGCTACGGGACGAGGTCAGTCCATTTTCGGCCACGTGCAAGTTAAATTCAACGGTATGTTTTTCGGCCATTATTAAGGCTTAATCTTGCCGTTATGTCTTTTTTTATAAATTATAATAATTCTGTAATCTGCGTCCTAACCCGACTCCTTGGCCCATCCTGACAAGATTCGGCTAAAGTGTACGCGGTCTCCAGCCAGCCGGAGCTTCCTGCTGGTCAAAAGAAGTGGAGACGGTCACATGTGTAAAAACCTGCTATATTTAAATTTCTACATGGTTTTCATTTGGATATTGTCAAGCCTGATGAAAATTTTTTTGCAATCAAGTTGTCTTTATTTACAGAAAATGAAAAGCTGATTGCCACTGAGTTAAGTACGACTGATTCACTCATATGATGACTACCAGTTACGGTTGGTTTCAGTGCGCAGGAAAAACTACATGCACACAACCTCCATCTCTACATCGGAGACCACATACATTCCTTTCTTTCCATGGGAGAAATTCAAGCTGGTTACTCTTGGAACAAACCTTACATTTCCAAATTCATGGCAGGTACAGAATTTATATATATATTTTGTAAGAACATTTATATAGTTTATCGTTTTTAACTCTTAACCAAACATTTTAATTTCAACGTTAATATTTCACGAACCACATCTTTCTGTTATTATATGTGGTTAAAAGTTAAGTAAAATTAATAAGCAAACAATTTATAAGCATACAGTTTACAGTAAAACATTTTAATGTCATTGTATAGGCCTATATTAGACTACTGAAGGTAATTTTATAAATTTAGTTACAAAATATTTTGTAAGTTTGTCTTTTAATCATGAATTTTTCTATTAATCAAGAGTTTTCTTTCAGTAAAATGTTCGTTAAGTTGTTTTTCACTAAGTTGGGTATAATTGAATATGTTTTAATTCCCACTTACCTACATATTTCCACTTTTAACATACACATATTGAGATAGGTTCTACCATCAGTCCCACAGACTGGATCTAACTCTTTACCACATCTGTGTTCGCAAGAGGATCCTAGCGATCTTTGGCAGTTATCTTCAGCTACTGTCACTCCTATACAGAGAAACATAAATTAAAACTGAATTAAAAATATAATTATATTATACAGAAATTTGTAAATCTAGTAGTTTATTTAAACTAAAACATATTATTATAAATTTAAAATTGAAGAAAATATATAATGTAGCTAAAATAGTACATTAAGAAATATAAATAAATACACACAAAGATTGAAGACAGGTACTATTACATTAGGCAATTTTGTATTAATAACTCTAATTTCTAGTTCTTTTACCTTCAGGCTATTATATTTTTCATTATTATTATGTGAGTCATCACACAATTATAATTTATTTTTAGTCACAGCTGTAAGATTTTTACTGTAAGTTCCCAAGAGATCTCTAGTTTACATTCTAAATTTGATTAAAATGTTAAACAGAATTCTGGCTTCTAAAACTATTAATATTGACATTTTTATTATTTTGATGTTATTTATTTATAATTTTGTTTTTTAATGATAATCAAAAAAGCACAGTCATACAGAATATCAGACATAACTATAAAATAGTAAGAAATAATGTTAACAATATCGCAATACAGTGGGTTCCTACTCACGTGGGCTTGTGGGGGAATGAGGCAGCAGATGATTTATCAAAGAGAGGAACAAGAATTATCCAAAAACCAGCAGGTGCCCTGACGTTGCAAGCAATTATACGAAAATTAAAAACAACCTCACAGCAGAAATTTGTGATGATATGAGGAATAAACTGCAGGGCAAAGCTTATGATCTGTTTGAGCTTTTCAAAGAAAATAGGATGCTTCCGTGTAATGTGTCTGTAGCAAATTTCCGATTAGCTACTGGTCACGATTGTCTTGCCAAGCATTTATGCAGAATGAAAATACTAACCTCTGACAAGTGCACAATTTGCTCACAAGAATTGGACTCCATGTATGTTATGGACAAGGATCATCTACTGGTCTGCAGGGGTCTGGAAGGAGAGAAGCAAGGATGAAGGGACTTTCCTGGACTTTATTGGGACTTGCCAAGATGGACAAGGACCAAGATGGCATGAGCCAAAAGGAGCCATTGGAAGAAGAAGAAGAAGTTATTGTATCTTACGGTTTTTTCGTAAAAATCACATAGAACATTAAAACAGCTGTTACCATAGATTTGAAGTTAAATAGGTTATAACATATTAGTTTTTGTGAGATTGTTTTCTTATATTATTTGCTGTATAACAAAAAATATAGTTCAACACTTGGACCAAAAGAAGCTTTTCGATCCTCGCTCATTATTTTCCTCGCACTTGAACTTGTATTGAAAAGCTTCAGTTCTGGTCCTAGTGATGAAATGTACTATTAGTTGCTTCCACTCAATAAGTCCAACATTTCTTCACACACCAATCCTTCTTCCTTAAAAGTCCTCATTCTGAATTCCTGCATCAATATAAAGAATATGTATTTTCTTGCAGGTTCAGGTGACACATTTGGCAAGTAAATAGTTCGTCTTGTCTCAACCAATGACAGTTTAAGTTCAAAAGTTTTAAGATTATATTCATAGAAATGAGATCCATTTTATCCTCCAATTAACTTGTATGCCACATCGATTCCCTGCAAATGGCGTGAAACTGTGATCCATAAAACCAGTCTTGTTTAATTTTTGTGATAGTTTTCCAACTAACATTACTGCTTGACCCCCACACTTATTTCTTCTCAATATTTTATGCAAAGTTAATACAATTATATCTTTTAGTCATTTACAAGAATGTCTTTTACTAAATTTTGTTGGACTTTCAGTTCTACAATTCAATGCTTTCTGTATTTACTTCAGTTATAAAATTCATTCAGTCTATATCATTGTACACAAATTTTGTAATTACTAAATATTAGATTATAGAACACATTCTAATAACTTGTGTAATAAAATTATAAAGTACTTTATGTATTATTTGATTTATAAAATTTGTAAATAAGACACATTTTATTTGAAATTTAATTTATTTTCCATACTGCCAAAGGCGCATAAGGTTTTAAACAATGACTCATAAGACTTTGTTGTTCATCACAATGGTAAATTTTTTATTTATACTACAACAGGTTCAAACAATATCGAAATTATCAACCCAACTGCAGCGAAATAAGAATATGCCTAAATCAACTAAGACACTTCCCTTTTATATTATATTACACTATTACCTGTAAGACTGATTAAATAGCTTAAACTTTATTAATAACCTTTATATTAACTTAAATTATTTTGGTACTGAAGTTAAAAAGAACAAGAGAATCTTAAAATTTAATGAGCCAATTATACAGAAGGATAATTATTCACAACACCTATATAAAATTTTTACAACTCTTATAAAGCATTAAACTAATTATCTATATTAGGGTTAAAACATGAAAGTTTTTATTCTTAATAATTGTTACTACCTTTTATAGGTCGTTCACTATAGTTGTTTTATGAATCTCATTAAAAGTGCAAGGATAATAAAAGTACAGTTATTTCTGTAGAAGAATATATCTATATATAAAAGCTATTTAAATGAATAGCTCTTGAACATTAACTATCTCTCTCAAATACACCATAAAATTCAGTAAATTTAATTGTATGAGTATGAAATGATTTGGACTTTAAAAGCCAACATTCACAAACGACTATTAGAAAATGTGTTTATACTTTGATAGCTATATAGGCAGGATTTATTTTCTACTAGGCAAATTAGGCACACGTCTAGGGCGCAAAATTGTGAGAGGTGAACAGTTTTTAAAGAGGAAAAAATGTTTAACTGTCGGGGTATGTAAACCGTAAAATTTTTATGATTTAACTCATGAGGTTCAATTATCCATTATTTTGAGTTAAATGGCTATATCTGTGAGCCAATACATATTTTAAATTACAATACTTGTAGATGTCACAATGGTTAAACTATTGACGTCATTTAGTTACCTTGTTTGGTGGGACGGACGATGAGTTAAATGTCTAAGGCTGCCAAAATCCTAAATGTGGCTCTACATTTATGTACATATTTACTGTACATACTAAGTAGATATGTAAGTTTAGATCTAGTTTATAAGCAAGACCCTCCGATGATGATAACCATGTTATCGAAATTTACATCAGGGCATTTAGTGGAAATAATTAATAAAGAACAATTAATCAGATAATTGTGTTTTATTTTAAAGTTTCAGTGATTGTGGTTAGGGGCAAATTCGAATCATTATTGTGAATACAACAAATAAAATTAAAATTAAATACAATAATAAAATAGTGTTCAATAATTAGTCAGTAGATATTAACCAAATACAAAACAATTAAATTAACTCAATTATAATATAATATAAAATTCCCATAAACCACAATAAAACACTAACAACACAAAGGCTGTATGTTAATTCTACTTTATGTACATTTCAATAGAGTGTGTATTGTACCTCTGAAGATGATAGCAGTTCTATTAAAATGTACATAAGGTAGAATAAACATAACTATATAGTCTTTGTGTCATTAGTGCTTTATTGTGGTTTTTGTAATTTTATTCTATGGTATATTCAGTGCTCCAGTGTTCAATGACAATTATAATAATTAATTAAGTTAATTAAAATACAATAAAGAAATTAGATATTGATAAAATGTAAATAAATATTTAATAAAATTTAACATAATATAAAAAACGAGTGCTTACATCTTATCCAACACTCCAATGGACCATTTTAATGTGTCGAGCTGTGACAAATTTCTCTACATTCATATGAGGAAGACACTAAATAGTGTCACAAACACTTTATGAAAACGTTAAGGTCGTTTATATTTTGTATGTTCTCAT
This sequence comes from Aphrophora alni, assembly GCA_963513935.1. NCBI lineage: Eukaryota > Metazoa > Arthropoda > Insecta > Hemiptera > Aphrophoridae > Aphrophora > Aphrophora alni. The sequence continues at coordinate 98,013,241 of OY740774.1, read as the reverse complement.
GAAGCTGATTTAGAAGTCTGGTGGAATATTGAGTAACAATCTTTCAGCACCATTAAGACTGGTGGATTTTATACATCTGAAAATCATTTGCCGTACATAACTAGTCTTACGTGAAATCCATATTCCGAATGTTGTTTTATTTTTCCAAATTAAATTTTGTCTTGGATGTAAAAACAAATGAGTGTAAAATATTCTAACTAACTGAAAACATTTTTACAAGATTCATTTCAAGCTGAACAGCTTCTTTTCTTGTAGAGTGCAGAGTCTCCGGAAGTGGACATTGGCATAACCTCCACAAATAATAATACCATTATATTTTTGCAGAATCATTCCTAAATATTATTACAACTGTTACATAATTTAACAAGTAAGTTTGAAGGGGGAGGATGGTGGAGTTTGATTTTTTTGGTCGAGACATTTTGTATTTCAACATATGAGAGCGTAAGAACCTTTCTATTCCTATTATTTTACGCTTTTAAAAGACACATAATTTTGTTGTTTTTAATTTAATAATTTATATTTGATTATTGAAAAAATCAAATAAATCTTCAATTAACGTTTACTACTTAAACCTATGATTTTAAATTTTATTTCTATAATAATTTTGTAATTAATTTTCCTTGAAATCTTATAAAATATCACTGTAATATTAATTACCTCTTCCACATGTTTTCTTTTTAAGTTCACAACCGTTTCTGTAAATGACTGAATCAGAACCGCACACTGGATCACCTCCTCCAGTCTGTGGACAGATCCGCGGACATGATGAGTTCCGAGCACATCCAACACCTGAAAGAAATATAATTTTAAAAAATCAAAAACATCACATTTTAAATAAATGGAGTTATTTCTGTCTACCTAGAGAAACCTTAAAAGCGCATGACCAAAAAAAACTTTGATTTATATCTATAGATTTGTTTTATAACTTTAGAAATCGATACGATATTGTGTCTAGATTTGCTATACACACTTAATTTGTTATGAAATCTTTTACCAGTATAAAAATATCAAGATTTTTTTTTGTTCATTTAAAAATTGCTGCAATTTAAAACTTTTACTCCTGAATAATATGTCAAACTATATAAACAAAATTACAAGAGAGAAAATATTTTCAATATAAATATAATATTAACTGTATTGTAGCTCAAAGGATAATAGTGTAATCAATTAAAGATATTGATATGTTTTTTGCTAATTGACTAAAAGTTTTTGAAGTTACAGTATTCATTATTATTTTTGGCTTAACAATTTAACGTTGAAAAAAAATTACTAAATCATAAACTTTTAGATATTGTAGCCCATTACCATATAGTTTATAGTTATTTTTTTAATTGATATCTTTAAAAACACCCATGCTTTGATGTTAGGAGGATTACAACTTTGCAAACAATCTCTTGTAAAATCTTATCAAAACTATACAATCATTTGAGAAACTATGAAAAATTGTCATATTTATATATTATATACAAAAAGATAGCATAGGATATACAATGTCATAGAAAAATGAATTAGTAATATATAATAAGTAGATTACTTAGAAAAATCTCCCCCATGAGAACACAGATGTGGTAAATGTCTGCTGTAAGCGACTAACCGATAACTTCTTAGATTTTTGCTTGATTGGTGGTGTACTCTAGTAGCTAAAGTTTGAACTTTTGAGTTGGAGTTGACATTATTTTACAGTATACAGTATACCTACATACAATTAAATATGCGAAACTTTGTAAAACGTAATTCTAATTTTAAATTCTCCCCAGTTTATCGTCACAAAAGGTCTCTTATTTTCAAAAATGATTTCTACCTCTTAATACTAATATGTTTTAAAGACAAAACTCGTGTAAAAGTATATGTAATAAAAATTACTTTTTGCATATAAAGATTTTTAAATAATGTACGAAGGAAAATAATCGATACTGATTTCGAAGAGAAATTTGTTTCTGGCCAAATAACGTGATCTAGTTTAAAAGAAAAAAAATTGGTGGCTCTGTAACTATCTTGTTTATTTTTCTTAGACTGAAACATTATTTTCCTTTCATTATTGTCATTGAATTTTCCTTTCAATAAAGTTCAGCAATTGTATTCCAAGAATCAATGGAGTTAAATAAGTCTTCCATTCAATTTTATAGCCGACAATCTTGCAATGGTCTCCTATAATTAATGTTGAGCATTTTCACCCAGTGAATATCATTAGATACTGTTTACCATAATTAAAAGTAGGCGTAATTGTAGTTAGATTTCTATCAAATTTGCTTCATGTCGTGGCCATGTGAGGAAGAAGTATGTCCATTTCATTGGTAACTATCATTCAGTTTGGGACACATCATTTTAAAATAGTGACATTCGAAAATTGAAAAAAAAAGATAGAAAGTTAATTTTCATTTAATATAAAATTTTTTTTTTAAAGTCCAATATTTTCATATACGGTATTTGTTGTCCCTCACTTGTAATGTAAAACATTTCAAATTTTCAAATGAGACCAAGTACTTCAGATAATCAGTTAATTATCACTCTGGTCCTCTTTTTACACCCAATCCTTAAACTATCGTGTTAAAAATTTAAAAAAATCCATGGGACACTCACTCCAAAACAAAAATTAAAATTTAGACTCGAGTGGCAGACCGAATGAGTGATAAAATGTTTCACAACAGCTGGTATTAGAGACAGACATCATTCGATAAACACAATAACCTGTCAGGGCTTGGCAATCCCGGGGTCCTAGCTGGATTTACCCTTTGTTCATGTATTCTTGGGTAGATCCCTCTCTTTCATCTTTCCTATCAGGTGATCAACGTTTGTTCTCTTCCGACCCTGACGCTATTAACGTATATGTGTGGTACGAGTTTTCATTTAATACTCTTTTCTTCTTTATTTAAAAATGGATGGTCATCGAGATGTTTTTCTCCTTTAACAACAAGGAACAATATTTTGAATTGTTTTACAATAATAAAACTACAAACATTTTAATGATTTAGGTATAATTTCAAAGGCCGTGGAAATTGGTAACTGGCATAATAAAAAGTGTACATTTTATAATTTATAAACCTTGTATGTAACATAACCAGATCGCAGAAGCGGAAATGATTCATCCTCAGACAACAAAACCTTGACCTTGTACTTCACGCCTCCCTATACTGAACAACTAGCGACATCTAATTTAGTTGTGTCATACGGGATATTGTTTTTACGTAATTTTCAAATAAGTGCAATATTAGGAAGTTTTTTATACAATCGTGCGTGTGTTTTTGTGATTGTGTGTGTTAATATGTGTTGTTATTTATAATGCCATGTGAAATAGTGATAAATTGTTCTTTATTTTTATATATTTTTTTGAAGTAAGATACAAATAAGTATTTGAAGGTTAACTTTCCCCAAGGTAAGCAAATATTTGGTTTTTATAGGTTTAACAGGTATTTGAATTGTGGTCTGCAAGCAAGTAAATAAAACTTAATATATTCTTTTGTGTGTACGTTTTGTATAGATTCGGTTTGCTTAATGTTTCTGAAAATGAATTATTTAGGCCTAGGCTTAGCGTTGCTGATGGGCTAATTTGCTCTTGTCAGATTAGTCCTGTAATATTTGATAGCAGTTAATGGATATCTTAATTCTAATTTATTTAATATTAAATTGAAAACCGATTGTAAGAAATAATTAACCAGAAACATAGGTTATTATTGGTTATAATATGACCAAATAAAAATATAAGTTATGTCAAATATATTTAGTAGTACAGTAGGTACCCTAATTGTTTACTGAAATGCCTCAATTTTGATTTTTCCCTCCCGTTATTTTTGTACTACATATTTATCTTCATAAGAATAATAACTTTTTTTTTTTTGTGAGCTAACATTCTTTCACGGAAAAAAAGGTAATTTCTAGTTTTTTAGGCGTAAATAAACCTACGTACGATATGACAACACTAATCCCAATTGAAATTTGCATGCTTTCACCATCCAAATATTAACACGCTCAGTATTGCTTGACTATCCTATGGTGATCAGATATAAACATTGCAAATCAGTCGAAACATTGTATGTGTACTTAACCTACAAATACGACATTAAAAATAAATAGGGGCATTAGCTTACAGTAAATATTTACTATTATATTTTCTTAGCTGAATTTACTTCTTTATTGCAATAATTGAAAATGAAAAGTAACAAATTCATGTAGGCTATACATATCACAAAGGGAATTCTGAAATTTCATATTCACTTATAAAACGGTAAAGCATACCTATATCAAAAGCAATGGTAATTGTTTACAAAGAAAAGAAGCAGTAACTTTCTTTGTAAACAATTACCCTTCTAATATCACGTATCGTATGAGGCATGAGCATTGAACGTCAAATACCTAAGTCATTTCAGTTTATACTATAATATGTCGATTTTGATAATTTAATACCGTATATAAACAATATTTCATGTAAATAAGTTGAATTATATTAATGTTATAGATTCTTGCCTATCATAACCTGTCTTTTACCATAGAAGAAGGAATTAGAATTTTAATTCCTTCTTCTATGCTTTTACTTAATTGTTTTAATCTTTAGATTGACTTGCTAAATTTTAATCCCGCAAACATTAGTCTAGTATTTATAATCTACGGACGGTTGCATCTCTACAACCACAGAGAAGATAGTATAACAGTGGTGATTGTAAAATTTTTAGGTTATACGAGACTACTATAATATGCCGTTGATCAGTGGCTACAAGTATTATAGTTCCATAATATTTCTTTTCTTGGAGGTTCACTTGTGACTATAACAGCAATGTCTATCCCTTCGTCTACGTTTTAAACATCCGGTTTCTTCACCTTTCCATAATTTAAATTATATGAAGACCATTTATTTTTGTTTTTTCAGCAACATACTTTTTCTAACAATTATAAAACAAGAGGCTATGATTACAAAATTTTGATGCAACACTTATATTTATTCCATAGAAATTAAATTTTTGAAAACAAAAACAGATGGAAAGACGGTAAACGAAGCAGACTTCGAAAATATTTTAATGGGTATTATTTTTGTTCCAGTTGATTATTAGAACTATAGGCCTATATAGGCAGAACTGTTTTTGTTACACACTGTATCTGGCCGTATCATATACCAATTAATTAAACAGTACTTACTAAAATATATTATTGTAGTCTAATATCCAATTACTATTTAGTCTATAATAATAAATAATATTAGAAGTAACAAACTGCACGTTTCTCAGCTGTTTAAAAATGTATTTGGTACTGTCTTTTTTATATTAAATAAATACAAACCACAAAAGATGTAGTGGAACACTTCCAGTGTATAACCACAAATAGCGATCCATTTTGGCAAAGATTGTCGCTGCACTTTGTGGCAGACAATGGGACCCAATGTTGCTGATAATGTAGCACTTTACAAAAGTGCATCACATAAATTTCTTCAAGATCATATCAATTTATTTTCACCTTTGTTCTCAACCGAAGGAGAAAAGTTTTGCAACGTGAAATGGTTTGTAATTTGTCGTTTGTAGATTTACTTCTTTTTTTTTCTTTCTAAAATGATATAGTTTTACTAATTTCGAAAACAGTTAGCCTATTCGTACAAATCTTCATCAAGTTGTTTAGATTTTCTATTAATCGGGATTTTTGTTAAGTTTTCTTTAAAAATTGGTGTAATTATTAATTGTAACCACTTAAAAAATAAGCCAGCATTAAAACGTAACTTAATTTGTCCACAAATTAGAATTTAGTTTGATTTTTAACGGTCTCTTCAATTAATTCCAAAAAATTGATAAATATATTAAATTTCATTTCACAGGTAGTTAGAAATGTGTGTGTGTGTGTGTGTGTGTGAGAGAGAGAGAGAGAGAGAGAGAGAGAGAGAGAGAGAGAGAGAGAGAGAGAGATGTTATATATTTATTAGTTGAGCCCCAGCTATTATTATTTATTAGTTTAGTGGTCAATGCTCTTGTTTCACGGGTAAAGGTTCCAGGATCAATCTCCTTGGAGGTTAAAAAATATACAGTGTTGACCCAACATCGTGAGTCATATTGGGAAGCCACAATTGTTAGCGAACTCTGAGAATGCTAGAACAATGGCAGTGGGAATTCAACGTTGAAGTCATATAGTCGACCTAGGCCCTCATTGCTATTAATCCAAGGAGTTTAGTTTGTTATAGGGGCAAATTTTGCTCCCCCCTTTCAAATTAAGTTTTTGGAGATATGTCAGTAAATTTTAAATTAAAAAAAGGCACTTTACCATGATAAATATTCATCTTGCATATATTCACTAGAATGTAGGTAAACAAACTGACAAAAAAAGAAGAAGTTTACGACCACTACTTATTAAATTACAATGCTTTCAATTTGTTTCGAAAATGGCCAACTTCGGCCGTAAATATGAATTTTGTGTTCCAAATTTGACCACCGATTTCTTGTGTAAATATACATATTTTGTTCAATTTTCTTGAAGGTTAGATGATTCTTACCCAATTGTTGCATTATTAGTTATATATATATATATATATATATATATATATATATATATATATATATATATTCAAAAAATTCAAATATCCTACCATTTCGAGTCCCTTCATTTCCGAGTATTATCATTTTTTGTTTTTTAATTTTCTACGACCCATAGAGCCGGAGATATTTAAAAATAGTAAAAAAAAAACTAAAAATGAAGTTTTATACACTCATTTATGAACTTTTAGTTCGATTTTGCTTATTTTTTTTCTGTTTCCCACTCAGTTGCATTTATAAAAAGAAAAAAGGGGAAAAAAACTTCCCAGTTATATCAGTTTTACATACTAATTTCCCTCTACTAGTAATGCTAGTATAGTAGTGTTATTTGCCGCCATTTTGATTAGGTTCAACTAGTCTAAATGGGGTTTGTAGTATTGTTTACTACGTTTAATGAACTATACATGAGATATTTCCTTGAAGTCCCCCTCCCCCCATAATCATTATTTCACTGTGGCCTTTGTGACCGCAACAAGGTTTTGCTGGCAAAGATTAGATTATTAACGGTCGGCCCCTTAGTTAGGTGCCTTCTTTGTAATCAATCCCCCTTAACGATAAAGTAAAAAATAGGGGTAGATAGTACAATCTATTCACCGCCTACTTAGTCAGGGGCAATAAGTGATCCCTGGTTTGTGGGTTATCCTTTATTCGTTAGTCCCTTTAAAATGAAGTCTCATTTGATAGGGTTACAACCTAAACATTTCAGATTTGTCTCTCATAAATTTAATGGGGAGGGGGAGCTATATTACCTTATGTGATAAAAGTTAACTTCTTAAGTCCGAAAAATTTGTCGAAAAGCGCTATTTTTTGTTGCCATTCATTCAAAATTTAGAATAAAAAGTGACTTTGGCGACATCCGGTATATAGGCTATACAAAAGCTATCTCTGAAACTCTTTGAAACTAACTAACTTTAAATGGAAAACTTCCCTTTAGTTTCTTGTTACAAATATCTTGTAAAATTCAATCTGTCATTAAAATGAAAACATCAATTTTTTATTAATGTTTTAGAATAATTGTATTTGTAATTTGTGTCCCAATTAATTTCGAATTGATCAAATTTTGACAATAAGTAGTCACTAAGTGCCCAATACAAGTTATAGGTCGTATTCTTCACAGATTCGAAAGTTATTGGTAGATATATAACAAAAAAAAATTGAAAAATGTATACACAGTAGAGCTGCTTTAAAATAACTAGGCTAGTTCCTCTTAAAACCGGCTGTACAATATGGATTTCGTTAAATTTTGATGTGAAGATTATTGTCCCACTCCGTGTGTAAAATCGAAAGGTTTGACGCTTTGGATTTACAGTTTTGGGTACTCTGGTTGCAGTCCAAGTCTAAGAGGGTGTAGCATGTATCAATGTGTAGCAAGGGTTTTAGTTGTGAATCTCCTTGCTAACGTGTGTATAGATACCGGCGCTAATGCTGGCACTTGAACCTACCCTTAAGCGATGGGTGGGGGGCGCGGGGGAAGGGCATAAGTGGAGAAAAAACATTTCCCAACGACGCTTTCTAATGTGACTCAACGAAAAAAATACCTCACCCTTTTTTAAATATGATCGATTCTAAGCTTTATTAACATGTCAAGGTAATTTATAATATCTTAAAAAATACCTCAGATATAAGTTGAAAAGCATACAATTGGAATATGGAACTGGTTTATCTACCCGCCGGTAGTACTGATGTTTTTAGTCTGGTTAGTAGTGGTTTGTTAGCGATAGCCCAAATGTCAGCATTCGCGCCGGGATTTATAGGCTACTGTGTTTTCCCAGCTGATGAAGTGGCTGTAGTAAAGTGCCCTGGAACACCTGATTTCCAAGTTCTCTAATTTGTTTAGTCTATTGTTTTCTTTTAGTGGGAATTTTGTAAATTATTACGTTGGTTTGAGTTTTGGGGAACGGCGTTTTCTGTATTCTCGGGAGGGGCTATGTCGGACCGCGGTAGTTATAATTATATTTCGAATGGTTATGGTTTTAATAGATTATGGGTCTTGGACCACCTTTAATACATTCGTGTTGTGTGCAGGTACTTTTATAATAAGAGTTTCAAATTAGTTTATTGTAATTAACTCATTAGGAACTGGTTACATAGAGTGGTGTATGGTCTGACAGGAATAAGTGACATAACCTCAGAGGGTAAAGGCAACCACGTTTTCCTAGGTTAAGTCTATCTTCTGGTTAAAGCATCCCCTCGGGTGTTATGTGGTGGTGATTTTTTCCTCCAACAACCGAAATTACCACAAAGTAAAAT